>JABMCL010002377.1:235000-237500 GCA_018857735.1 Alviniconcha marisindica
TTAGCTGACAGTTTTCTGGACCCTGTGACGTAACTAAATACGGCAGTGGTTGAAGGAAGGATATCGTAAACCAGTGCTTGGAGTTTGGGTCACGTGGTCACTATTATTCTGTGTTGGTGGTGACCGTTCATCAAACGAGAACGATTTAACCTCCGGCGCTGATAATCTTACGTCGGACATGATCGATTCGACCTTTAAGCTCTTTGCTGGTGACTGATCTTATATCGGACAACAGAACGATTTAACTTCTATGCTTGTTGCTGGTGATCTTACATCGGACAGTAGAACGATTTTAACCTCCATGTTGGTTGCTGGTGATCCTACATCGGACAATAGAACGATTTAACCTCCATGTTGGTTGCTGGTGATCCTACATCGGACAATAGAACGATTTAACCTCCATGTTGGTTGCTGGTGATCCTACATCGGACAATAGAACGATTTAACCTCCATGTTGGTTGCTGGTGATCCTACATCGGACAATAGAACAATTTAACCTCCATGTTCGTTGCCTCTGAACGTGAACCGGACAAAAACGATTTAAGTCAAACGACCCATTCAAGTCAAACATCAAAACATTTTTCTGCCAAAGCTATAGCCGTGTTTTTCGTTCCCTGCTGCTGTCTTCGTCCGTCGCAAGTCTCTGTCTGTTGCCCGTTTTAAGCTGTGTACAGTCAGTATGATCGCGTGTGAGGACGCCTGTGTGTGTGTGTGTGTGTGTGTGTGTGTGTGTGTGTGTGTGTGTGTGTCTGTGCGTGTGTGTGTGTGTGTGGTGTGTGTGTGTGTGTGTGTGTGTGTGTGTGTCTGTGTGTGTGTGTGTGTGTGTGTGTGTGTGTGTGTGTGTGTGTGTGTGTGTGTGTGTGTGTGTGTGTGTGTGTGTGTGTACAAGAGTCTGAAACAAGAATGACTGCTAGCGTTCTAAAACAAGATAAAAGTTTCAAAAGAACGCTTATTTATGATGACAAAAAGTGACACAATCTGCAAATTTTCAGGTAATCCCATTTGTCAAGCTACAAAACGACACTTAACAGTTAAACAGTTAAAAACGAGGGAAAATGAGTTGAGAAGCGAAATAACTTACCTTTTCTGGTTGAGCTGTTGTTTTCCTGTCCAGGAGATGAGAAGCACACTGGACAGGAAGACAACAGCTCAACCAAAAAAAAAAAGTTATTTCGCTACTCATCTCATTTTCTTCGTTTTTATCCGTTTAACGGTCGCCTAAGTGTCGTTTTGTAGCTTGACGAAGGGGATTACCCCGAAAATTTGCAAATTGTGTGTTTGTGTCATAATAAATAAGCGTTCTTTGAACCTTTTATATGTTTGGATCCATGGACAGGATTTTGTGCTTTATAAATACTTTTATAAATATTATTTAACCTCTATGCTCGTGCTGGTAATTTTACGTGGGACAAGAATGATTCAACCTTTATCCACTTTGCTGCTGATCTTACATCGGACAACTGAGACGACTTTACACGTGTGAGGCTCAAGGCGTAATACCTGAAACATTACAAATACAACATAACTTAACAGTGCATTACACGTTTCACTCTATCCCTCACTCTCCCGCGCATCCACACACACACATACACACACACACACACACACACACACAACACACACACACACACACACACACACACACACACACACACACACACACATGTGCAGCATCCAATGCATGAGAGAGAGTTGGAGTAGTTCAGAGTAGGCAGATATAAGGAGAACGGTTTTAAGAAAAGTTGGTTAGAGTAGGTCAGAGTAGGCAGAAGTAAAGAGAACGGTTTGGAGGAAAGTTGGTTAGTGTAGGTCAGAGTAGGCAGAAGTAAAGAGAACGGTTTGGAGGAAAGTTGGTTAGTGTAGGTCAGAGTAGGCAGAAGTAAAGAGAACGGTTTGGAGGAAAGTTGGTTAGAGTAGGTCAGAGTAGGCAGAAGTAAAGAGAACGGTTTTAAGGAACGTTTTGAACCCTGCGGGCTGTGCCAAGACACCAACACGCCAGTTCCGTGATGTGCAGGTTACTGGTGATCGCAGAGCCCACGAATGGCTGGGTGGGCGATGTCGCTGCCGCTGGCCGTGCTGGGCGTGCTGTCGGTGTGGCCCGTGCCGTGCGTGGACCCGCAGACCCCCGGGGCTCTGCCCACTCCCACCGTCAAGGACTCGCTCAGGCTCGTCAACATCCTCATCCGGAGACCCATCGGACCCAAGAGCATCCGTCGGGAGTGCCGCTCGCTGAACTCCACCGAGTTCGAGAGAATCACCAGCGTCATTAATCGGGCCAAGAGAGATACGGTGAGAGTTTTGTTGATCACCGCTAAGTTTTACACTGACGTTCTGTTGTCAGCAGACATAGGAAATATACGGTGAGCGGGGAGTTTTGTTGATCACCACTCAGTTTTACACTGACGTTCTGTCATCAGCAGAACAAGGAGAAATAAGGTGACGAGACCTTTAGCTATCCTCAGTGTGCTTGTTTGGGACGTTTTGTCATCAACAGACCCAG
>JABMCL010002377.1:247500-252500 GCA_018857735.1 Alviniconcha marisindica
AATTAAAGGGTTTAAAAACTTTTTTTTCCCTTTGGGGGGGGGGTTTTCAAAGTTTCAGGCCAAACCCCTTGGGGGCATGGGGGGGTTTTAAAACACCCGACAAGGGGCGGGTTGGGGTGCAAGGAACAATAGTGCACAGAAATGCTTGGTGGTGCAAGGTTATCAATAGTGCACAGAAATTTTTGGGGGGTGCAAGGTTATCAATAGTGCACAGGGCTGCTTGGTGGTGCATGGTTATCAATAGTGCACAAGAACCCGGGGGGTTTGGGGAAGGGTTTTCAATAGTGCACAGGAAATGCTTGGGGGTGGCCCGGTTTCAATAGTGCACAGGAACGGGTTGGTGGTGCAAGGTTATTTAATAAATGCACAGAAAGGGTTGGGGGTGCAAGGTTATCAAAAGTGCACAGAACGGGTTGGTGGTGCATTTGGGTTTTCAATGTGCACATGACTGCTTGGGGTGCACAGGGGGGTGGGGGATGGTTATCAAAAGTGGACAGAAATGCTTGGTGGTGCATGGTTATCAATAGTGCACATGACTGCTTGGTGGTCATGGTTATCAATAGTGCACAGAAAGGGTTGGTGGGTGGTTTTCAATAGTGCACAGAAAGGGTTGGTGGTGCAAGGTTATCAAAAATACGAAATGCCGGGGTAAGGTTATCAATTTTACAGAAACGGCTTGGTGGTGCAAGGTTAAAAATAGGGAATGACTGCTTGGGTGCATGGGGTTTTCAAAATGCACAGGGGGTGCTTGGTGGTGCAAGGTTATCAATAGTGCACAGAACGGCTTGGTTGGGGCTGGAAAAAATGCACAGAAAGGGTTGGTGGTGCAAGGTTATCAATAGTGCACAGAAATGCTTGGTGGTGCATGGTTATCAATAGTGGTTAGTGCACATGACTGCTTGGTGGGGCATGGTTATCAATAGTGCACAGACGCTTGGTGGTGCATGGTTATCAATAGTGCACAGACGCTTGGGGGTGCATGGTTATCAATAGTGCACATGATGCTTGGTGGTGCAGGTTATCAATAGTGACAGACGCTTGGTGGTGCATGGTTATCAATAGTGCAAGACGCTTGGGGGTGCTGGTTATAATAGTGACAGAAAGGGTTTGGGGGTGCATGGATCAATAGTGCACAGACGCTTGGTGGTGCATGGTTATCAATAGGACAGACGCTTGGTGGTGCATGGTTATCAATAGTGACAGACGCTTGGTGGTGCATGGTTATCAATAGTGCACATGACTGCTTGGTGGTGCATGGTTATCAATAGTGCACATGACTGCTTGGTGGTGCATGGTTATCAATAGTGCACATGACTGCTTGGTGGTGCATGGTTATCAATAATGCACAGAACGGCTTGGTGGTGCATGGTTATCAATAGTGCACAGAACGGCTTGGTGCTGCATGGTTATCAATAGTGCACATGACTGCTTGGTGGTGCATGGTTATCAATAGTGCACATGACTGCTTGGTGGTGTAACGGTCCTGTTATTTGGTCTCTTGTTTGTAGGCTAGGCATGTGTGCTTTCATGGACGTGTGCCTAACGATTCTTATTCTGCATGTAAACAAAGATCCATTACCACTGCCTGTGCTTAGACAGTTGGCACACACATGACACTACCTCTGCCTGTGCTTAGACAACTGGCACACACATGACACTACCACTGCCTCTGCTTAGACAGCTGGCACACACATGACACTACCACTGCCTGTGCTTAGACAGCTAGCACAAACATGACAGTGCACAACAACTTGTACGAACATGAACTTAGACAACTTGCACGAACATAACTTAGACAATTTGCACGGACATGAACTTAGACAACTTGCACGAACATGAACTTAGACAATTTGCACGAACATGAACTTAGACAATTTGCACGAACATGAACTTAGACAACTTGCACGAACATGAACTTAAACATCAACTTGCACGAACGTCAACTTAGCAACTTGCACAGACACCAACTTAGAGAGTAACATGCATGGACATGAACTTAGACAACAACTTGCACGAACACGAACTTAGACAACAACTTGCACAAACATGAACTTAGACAACAACTTGCACAAACATGAACTTAGACAACTTGTGCAAACATGAACTTAGCAACTTGCACAGATATTAACTTAGCAACTTGATCGTACATGAATTTAGACAACAACTTGCACGAACATGAACTTAACAATTAGCACAAACATGACCTTAGACAAAAACTTGCACAAATATGACCTTAGACAACAACCTGCACAAACATAACATTAGACAGCAACTTGGACGAACATCAACTTAGCAGACTGCACGGAGAAGAACTTAGCAACTTGCACGAACATCAAGATAGACAGCAATGAACTTAACGAACGAACATTAGACGAACATGAACTTAAAGGACAAGTCCAAGGTTTGGGGTGATTTTTCACACGATTTCCGTTAAAGTTCGCTGAGAACAATGATGTAGGCGAAATTGTGGTTATAAATGCACGAAAACAGGCATTTTCTGCCGTACCGAATGCGTCGCCATGACGCTGAAAATCATGTGCACATATGCGCACTACGTCACTGGGGAGTCGCTACAAAATGGCTAGTAGCCACAGGGTAACCGACTTGGAAATAATTCCAGTTCGAATCTCCAAGGTTGAAGCTCCGACGCCATTGTCAGTAGTTGGGTCTTTGTTTATTTCCTCCTTGTTATTTCATCTTTCTCTAACCTTGTTAGGTGAGTGGCGGCGTTTCGGTCTTTTTCGTTCTCTTTACTCTAGCTTTCACAACAGGCTAGACCTCATCAGGGAGCCTGCCTTTTATTGGGTGTTTTATTTTATTTTCCCAATTTATCCTTGTTTGTTTCATCATATGTAAAAATGAAAAAGTTTTGTTCGTTCTAGTTCAATAGACTAGCGATTTCGTGGCCTCCCTGGGTTAGGGTTTGGGGTTGGGCTAGTTACCCGGGTTCTTGCCATTCACTGTTTTTTCTCTTGGCTTGCCCTTTTGTTTCTCGAGTTATATCGTTCATTTACGATGTACGAGTGAGGGGGGTAGTCTCGATGTCAACGAGACCTCTCATTCTTTCTTTGTGTGGGGTAGTTCGTGAACGTCTTTTGCCCTGCCGTGTTGTTGTCACTGCTAAGTGGGTTGTATCGTGTACACGGATTACGTGTATCCAGCCTTTGTCCCGTTGCTCGCTGACATTACTTGCCTCCTCTTTCTTTTCAGAAAGTGTATTGTTGTTTTCTCTCTCTTTTCCCCTTCTTTTTCACCGTGCGTTCTTTCTTTTTTATCTTTGATTTATTGGCCATTTCGTACCCGCTTGTTAGCTTGCCTGATTAGGGCAGCCATTTTGTATTTCTCTTGTCGTCTGCATTTGTTTACATCCCGATGCTTTGTCATCGGTAGTCCTGATTAGCGTTTTGCTTTATCAGTCTGCAGCATTTGTTTTTCTAGATGGAAGCCGGGTTAGTGAGGGCTTAGTTTAGAGTTAAAATGGTTAGTTTGGCTTTCCATCTGTTTGTCGTTGGCACAGCTAGTTTTCCACTCCTTTATTGAAGACAGTAGTCTATTAGACTGTTGGGATTTGGTGGGTTTTTTGGTGTGTGTTTTTCTCTCCACCTTTTGCTTGCAGGTAGGCAACCGTTTGGGATTTTGAGGTGGTTTCAGCTGTTTTGTTTCTTTCATTTGGTGTCAGCTGTTTAATTGACTGATTAGGGCAGCCATTTTTTGTTTGCCACCAGCATTTGTGGTTTGGTCTTTCTTTCTTTGCCACAGGCATTTGTGGTCTGTTCTTTCTTTCTTTGCCACAGGAATTTGTGTACGGTCTCTTTCTTTCACGGCCTTTCTGCCGTAGGCATTCGTGTTAGACTTTTTGTCTTTGCCTTGTTTGCGCTTGTTTCAGGGTATCAGTGTATTTCTCAATTTTTGGTATCATGCTGTTGGCTTGCTGCTCGTCAGCTTCATCCTTAGAGATTCGAACCTGAATTTTTTCCAAGTCGGTTACCCTGTGGACAGCTCTACAAATTCCGCCTTGAAGCAAACCCCGTTTGGTATTCCGCCATAAAGTTCACGAAATCGCACTCAGCGAAGTGCTCGCTACACAAATGGGCGTGACTGAGGCGCAGCATCAAAGTCAGCTCGTTTGAATTGTACAAATTTGACCCATTTTCGCCTCACAGCGGGTCGATTCCGCGGGAACTCGTGCATAGTTATGCTTTGGGTTGCTTGGAGTTGTTACAGTTTGCTGCAATACAGTAGGCCGGCATGGTTAGAGCTTTTTGTCGACCACACACATACACATTCAATGAACAATCTAAGATGGCAACCGCACTGACTCCCAGACTGACGTCACTTCCGAGAAAGTCACATGACTGATGGAGAACCCGAGACAGCAGTCTCGGCCAGCCTACAGAAAATAAAATCGATTAAAAACCAACATCATTTGTTCATTTTTTTTTTTTTTTTCATTAAATCTCAAACTAGCGACTCATTTGTCAATCATTTCGATGGTCATTTTGCATACTTAAAAACCTTGACTTTTCCTTTAACCAACTTGCACATAAATCAACGCAGAATTTCAAAAAAGCAAACGCACCTGTGTAACGATTAACGTCAGTAAACGCGCAGTTTCCGCAGTCAATAAAGAGCGGGTTATTTTTAGTGCTGTACGTGTTAATAAGCAGTGCCGCAGGAGAAGGAAAAACATCAAGCGATCCTTTGGCCTTTTCCTTATGCACAAGGAAAATGTCAGCTTAAAACATTTTTTCCCCGGACGCGCGGATCGTTTTGCTGTCGTTGTCATTCTGTGCACACCCACCTCACGACCTGGGTGAAATGAACTCTATCGCTGTATGTATTACTGTCCACCGCGTGTGTGGCAAACAGCTACTGCTAACTGTTACAGTACATCACAACACTTGTGTGCCAAACAAATATGTCGCTCTTACATCAAGTCCATCACTGACCCGACAAACAACAGTCTCACTGCAGCATTCCCTCACTAGTGTGACTAACCA
>JABMCL010002377.1:257500-295000 GCA_018857735.1 Alviniconcha marisindica
TCACTCTACATTAGTCAGGGACCCACTCCCAGGGCTCACATGAGCACCCCCTTCAAAGCTGAAGATGTGGACACACTTACTACACATCTCAGAGTGAGATCAGGACCCAGAGGAGCTGAAGGTGAGTACCACGCTCACGTACACAACTCAGAGTTAGATTCAACACAGGTGAGCTCCGCTCCGTACACAACCCAGGTTACTGAGGTTTAACACAGGTGAGTTACTCAGCTCACGTACACAACCCAGTTACTGAGGTTTAACACAGGTGAGTTACTCACGCTCACGTACACAACCCAGGTTACTGAGGTTTAACACAGGTGAGTTACTCACGCTCACGTACACAACCCAGGTTACTGAGGTTTAACACAGGTGAGTTACTCACGCTCACGTACACAACCCAGGTTACTGAGGTTTAACACAGGTGAGTTACTCACGCTCACGTACACAACCCAGGTTACTGAGGTTTAACACAGGTGAGTTACTCACGCTCACGTACACAACCCAGGTTACTGAGGTTTAACACAGGTGAGTTACTCACGCTCACGTACACAACCCAGGTTACTGAGGTTTAACACAGGTGAGTTACTCACTCTCACGTACACAACCCAGGTTACTGAGGTTTAACGCAAGTGAGTTACTCACTCTCACGTACACAACCCAGGTTACTGAGGTTTAACACAAGTGAGTTACTCACTCTCACGTACACAACCCAGGTTACTGAGGTTTAACACAAGTGAGTTACTCACTCTCACGTACACAACCCAGGTTACTGAGGTTTAACACAAGTGAGTTACTCACTCACGTACACAACCCAGGTTACTGAGGTTTAACGCAAGTGAGTTACTCACTCTCACGTACACAACCCAGGTTACTGAGGTTTAACACAAGTGAGTTACTCACTCTCACGTACACAACTGAGGTTTAACACAAGTGAGTTACTCACGTCACGTACACAACCCAGGTTACTGAGGTTTAACACAGGTGAGTTACTCACTCTCACGTACACAACCCAGGTTACTGAGGTTTAACGCAAGTGAGTTACTCACTCTCACGTACACAACCCAGGTTACTGAGAACCAAGTGAGTTACTCACTCTCACGTACACAACCCAGGTTACTGAGGTTTAACACAAGTGAGTTACTCACTCTACGTACACAACCCAGGTTACTGAGGTTTAACCAAGTGAGTTACTCACCCCACGTACACAACCCAGGTTACTGAGGTTTAACACAAGTGAGTTACTCACTCCTACACACCCAACTGAGGTTTAACACAAGTGATTACTCCTCACGTACAAAACCCAGGTTACTGAGGTTTAACAAAAGTGAGTTACTCCTCACGTCCCCTTACTGAGGTTTAACAAAAGGTGAGTTACTCACCTCACGTACACAACCCAGGTTACTGAGGTTTAACACAAGTGAGTTACTCACGCTCACGTACACAACCCAGGTTACTGAGGTTTAACACAGGTGAGTTACTCACGCTACGTACACAACCCAGGTATGAGGTTTAACACAGGTGAGTTACTCACGCTCACGTACACAACCCATACTGAGGTTTAACACAGGTGAGTACTCACGCTCACTTTACACAACCCAGGTTACTGAGGTTTAACACAGGTGAGTTACTCACTCTCACGTACACAACCCAGGTTACTGAGGTTTAACGCAAGTGAGTTACTCACTCTCACGTACACAACCCAGGTTACTGAGGTTTAACACAAGTGAGTTACTCACGCTCACGTACACAACCCAGGTTACTGAGGTTTAACACAAGTGAGTTACTCACTCTCACGTACACAACCCAGGTTACTGAGGTTTAACACAAGTGAGTTACTCACCCCACGTACACAACCAGGTTACTGAGGTTTAACGCAAGTGAGTTACTCACTCTCACGTACACAACCCAGGTTACTGAGGTTTAACACAAGTGAGTTACTCACTCTCACGTACACAACTGAGGTTTAACACAAGTGAGTTACTCACTCTCACGTACACAACCAGGTTACTGAGGTTTAACACAAGTGAGTTACTCACTCCACGTACACAACCCAGGTTACTGAGGTTTAACACAAGTGAGTTACTCACTCTCACGTACACAACCCAGGTTACTGAGGTTTAACACAAGTGAGTTACTCACTCTCACGTACACAACCCAGGTTACTGCAAGCAGCCTTCAGCAGTTGAGACTTACACCATCACCTCGTGCTCAGTAAGTGTGTTTCTGAGACATGAAGCATGAAGTTGCAGGAATAATTCACACATGAGCGTAGTCGGAAGGTACATTCCAGCAACAATGTTTTGGGAATCTTTCAGCGTAGTTGGTCCCCTGTGCATGTGGTGGAAACATTTTGAACTGGACGTCGTGAAACAGGAAGAAGTGTTTAGTACAAGGTTCGTTGCCTCACGCGGCCAAATACCCCTCGTTGCGTCCCCAGATACACCGTATTTCACAGTGTTACTGTCAGTATATATGGCCCCACTTTGTTTACGCTTGACCTGGTAACTGTTACAGTACATAAACACACCTCGTTTGATTGCAAAGGACTGACAAACAATCAATGACGTTCTGAACCTCCACTGTGGCCTTGACCTTAAGCACAGCAAGCCACTCGTTTCACAAGACACTCTGACCTACACTGACGTACTGACCTACACTGACGTACTGACTTACACTTACTTACACTGACGTACGTACCATCAAACTAAGCGTGGATGAAAGGAACTCAGAAGATGTAGCAGAACCGGTCATATTTTGATTATAATCACAAGACCTAACTGTAACCTTGACCTTGAAGGCAGCAAAGCAGTCTTTTCGCATGACACTCCGGCACAGCACTTCGGCACAGCACTCGGGCACAGCACTCCGGCAGGGCACTTCGGCACAGCACTCGGGCACGGCACTCGGGCTGATTGATCAGAGTTAGTTATTTAGTTAGTTGCTGCTTTGAGCCCAGTCCACCACACGGGCCCGTGACGATGCACCACCGTGGCATGCATACCAAGTCTGCTCGCAGAAGGTTCAACAGTTCAGAAAACACCGTCCGGGCAAACGGTAACTGAATTTGTTCTCGCTCTCGCGTAGCGGCGCCAGACAGTCTCGGTCAGCGCCGCCACAGACAGTCTCGGTCAGCGCCGCCACAGACAGTCTCGGTCAGCGCCGCCACAGGCAGTCTCGGTCAGCGCCGCCACAGACAGTCTCGGTCAGCGCCGCCACAGACAGTCTCGGTCAGCGCCGCCACAGACAATCTCGGTCAGCGCCGCCACAGACAGTGTGGGTCAGCGCCGCCACAGACAATCTTGGTCAGCGCCGCCACAAATAGTCTCGGTCAGCGTGGCCACAGATAGTCTCGGTCAGCGCCGCCACAGACAGTCTCGGTCAGCGCCGCCACAGACAGTCTCGGTCAGCGCCGCCACAGGCAGTCTCGGTCAGCGCCGCCACAGGCAGTCTCGGTCAGCGCCGCCACAGACAGTCTCGGTCAGCGCCGCCACAGACAATCTCGGTCAGCGCCGCCACAGACAATCTCGGTCAGTGCCGCCACAATCTCGGTCAGCGCCGACACATTGTCTCGGCCACACGAGACAATGTGGGTCAGCGCCGCCACAGACAGTCTCGGTCAGCGCCGCCACAGACAGTGGGTCAGCGCCGCCACAGACAGTGTGGGTCAGCGCCGACACATTGTCTCGGCCACACGAGACAATGTGGGTCAGCGCCGCCACAGACAGTGTGGGTCAGCCCGCCACAGACAGTGTGGGTCAGCGCCGCCACAGACAGTGTGGGTCAGCGCCGCCACAGACAGTGTGGGTCAGCGCCGCCACAGACAGTGTGGGTCAGCGCCGCCACAGACAGTGGGTCAGCGCCGCCACAGACAGTGTGGGTCAGAAGCGTGTGGCTTCCACAAGAGGCGCGGACGGCACCTTGGGCACGTAGTGTACGCAGGGCAGGTCCTGAGCGTTGTACACGTTGCAGTTCCTCCGCGAGCGGTTCTGCGACCTCCTCGCGGGCCAGTCGTGCACTTTGACCTCCGGGACGTCTAGCCCGGGCCAGGAGGAGCAGATGTTGTTGCAGCGGTGTGTGGAGAAGAACTCCACGATGCCTGGGAGGCCGCCGTCGTGGAGGCCGTACTGCCGGCACTTGGAGTGGATGGTGGGCGTGGTCAGACGGAAGGTCCGCCCCTCGGCCACGCCTTGCAGTCCGCAGACCACCAGTTGGTGCGTGGCGTGCCACGTGTAGTGCGAGAAGGCTTGAGTGACGTCCGTTTTGGAGTCGGGGCTGACCCAGCCCACCGAGGAGCTGAACGTCTGGAACTTGCCCTGCAAAACGGCCACACTGCGTCAGGCTGTGGCAGCTACAGCCTGCACGTCTTCCTGTGTGTCTGTTAGCTCGTCGTGTGTGTGTGTGTGTGTGTGTGTGTGTGTGTGTGTGTGTGTGTGTGTGTGTGTGTGTGTGTGGTGAGGAGAGAGAGAGAGAGAGAGGAGAGAGGAGAGG
The DNA here is from genome assembly GCA_018857735.1 of Alviniconcha marisindica. NCBI lineage: Eukaryota > Metazoa > Mollusca > Gastropoda > Provannidae > Alviniconcha > Alviniconcha marisindica. The sequence continues at coordinate 261,989 of JABMCL010002377.1, forward strand.
GAGGGAGGGAGACGGAGAGAGAGAGAGAGAGAGAGAGAGAGAGAGAGAGATGAATGAGGGAGGGGGGAGGGGGATGATATGTGGCTAGGAAGAGAGAGAGAGGTAGTATTTTGTGTGTATGTTGTTTTGTGTGTGTGTGTGTGTGTGTGTGTGTGTGTGTGTGTGTGGTTGTGCGCGCGTGCGTGCGTGCGTTCGTGCGTTGGTGTGTGTGTGTGTGTGTGTGTGTGTGTGTGTGTGTGTGTGTGTGTGTGTGTGTGTGTGTGTACGTGCGAGTAAACGCTGTGCGTTTGTGTATGGGTATGCGCATATGCGCTGTATGTCCATCAGTACGCACGCATCTGTTGAATGAGCTATACCATAATGACATACACTTAAACAAGTTTCAGCGTTACGTACGGTAGCCCGACCCACTGTCATCATCATCACCACCACCATCATCACTGTCATCGTCGTCGTCATCACCACCATCATCACTGTCATCGTCGTCGTCATCACCACCATCATCACTGTTAACATCCCCCCCCCCCCCCGATTTTCATCACCACCATCACCACTGCCATCATCATCACTCCACCCCCACCCCCACCCGATTTTCATCATTACCACCATCATCACTGTCGTCACCCCCTCCACCATCATCCTCATTGTCATCACACACCCCGATTTTCATCATCACCACCGTCATCACTGTCATCATCACCCCCCCCCCCCCCCTTCCCGATTTTCACCATCACCACCCTCATCACTGTCATCATCACCACCACCACCATCACCCTATTTTCATCATCACCACCCTCATCACCGTCATCACCACCACCACCACCACCACCACTATCACCCGATTTTCACCATCACCACCATCATCACTATCACTGTCATCATCATCACCACCACCACCACCACCACCACCACCCCCACTCCTCCTCTTCATCGTCACCGCACACGCAGCACGTGACGACAAAGACACACGGTAGCGGTGCTGCATCAGCGCCCAGCCCTCACCTCCAGAAACTCCTCTATGACCACCATCTCCCCCTTCTGCATGCGTTTGTCGTGCGGTTTGAAGACGCGGATGAGGCGGGTGAAGTCGGAGAGCGTCTCTAGCTCGGCCACCAAGGGCAAGCCGAAGTGGACGGCCCGGCTGTGCACGAGGGCGTTGAAGCCGGTGGCCAGCGCGCGCGCCCTCAGCGCCGCCTCCTGCACCCAGCGCCAGTCCTCGCGCGCCGCCACCGTGTCCAGCTTGGCCTTCACCACGCACAGCTGGCCGCGCAACGGTCCCCGCCCGTTGAGAATCCCTGCCGAGGGGAGGGAGAGGTGAGTTAATCGGGACGAGCGGAGGGAGAGGGTGAGTTAGTCAGGACGAGGGGATGGAAAGGGTGAGTTAGTCAGGACGAAGGGAGGGAGAGGGTGAGTTAGTCATGACGAGGGGATGGAAAGGGTGAGTTAGTCGGGACGAAGGGAGGGAGAGGGCGAGTTAGTCAGGACGAGAAGAGGAATAGGGCGAGTTAGGACGAGGAGCGGGAGAGGTGAGTTAGCCATGACAAGGAGAGGGAAAGGGTGAATTAGTCAGGAAGCTGAGAGGGAGGGTGAGTTAGTCAGGACGGGGGGATGGAAAGGGTGAGTTAGTCAGGACGAGGGGATGGAAAGGATGAGTTAGTCAGGACGAGGGGATGGAAAGGGTGAGTTAGTCAGGACGAGGGGATGGAAAGGAGGAGTTAGTTGGGATGAGGAGAGGGAGAGGGTGAGTTAGTCAGGACGAGGGGATGGAAAGGATGAGTTAGTCAGGACGACGGAATGGAAAGGGTGAGTTAGTCAGGACGAGGGGATGGAAAGAGTGAGTTAGTCAGGACGACGGGATGGAAAGGGTGAGTTAGTCAGGACAAGGGGATGGAAAGGATGAGTTAGTCAGGACGACGGAATGGAAAGGGTGAGTTAGTCAGGACGAGGGGATGGAAAGAGTGAGTTAGTCAGGACGAGGAGAGGTGAGGGCGAGCTAGTCAGCGTTAGGATTTTGTGTGACGTCTCGTCAACCACACACTGACAGTTCGTTGCTCCGTACCAGGTGGAAATGCCAGTCACCAAGGCAAGAGTTTTTTTTTAAAAGACGAAAATTGGTTCATTGACTGTATGTATCACAGAGAGAGAGAGAGAGAGAGAGACGCACGCACGCACCCACACACACGCGCGGGCGCGCACACACACACACATGCACGCACGCACACACAGAGTGGGTGAGTGAGTGAGTGAGCGAGGGGCTGCCGGACACACCTTTGTACACTGCCCTGTCCTTGCCCTCGTGGAATGGGTAGAGTTCAAAGGAGGCGCTGTAGTGCCAGCCCTGGGGGTCGGGCGTGGACAGCAGCGTGGTGTTGTCCCGCTCCAGGCCCAGGATCTTCATCGCCCTCACCGCTCCTCCTGCAAGGCTTAGTGAACACCGCTCTGCAACAAACAACACCGCTCTGCAACAAACAACACCGCTCTGCAACAAACAACACCATTCTGCAACAAGAACACCATTCTGCAACAAGAACACCATTCTGCAACAAAAAACACCGCCCTGCAACAAAGAACTCCGCTCTGCAACAAAAAACACCGCTCTGCAACAAACAACACCGCCCTGCAACAAACAACACCGCTCTGCAACAAACAACACCGCTCTGCAACAAACAACACCATTCTGCAACAAGAACACCATTCTGCAACAACAAAAACCGCCCTGCAACAAAGAACTCCGCTCTGCAACAAAAAACACCGCACTGCAACAAACAACACCGCCCTGCAACAAACAACACCGCCCCGCAACAACAAAACACCGCTCTGCAACACAAAACACCGCTCTGCAACAAACAACACCGCTCTGCAACAAACAAAAAACACCGCTCTGCAACAAACAAACAACACCGCTCTGCAACAAACAACACCGCTCTGCAACAAACAAACAACACCGCTCTGCAACAAACAACACCGCTCTGCAACAAACAACACCGCTCTGCAACAAACAAACAACACCGCTCTGCAACAAACAAACAAACAACACCGCTCTGCAACAAACAACACCGCTCTGCAACAAACAAACAACACCGCTCTGCAACAAACAAACAAACAACACCGCTCTGCAACAAACAAACAAACAACACCGCTCTGCAACAAACAAACAACACCGCTCTGCAACAAACAACACCGCTCTGCAACAAACAACACCGCTCTGCAACAAACAAACAACACCGCTCTGCAACAAACAACACCGCTCTGCAACAAACAAACAACACCGCTCTGCAACAAACAAACAACACCTCTCTGCAACAAACAACACCATTCTGCAACAAGAACACCATTCTGCAACAAAAAACACCGCTCGGCACCAAAAACACCGTTCTGCAACAAACAAACAAAGAACACCGCCCTGCAACAAAAACACCGCTCTGCAACAAAGAAGGGCGAAAGCCGGGAGTTGCACATGGTCAAGACTGTTGGTTGTCCTGGGGGGTGTTGTGTTGCCAAACGGGGCCAGAGGCAGACTCTATCAGACGCTGCACAGTCACCACCACAATGACTCCTGCATCAACCCATCCATACCCACCGTCCCATATTCAGGACACACTACTGGTTTAGTTAGTCTGGTTTAGCTGTGTGTCATTTTGGCATCCTGCTGACATGGACCTCTGAAGATGGACATCCTTTACACAAAGAAGACGTGGTTGAGTATTTCCCCCTGTTGTTTGTTGGAGGAGGTAACCGTTTAAAGAACGGAAAGGCTTTTGGCATCAGGGTATTTAGTGTAAAATAATCTCTGGACATATATGGGTTAAGATGGGCGGCGATGAAAACCACTTTAATGTTTTATTAATTGTGAGGGACAAAGTCACAAGACAGTGTCCACAAACCACAACCTTTTTTAGGAGAAAGGACAGCAGAAGCGGAATCGAGCTGAGGCCCTCTGCTTACCAGCCTAACGCCTTACCGCTGGGCCAAACCGACTCCCCACATCGTGTACCACTATCACTGTACCAGTCCCATTGCTGTACCAGTCCCATTGCTGTACCAGTCCCACTGCTGTACCAGTCCCATTGCTGTACCAGTCCCATTGCTGTACCAATCCCATTGCTGTACCAGTCCCATTGCTGTACCAGTCCCCATGCCCACTGTAGACATGCCCTGTACAGGTTGTCGTAATTAGATTGTTCGATCAAGAGATGAGTTATCGATTAGTTGCTGAAGTGATCAGTTATCGATTGATGAGTGGGACTGGGACAGGGACACAAAGGGACTGGTAGCGAGGGACTGGGACACAAAGGGACTGGTAGCGAGGGACTGGGACTGGGACACAAAGGGACTGGTAGCGGAGGGGACTGGGACACAAAGGGACTGGTAGCGGAGGGACTGGACAGGGACACAAAGGGACTGGTAGCGGAAGGGACTGGGACAGGGACACAAAGGGACTGGTAGCGGAAGGGACTGGGACAGGGCAAAGGGCTGGGGGGAACTCCACAATGGGACTGGTAGCGGAGGGGACTGGGACAGGGACACAAAGAGACTGGTAGCGGAGGGACTGGGACAGGGACACAATGGGACTGGTAGCGGAAGGGACTGGGACAGGGACACAATGGGACTGGTAGCGGAGGGGACTGGGACAGGGACACAAAGGGATTGGTAGCGGAGGGACTGGGACAGGGACACAATGGGACTGGTAGCGGAGGGGACTGGGACTGGGACACAAAGGGACTGGTAGCGGAGGGACTGGGACTGGGACACAAAGGGACTGGTAGCGGAGGGGACTGGGACACAAAGGGACTGGTAGCGGGGGGACTGGGACAGGGACACAATGGGACTGGTAGCGGAGGGGACTGGGACTGGGACACAATGGGACTGGTAGCGGAGGGACTGGGACTGGGACACAATGGGACTGGTAGCGGAGGGGACTGGGACAGGGACACAATGGGACTGGTAGCGGAGGGGACTGGGACTGGGACGCAATGGGATTGGTAGCGGAGGGGACTGGGACACAAAGGGACTGGTAGCGGAGGGACTGGGACTGGGACACAATGGGACTGGTAGCGGAGGGGACTGGGACAGGGACACAAAGGGACTGGTAGCGGAGGGGACTGGGACAGGGACACAAAGGGACTGGTAGCGGAGAGACTGGGACAGGGGCACAAAGGGACTGGTAGCGGAGGGACTGGGACAGGGACACAAAGGGACTGATAGCGGAGAGACTGGGACTCGGACACAACGACTATCCCCCCCCCCCCCCCCACTCCCTAGGCTACGTTGAAATGTTGTCATGCGCTGCATAGCTGTATGTGGGGACTGTCGTCAGCCATGACCAGCTCCTTGCATAACAGCATCCACCCTCCAGAAATGGAGATGAGTCCTCTGAAGACGACGTGTGGCTGCCTGCGTGGCGGAGTAATACAACACAGACACACACGCAGCCCTCTCACCCTGTGGCGGTCGTGCATTTGTTGACGTGCAACTGTTATTATACACCGGGTGACCCCAGAGTGCTCAAATGGGGAAAGCAGTATGCAACAACTACAACCCGTATCTGGTTCTGAATCATATCACAGTTGGTTCGGATCCACACACAGAGGCACACACACACACACACACACACACAACACACACACACACACACTCACTCACACACAACGCACGCACGCACGCACGCACGCACGCACGCACGCGCACATGCACACACACATACACACAGAGGCACGCACGCACGCACGCACGCACACATACACACTCCCCCCTCCACATATCTCTCCCACTACACACACACACACACACACACACACACACACACACACATCACACACCACACACACACGACACTCAATACGCAATCACACACACAACCCCCCCCCCACACACACACCACACACACAAACACAATCATATATACGACACCCCCCCCACCCCCAACCCCCCACACACACACGCTGGATCATAATTATTGACGGCATGAATACAGGTGCCGTATTAATAATTATGCACTGAAAATCTGAGCACGCAGTCAGTCAGTCACTGTGGAGTCTGCTGCCCACTGACACAGACACGCCTTCCAGTCACAGTGTTCGGTTCAAGTCGACAAGAGCCAGACTGACCAGAACTCGTTGACAATGACAGTGCCAGAGTTGGGCAGCACTTCCACTGAAGGCGTCAGACGCACAGTCATAAGAAGCTTCAGGCATCTGATTCCCCTGCAGTTACTTATTAATTATTATTCCTTGTTCGCTTCTGCTTGCTTACGATGGCCTCACTGGAACATGAAGTCCAAGCATAAAAACCACGCTTGCGAATACACGGTGTTTTGTCCCTAATGTGTCAGTCCGACATCTGAGGTCGTTAGACCCCACATTATCAACATCATACACGGTGTTTTGTCCCTAATGTGTCAGTCCGACATTTGAGGTCGTTAGACCCCACATTATTAACATCACATACACGGTGTTTTGTCCCTAATATGTCAGTCAGACATCTGAGGTCGTTAGACCCCACATTATCAACATCATACACGGTGTTTTGTCCCTAATATGTCAGTCCGACATCTGAGGTCGTTAGACCCCACATTATCATACACGGTGTTTTGTTCCTAATATGTCAGCCTGACATCTGAGGTGGTTAGACCCCACATTATCATACACGGTGTTTTATAGTGATACTGATGTGTGCTACATATCACATCCGCGAGTCTCTTTTTTGTTGGCTGATTTCGCCGCGAAGGTACGCTGACAACTGTCTTTCTTCTTTCTCTAAAAACAATTCGCCCCGACTGACGTAGGCCTAACCGTCCTGGTTGACTGGGCATTTATATATATATATATATGAAGAAATGGTTACCTACCTACCCTGAAAAGAGACCGCGTGTGCCGCCCCCATCGACCCCCCCCCCCCCTTCCCCACCCGAAACACAGAGAGAGACAGAGAGTCTCTTTTGCTGGTTACAACTAAAATGCCTGTCATGCCCTTCTTCTTTTTTCTTCTTCTTCTTTATGCTGTGGGAATCCCAGTAGTCTGCGCAACATTCCACAACTGGTGATGCGCATAACCGTAATTTGAATACAACCCAGGGATATGCTACAGGAAAGCGGGCTAAAAGCAGGCGATGGGGCTTAAGCTTAACTTAGTCTAGACACTTCTCAACAAGGCCTCAGTGGACGTTGTCTGAAGGCCTGGGGAGAGTCTGCAGCTGCTGCGAGGGGTAAGATGTCCCACAAGCGTACAGATCTCTTTAATAAGATAATAAATTGGCTACACGAGAGGCACTCACAGTGTGTTGTATCTGACTGCAGACTTACTTTTCCGCTATTATCTTCTGACACTGTGACAGGCAACTCACTCGCTGGGATATCATCGCTGGCGATTCGGAAATGTCAGTGTCCAGCTGGAAGCACAAGCTGTTTCCCCGTCACGGCCATCTGATCACGAGACGGAAACATCACGAATTAAACCGCGACCAGGCATTGTAGATCTACGTTATCTGGCACTCGAACACCATTTTGATGAACTCAAGGGGAAGCACTCTTTTTGAAGGGAAATAAATAAGGTGTTTTTGTTTTGTTTTGTTCCCCTTTTTTGTAACAATAAAAATCTGAAACAAGAATAACTGCCAGCGTAAATAGCGTTCTTTTGAACCCTTTATGTGTTTAGATCTTTCGTAACAATAATAATTTATCTTGGCGATAAAAGTCTGAAGATAACCGGCTGATAACTGACGGAAAAGACGCACGAGAGAGAGAGAGAGAGAGAGAGAGAGAGTTGATCCGGCTGATCTCATCTGACCGTGTTTTTAATAAACCCAGTCTTCAGCCATTGGCACGAGGGGCAATGGTGTCGGCGACAGTAGAGCCCAGTCAGTTATGAACACAACTGTAATGGTGAAAGCGAGGTGACCGAGAGAGCTATACACAACATAACGAGTGGTGTTTAATTTCTACGCTGTCAGCCGCAAAGGTCCAAATCCGACCGGGCCGCCAGTCGGGTTATAGCACGGTTAAACTACCGAAGGCAGCGAGCAGTGAAGGTACGTTGGATAGCCCAGAGGGCCTTTCAGTAGATCTGCTGAAGACCGGTTTGAGTAAACGCTGCCTGACGAGCACTCTCGTCACTGTCTGTCCGGCCTCTGCGTAGGCCCATCACGCACTGACCAGGATCTTTTATTAGCACGTGGAAACGTTTAGGCCTACGTCTGCCTTTCCACGCCACGCTCCAAGAAACTTCCACGTCTGTCTTTCCACAAAACGCAGCATAGGCCTAGATCTTTGTGCACGACGAACCACGTCTGTCTTTCCACAAAACGCAGCATAGGCCTAGATCTTTGTGCACGACGAACCACGTCTATCTTTCTACAAAACGCAGCATAGGCCTAGATCTTTGTGCACGACGAACCACGTCTGCCTTTCCACAAAACGCAGCATAGGCCTAGATCTTTGTGCACGACGAACCACGTCTATCTTTCTACAAAACGCAGCATAGGCCTAGATCTTTGTGCACGACGAACCACGTCTGTCTTTCCACAAAACGCAGCATAGGCCTAGATCTTTGTGCATGTGGAAACTTCCAGGTCTAAGGCTACCTTTCCACAAAACGCAACATAGATCTTTGTGCATGTGGGCACTATGTTTACATGTCCATAAGAAAAGGCAGAACACACACACACACACACACACACACACACACACACACACACACACACACACACACACACACACACACACACACACACACACACACGCAAACAAAACGCACGCGCGCGTGCAAAGTGATAGGCCCACACATCATTTATATTACTGATAATGGAGACTAAACGGACAGAAGATGTACGAAAACCTGTCAGTTATCAGCCGCTGTTGCTCTGTCAGTGATAGCAGGGCACAGACACACACACTGTGACACACACACACACACACACACACACACACACACACACACACACACACACACACACTGTCACACACACACACACACACACACACACACACACACACACACACACACACACACACATATATATGCCAACTCGTTTTTTGCAAACACGCACGCGCTTCAAAAACAGCATATTTTCCGGTCATATAACGCATCAGTGCATATGCGTTTTGATGAAATTCCTTTCACATGCCAGTGTGAAAAAGAAAACAAAACGGCTTGAGGGTTTCAAATTTCGTAGTTGTATAGGTCGTTTTCAAGTGGCAGTGAAGGGGTTAAAAGATTTTATCTATAAGTATAACCTTTTGCGTGTTTCAGATCAGTTCGCTCGGAGACTAAGCCCTCCTCCCTGTCAGTGTCAGTGAATGAGGCGCTTTCCGTCTGGCGGCTGTGTAGGTAGCTACCACTGACGATGAGACCTTCAGTGTCAGGCGGAACAGGGCGGAATTTCACGGCGAGAATTGAGGACGTTTTCTAGGGGAGGAGGGGGGAGGGGGGTGGGGGGGGGGGTCTTCTTTTGCCCTTCACACAGGATACTAACTATTTAAAAAAAAGGAGGCGGGTGGGGGAGGGTCTTCTTTGGGCTTTGACATGGGGGGGGGGGGGGGGAAAAAAATAAAAAAAATGAAGGTGAATGGATCGGGCAAGTTGTAAACATGAGGACAAGGACGACATTCCTGGCAATAAGCGAAACATGCATGGCTATAGCGGATCCTGACCTACTCGGCCAGACTTTAAAGGGGAACATTTGCCAGCTCTGGGTTTTCACTGTGACAGACAGACCGCTGAGGGGACTTTAATTCAAGTTCTGCGTCTGCGGCACAGAGTGCTCCACGTCGGTGCAGGAACTAAGAAAAGAAGAACAAAACTGAGAAGATGCGGGCACAGGAAAAAATGAAAATAAAAAAACGCGAGAAGAGGCAGAAGTTCCTGGACTTTTACGTCCCGTCCGAAGCACACGAGGTCATGTCCGACTCGGACTGAGACGATGAAAAGTACCGTTATACAAAATTGACACAAAATAAAAGAGGGATCGTTCCGTTACTTACCTATGCCTGCCAGGAAATCCGGCCTCACTGAAATTCCAGACGGCTTCGCCGTTCCGGCCACGGTCTTGTAACCCAGGCCTACAGCTTTTAGACAACAGACGTTCCCGCTGTTCAGCCTTCTCAAAGTCCAGTAAGCCTACTGCAGGCAGAGGAAACGGCTGAACATGATCAGACAACTCTAGGCTACATCTCCGGCCTCACTTGAGTCACTAGCCTGACAAAACAACTGAGCGCTCAGTTATCCCATGAAGTGCATAAACAGGCCTTTAGAGGTCTGGCTATACAGGCCTGTATAGAGAGATATATACCTGTATCAGCGACACTCTCGGCCGGGCAGCAGCCGGAAAGTCTCGAGTGACTGGCTGCGAGTTGGAAGAGGAATGACGCTCGCTGCATGCACGTGCAACTGAAACCTCGTGCCAGGTTTGAGCGATTAGCTGCCTCCACATTCCCTCCACGAGGCAGTGAGCGCTGGCAAGTCTGTCCCACGCACACTGACATGTCGGCCAGCACTTCACGGCGCTGAAAGTGGGTCGTGGTGAACTACAAGGGCTCAGCCACACACAGGCAGGCCACGGCAGGCCACGTACAGCGCAGGTACGTTACGGCTGGCCCCACCGGGAGCGGGGAACCAAAACTAGGCAGTCAGGTAAAGAGGAGGTGCTAGGGAAATGGGGGGTGGGAGCAGGGGGGGGGGGGGGGGTGAGGAGAGATTTGGCGGATAGCGGTGCGTTATCGTTAGTTTCTTCTTTGGCAGTTCCGGTACGGCTGGGGTGTTGCCGGGTAGACAGCAGTGCGTTATCGTTAGTTTCCTCTTTGGCAGTTCTCGCCCATACGGTAACCGGTGTGTGTGTGTGTGTGTGTGTCAGTATGTGTGTGTGTGTGTGTGTGTGAGTCAGTGCCGTGGGGCGGGTGCAGGGAGGGGGGGATGGGGGCGTCTTTTTTCCCCCTTCCTTTTAAGTCGTGGCCGTTTCACATTTAAGTGATATTAACTGAACTTACGATTATCGGGGTAACATGTCAATAAAATGCATCGAAAGAACAACAACAGTCATCATCATCATCATCATCATCGTCATTGTTAAATTCAGAACACATTTCAATAGCCGATGATACGGGTGTGAGGGTCAACGAGCTCCTTCCATTCCAGTCACGACGAGGCGGGGGGGCAACGGGATAACCGTTCAACACGGCCAGTAACGCCGCGCACGTGTGTGTTCAGTTTGTCTGTGCATGTCTGTGAACAATGCGTGTGTGTGTGTGTGTGTGTGTGTGTGTGTGTGTGTGTGTGTGTGTGTGTGTGTAGTGTAGTGTGTGTGTGTGTGTGTGTGTGTGTGTGTGTGTGTGTGTGTGTGTGTAGTGTAGTGTAGTGTAGTGGTGTGTGGTGTGTGTGTGTGTGTGTAGTGTAGTGTAGTGTGTGTGTGTGTGTAGTGTAGTGTTGTGTGTGTGTGTGTGTGTGTGTAGTGTAGTGTAGTGTAGTGTGTGTGTGTGTGTGTGTGTGTGTGTGTAGTGTAGGTAGTGTAGTGTGTGTGTGTGTGTGTGTAGTGTAGTGTAGTGTAGTGTAGTGTGTGTGTGGTGTGTGTGTGTGTAGTGTGTGTAGTGTGTGTGTGTGTGTGTGTGTGTGTGTGTGTGTGTGTGTGTGTGTGTGTGTGTGTGTGTAGGTAGTGTAGTGTAGTGTAGTGTGTGTGTGTGTGTGTGTGTGTGTGTGTGTGTGTGTGTGTGTAGTGTAGTGTGTGTAGTGTGTGTGTGTGTGTAGTTGTAGTGTAGTGTGTGTGTGTGTGTGTGTGTGTGTGTGTTGTGTGTGTGTGGTGTGTAGTGTAGTGTAGTGTAGTGTAGTGTGTGTGTAGGTGTAGTGTGTGTGTGTGTGTGTGTGTGTGTGTGTGTGTGTGTGTAGTGTAGTGTAGTGTGTGTAGTGTGTGTGTGTGTGTGTAGTGTAGTGTAGTGTAGTGTGTGTGAGTGTGTGTGTGTGTGTGTGTGTGGTGTGTGTGAGTTGTAGTGTAGTGTAGTGTAGTGTAGTGTAGTAGTGTGTTGTAGTGTGTGTAGTGTGTGTGTGTGTGTAGGTGTGTGTGTGTGTGTAGTGTGGTGTAGTGTGTGTGTAGGTGTGTGGTGTGTGTGTGTGTGTAGTGTAGTGTAGTGTTGTGTGTGAGTGTGTGTGTGTGTAGTGTAGTGTAGTGTAGTGTGTGTGAGTGTGTGTGTATGTCTGCAACAGCATCGGCCTAGCCTAGTAGCCGCCGGGTCACACGGCTGCAGTAATGATGCAGTACAGTATCGGTCACGCCCGTCCAAGTCAGTCCATGGGCAGCGCTAGTCTACACTGAGACACGACCGAGCCAACCAGCGTGGGCCTCTTCATATAGTAGCACATCCGCCTACACTGAAGGTCTGTCCATCGACCGTCACCAGTGTCGTTACTGAGCAGGATTCCGAGAGAACTGAAAATGAGCCCATCATCAAAATCCGTTCCCAGTCTACAAGACCCATCGGTAATGCGTGCGGCACGCGATGTGACTGCACATCACAGCGGGCGGCACGTGCCGCTGACAGCATGTGACACAAGGCTTGGCACGTGCACTAGTTTGCCAGGCCACACTAGTCGCTGTCGGGGAAGGGAGCCTACCTCCCAAGGTCTTCGGATAATAAGCCTGCACAGTTCTGGCAGTCCAGTGGTAGTCGTGGCCTGGACAGCTCAGTGGTACATCTGGCGCTTGACTCGTGACGATACTAGAAGGGTCCAGGGTTAACTTTCTGTGCTCATTTCGGTATCAGTTTTACCCCCGTCTTACACAGGCCATACTGCCAAAAGCGCAGTTGGCAGGTTACAGCTAAACACAAACACACACACACACACACACACGCACGCACACACACACGCACGCACCACACACACACACACACACACACACACACACACACACACACATATGTGGCTTTGAACGACACTGTACACTGGTGCATGGTTGTACGATGTACACCAAACATGCGCCGAGATGGCAGCAGTTTCATGTGGCACCAGGCCATGTCATAACCAAAACAGCATTGTGGCCTAAGCCTAAGCTGCAGTCCCTTATACAGACCACAGGTGAAACAGAAGGTCCACTCTATGTACAGACCATAGATCGGACAGAAAGTCCACTCTGCTGATGTACCGACCACAGCGGACAGAAAGTCCATTTTTCTGATGTACCGACCACAGCGGACAAAAGTCCGACCACAGCGGACAGGAAGTCCACTCTATGTACAGAGCGGACAAAAAGTCCACTCTATGTACAGACCACAGCGGACAGGAAGTCCACTCTATGTACAGACCACAGCGGACAGAAAGTCAGACAGGAAGTCCACTCTAAGTACAGAGCGAACAGAAAGTCCACTCTATGTACAGACCACAGCGGACAGGAAGTCCACTCTATGTACAGACCACAGCGGACAGAAAGTCCACTCAATGTACAGACCACAGCGGACAGAAAGTGCACTCTATGTACAGACCACAGTGGACAGAAAGTGACAGTACAGGACAGTCCACGTGAAGACATATGTACAGAGCGGACAGAAAGTCCACTCTATGTACAGACCACAGCGGACAGGAAGTTCACTCTATGTACAGACCACAGCGGACAGAAAGTTCACTCTATGTACAGACCACAGCGGATAGGAAGTTCACTCTATGTACAGACCACAGCGGACAGGAAGTTCACTCTATGTACAGACCACAGCGGACAGGAAGTCCACTCTATGCACAGACCACAGCGGACAAGAAGTCCACTCTATGTACAGACCACAGCGGACAGGAAGTCCACTCTATGCACAGACCACAGCAATTAGGAAGTCCACTCTATGTACAGACCACAGCGGACAGGAAGTCCACTCTATGTACAGACCACAGCGGACAGGAAGTCCACTCTATGCACAGACCACAGCGGACAGGAAGTCCATTCTATGTACAGACCACAGCGGACAGGAAGTCCACTCTGTGTACAGACCACAGCAAACAAGAAGTTCACTCTATGTACAGAGCGGACAGAAAGTCCACTCTATGTACAGACCAAAGCGGACAGGAAGTCCACTCAATGTACAGACCACAGAGGACAGAAAGTGCACTCTATGTACAAAGCGGACAGAAAGTGCACTCTGTGTACAGATGGAGTGGCAAGCGATTGGAGTGCAGTCGTCGAGTCTGCTGGGAAGCAGAGAATGTCGCAATGAAAACACGATAATCAGGAATCAGTTCATAGTGCGCTGAACGAGGGAAGGGAGAGGGGGAGGGGGGGGGGGGAGAGGAGAGAGAGAGGGGGGGGGGGGGATAACGAAATGAAATCAAACACGAAATCTAGGGCACTTTTATACTACAAACGCCTGCGTAACAGGTACAAACATGCCGAACGAACAGTGAATCACAAACAAAAACACTGAAACAAAAACGGCAAAGAAGGATAACTCTTTAGAAAGACTGCACACACTCACGCACACACGCACGCACACACACACACACACACACACACACACACACACACACACACACACACACACACACACACAAACAAACAAACAATGACTACATCACACACACACAACACACACACACACACACACACACACACACACACATACACACTACACACAGAATCAAAGAAGTCGGGGGGGGGGGGGGGGGGGGGGGGGCGAGAAATCAGTGAAAGAAAGAATGTCTTTTTGCATGTACACAGGATGACCATAAAAGATAGCTCTTCCATTCACCTGTCCGAGATCTTCTCAGCTGAAGTTCGTCACTTACTGTCACTATGAAAACTGATGAAAAAAGGAGGTCCATACCTCGGGCTCCACAGCCGCCCGCTGGCGCTGTTGTAAACAGAGTTACGACACTGAAACGTCACGTCACGTCACGTCACGTCACGTCACGTCCCCAACCAGCTGATACTGACTCACACACAGTTTCAGTCCAACGTTGTCCCGACTTTTGGTACCAAAAGAGTTCCAGATCTGATCACGAGAGGCCCGTGGGGAACTTGCTACTAAAGGTGGTTGTGGCCGGCCAGGGAAAAGGGACAACCCGTGTTGACAATGCGGAACTGCCGGCTGTAACCTGTCGCCCAGCCACAGTGGGCCAGTTGCAGAGACTGCAGGCGCCTCCCGTTCACTGTGTTATGACCTGTGGGACACAGCACAGCACGTGCAGCGCCAGAACACTCCTACAGCACTTATGTTTACCGAAACAGACTGCCCGGAGCAGCCGGAAAAGCGCTTTGCGCGGGCTACCTGTTCGAGCATCGAGCTGATCTCACCAGCCGAGGCAGTATCTATGGTAACGGTGCTGAACAGGAAGTCAGTTGTGGTGATGGCGGGAGACATCCTTCTCTTTCTCACTTAATGGGCGTGAATAACGGCCGGAGAGAGCTGGTCACGCTCGACCGTCG
Organism: Alviniconcha marisindica; assembly: GCA_018857735.1. Taxonomy (NCBI): domain Eukaryota; kingdom Metazoa; phylum Mollusca; class Gastropoda; family Provannidae; genus Alviniconcha; species Alviniconcha marisindica. Next base: position 277,374 of record JABMCL010002377.1, read on the forward strand.
TGAGCGCTGCCGCGTGTCAGTGTGTGACTGAGTGTACGTGCGAGAGTGTCAGTGTGTGACTGAGTGTACGTGCGAGAGTGTCAGTGTGTGACTGAGTGTACGTGCGAGAGTGTCAGTGTGTGTGACTGAGTGTACGTGCGAGAGTGTCAGTGTGTGTGACTGAGTGTACGTGCGAGAGTGTCAGTGTGTGACTGAGTGTACGTGCGAGAGTGCCGGTGTGCGTGTGTGTGTGTGTGTGTGTGTGTGAATAGGTGCCGTCGTGACGGCTGTGTAGAATATGTTGTCACTTAAGAGCACCATTTGGACACGAATCACCCCATTGTTACGGACTTTGTTTGAAGCGGCAGTTAAAAGCGGTCAGTAGTGTCAAAGTCTCAGCCTCTCTCAGTCCATCGTCAGTTTCAGGCGATACGGAAGCCGTGCAGCTGTATCACTGATGGCCTATATTTTATTTTGTCAGTGAGAACATCAAACACCAGGCTACAGCCCGGCAAGTACACTCTCACACAGCCTCTATTGAAATAGCCAGTAGCTCTGAACAGAACAGCCAGCCAAGCAAGTATCACCCCCACCCCCACCCCCCTCCCCGCCCCGCGACCCCCCACCCGCCTTAGCCCTCCGTGGAACCAGCGGGTAGCTGTGAACAGAACGGTCCATATAGCCAGCCAGGGATGTGAGAGGCTGGCTATAGGTATAACGGGACGCCTCATCTGTTGCGTGCCTGTGGTTTAAAGGGACCGCAGCTGACAAAACGAGAAATCATGATGAGCAGTCAGTCGAAGACCCATTTCAGTGTTCATGTGCAGTGTTTCTTCTTTGGTTTAAGGCCCAGCAAAGTAACGTTGTGTAGAACTGATAGGCCGTGTTCATGTGTGTTATATATATATATATATATATATATATATATATATATATATATATATATATATATATATATGTACATTTTAGATGGCATGTTGTTGTCGGCTTTAGCCAAAAGCTGTGACAAGGCAGTGTGTTAGGGCCTCTTGGGATTGGGTAAGAGGTGTCTGGCACTGACTATCGCATGACGAGCGTGGACCGCACCCGGGCCATCTGTTGAAGATAAGAGGCTGCAGGCTGGGTAGCCGTCAGCATCACTGGGACGTGTTAGTTTTTGTTTCGTCAGTTTTCTCTTTTGCCAGTAAGTTACAAACGCCATCAGTTTAATATAGTTTGCCATCTAAGTCGCACTGACTGCTTTTTTGTTGTTGTCGTTGTTGCATATCCAAGGCTTGTAATAGATATTATCTGTGCTTGTGTGAAATAGTCAAATGCGGTTGTTGTCATAGTGTGTCGAAGTTTTAGCATGAGCAGGTTGTGTAGTAACCGATATGCCACTCAGATGGGCAGCTAATATTGCAATGTGACAATGCATTCTCGCGGGGTTTTCCATAGTTTGGAGAGAGAGAGAGAGAGAGAGAGAGAGAGAGAGAGAGAGAGAGACAGAGACAGAGACAGAGACAGACAGACAGACAGACAGACAGGCAGACAGAGGCTGTCAAGCAAAAAGAACATGTAGCTGAAGAGTTGTCGTCGTTCCATCCCCGTGTTACCGCAGTAGCAAGTAAAAGATTGCGGTCATAAGTTCTGCCAGAAGTGCAGGTGCAATGTTGAAGCTAAACACACATGCACCCAACTTATGTGGCTTCTAACGAAGTGACACTGTAAACTGGTGGATGGATGTATGGTCACTGGTGTACACAAAACGTACGCCGAGACGGCAGCAGTTTCACTCGGCATCAGCCATGTAACAACTGAAGAGCGCTGTAACCACTTCGGTGGATATTCAAACCGCGCGGTTAGTGCTATGTCTGCTACAGTCACCCATTCATAGTCGCTGCACGCGACTAGAGCGCAGTGGGACTGCTCGGAAGCAGAGAATAGCGCTATAGTCGCCGCTGCGAAGCGCTTAGGGCTCTTCCCGAGATGTGGCGATCAAGAAGCGTTCATTAATTATCATTTTTATGTTGATATAAACCTACAAATCCATGCACTACTGTCGATGGGTTGGTAGAAAATATCTGCAGCACATCGGACCCCATTTTTACTTGGTTGCTCAGTGGGCGGAAGGAGATTATCTTTTGAAAAGAAAACTAAATATAATTATAGGGACAGTCAGTAATTAAGACAAAACAAAACACCACCAAATAAGCAACAAAAATCACACACTGCGACACAGCGAGGTCGAAAAACTAAAGAATAAAAAACAAGAACCAAGCGGGTTTCAGACCTCATACCTCTGCTCCTACCCATTCAGCCACCCGCGTCAGTTGAGAAAAGACCCTGCAAGACAAGGCAATCCGCATAATCCATATCGTAACGTCCAGCACGTCGGTCGGTCACTCGCTGAGCACATGGTCTCACTCAGTTAGCACGGTTAGCCGCTCTAACGGCCACTACGGCCATCAGACCCTAGCCACCGTCTGCCAGCTCTCATTAACCTCCCTTATTGATCGCTCCGTTAGTGATCGCTCTGTTAGTGCTATGTCCGTCACTGACCGTTAGTACTGTGTCCATCACTTACCACTATGTCCGTCACTGACCGCTCTGTTAGTGCTGTGTCCGTCACTGACCGTTAGTACTGTGTCCATCACTTACCAGTGTCCGTCACTGATCGCTCTGTTAGTGCTGTGTCCGTCACTGACCGCTCTGTTAGTGCTGTGTCCGTCACCGACCGCTCTGTTAGTGCTATGTCCGTCACTGACCGCTATGTCTGTCACTGACCCCTCTGTTAGTGCTATGTCTGTCACTGACCGCTCTGTTAGTGCTATGTCCGTCACTGACCGCTATGTCTGTCACTGACCCCTCTGTTAGTGCTATGTCTGTCACTGACCGCTCTGTTAGTGCTATGTCCGTCACTGACCGCTATGTCTGTCACTGACCCCTCTGTTAGTGCTATGTCTGTCACTGACCGCTCTGTTAGTGCTATGTCCGTCACTGACCGCTATGTCTGTCACTGACCCCTCTGTTAGTGCTATGTCTGTCACTGACCGCTCTGTTAGTTCTATGTCCGTCACTGACCGCTCTGTTAGTTCTATGTCCGTCACTGACCACTCTGTTAGTGCTGTGTCCGTCACTGACCACTCTCTTAGTGCTGTGTCCGTCACTGACCACTCTCTTAGTGCGGAGTACACAAGTTACTTTGCACTTGCGAGGTCCGAATCACCGTAATGTGTATTTTTCTGGTGGTGGTCGGTCACCTTTTTGGTTGTTATTGTGATTGTTGTTGTTGTAGTTGTTGTTGTTTTTGTTGTTTTGTTGTTGTTTGAGTGCATGAAGACGACTGGATGGAGCAAACTTAGGTATAGGTAACCCCACCCCCTCCGTCCCTAATAAACCGTAAGACCGTGAAAACTGACCACTCTGCGGCCACTGGCTTCTGTAGCAGAACGGACTGGAACCCATTCTGTTAGCACTGTGTCCGTCACTGACCACTCTGCGACCACAGGCCAGGCTCTGTAGTAGTCCGGACTGGAACCCGTCTACTGTTGTGTCCGTCACGTCACCGTCACTGACCACACAGCAACCGGAGGTTTCTGTCTGAAAGCCTGTCCGCTGTGTCCTAGCCTGTGGCACTGGGTGCACCGCCTGACCGTGGAACACATTTACCAAGAACTCCTGGCACTCCACCTTGAGGGTGTCTGGCAGCTGGGCGAGCCAGAAAGTCAGTCTCACAGTCTGAGGCTTGGTACCGTCCTTGTTGGTCTACGACAGACCTCTGATGTTTGGTAGACAGAAAGTCAGTCTCACAGTCTGAGGCTTGGTACCGTCCCTGTTGGTCACACGACAGACCTCTGACGTTTGGTAGACAGAAAGTCAGTCTCACAGTCTCAGACTTGGTACCGTCCTTGTTGGTCCACGACAGACCTCTGACGTTTGGTAGACAGAAAGTCAGTCTCACAGTCTGAGGCTTGGTACCGTCCCTGTTGGTCACACGACAGACCTCTGACGTTTGGTAGACAGAAAGTCAGTCTCACAGTCTGAGGCTTGATACCGTCCCTGTTGGTCCACGACAGACCTCTGACGTTTGGTAGACAGAAAGTCAGTCTCACAGTCTGAGGCTTGGTACCGTCCCTGTTGGTCACACGACAGACCTCTGACGTTTGGTAGACAGAAAGTTAGTCTCACAGTCTCAGACTTGGTACCGTCCCTGTTGGTCACACGACAGACCTCTGACGTTTGGTAGACAGAAAGTCAGTCTCACAGTCTGAGGCTTGCTACCGTCCCTGTTGGTCACACGACGAACCTCTGACGTTTGGTAGACAGAAAGTCAGTCTCACAGTCTGAGGATTGGTACCGTCCCTGTTGGTCACACGACGGACCTCTGACGTTTGGTAGACAGAAAGTCAGTCTCACAGTCTGAGGATTGGTACCGTCCCTGTTGGTCACACGACGGACCTCTGACGTTTGGTTGTCTGATCAGACTGTAGGTGCACGGGATGGGTTTGATAACCCCTTCAGTGCTAGCGTCTGGCCTGCTGCACTGGATTTTCCTGTCTGCTAGGTTTTATTTATTTATTTATTCGCTTTAAGAGGGCCTTCTGCTGTTCTCTGGATCGGCATCCGATCAGAAACGTGCCCGATGGTGACAGGTTTTGACAGAAGACGGCCGCTACTGTGTTCTCAAGCAGCTTGTTGCTGAAAGGTCCACTCCCTCGGAAAACGGACCTGGCTGTCTTTGGATCTTCTAGGATCACTGGCTGCTGCGGAAGGGTAGATGGCGCTTGAATTTGCTTCCGACGATGAAAGCATGGACACACATATATATATATATATATATATATATATATATATATATATATATATATATATATATATAATATATATATATATGTAGGTCCGCGATGTATATATATAGATATATGTAGGTCCGCGATGCAAGCGACCACAAGGTTGTAAGTGTGAAGTAAACATGGTGCTTAACGTCCACAGAAACCATCAGGCTTATTAGGGACGGGGAGAAGGGGGGAAGGGGGTATGGAGGTGGGGGAAGAGGGAGATTACATACCTATCGCTACACTGTAACCACCACAATGACTTCTTCTGCATTAAGGTGGGCAGCGGTGAGAGCCATTTTAATGTTTCATAACTGTGAGAGACAAAGTCACAAGACAGAGTCCACAGACCACAACTTTTGAAGAGGAAGGAGATCCGAAGCGGATTCGAACCGAGGTCCTTCCGCTTACCAGCATAACGCCTTACTGCTAGGCCAAACCGGCTCAACCACAAGGTTGTTGAAACGGTTGTTCTATATATATAATATATATATATATATATATATATATATATATATATATATATATATATATATATATACTGGTCCGAACGGTTTTCATCATTCTCCCGACCTTCTATATGTATATACATACTGGTCCGAACGGTTTTCATCATTCTCCCGACCTTCTATATGTATATACATACTGGTCCGAACGGTTTTCATCATTCTCCCGACCTTATATATATAATATTATATATATATATATATATATATATATATATATATATATATATATATATATATTATACTGGTCCGAACGGTTTTCATCATTCTCCCGACCTTCTGTCGGTGGTACAGTGGTCGAGGCACCAGGTGTCTGGGCGTCCTTCCTGGTCTTGCGACGCGCCATTTTCTTGCTCTTTTTCCTTCTGTTGGTTGGTTCAGGCCCTCACTGACGGAGTTCAGTGGGTTCCACACAACTCGCTGTGGACGAGAAGCTTTCGTTCGAACTCTACCGCCGCCTCTTCCTCCGGGAGTCAAGGTTCCTGACGGCTGTCGGTCCCAGGGGAGTTCTAAGACCGGGTGTGTCACCCATGGTAAGGTCCGGTGACCAGTTCCTGGACTGTTGTCTGTACTTTGGGACAGGGCTCCCGAGAGGTCCCCCGGCTCACTATCATCCCGCATTAGGCTGGGACAGTCCAGGGAGGACCGGCTCCTAGCCCTATTGCTCTACACATTTTCAACTATTCCGGTCCCGGAAAAAATGACAGCTACCCTCGATCAAAATCCACATTTTGTCTGCAAGTACAACCTGAACTAATTTAGTTCCTAGAGTTTGAAACGAGTGTCAAAAGCCGATCTCCATTGATAGTTAACAATCTGGAATGTCGGTTTATTTTATTTAAAGACGAAGAGCTGCGCTAAGACTGTACTCACAACTCCAAGAATCAACACACAAGGGAGTGAATTAGCGCTCGAAAGACGTCACACAAGCACGACAACAAAGACCTGAGCGGCCTACGGTAACTCTCACCTGGCATGCGTGTGAATACGAGGTACATAAATTCCACCAGAGCTACATCCTAAAAATCTTTTCACTCCTCCAAGCCATGTAGGCCGGAAAGCGAGGTGCCGGAAAGCGAGGCCCGGAGTGTGTACTTACAGTGGCCGGACGGCAAGGGCCGGCGGAGGTCAGCTGGTCGTCCTCTGTCGTCCGACTGACGTGCGCTGCGTCCTGTCGCCGTCCGTGTGCTCAGCGCTGGCCGTCTGGCTGTGACGCGTGCTGCAGGTGGCTGTGCAATGTGGCTGTGACGCGTGCTGCAGGTGGCTGTGCTGTCTGGCTGTGACGTGTGCTGCAGGTGGCTGTGCAATGTGGCTGTGACGCGTGCTGCAGGTCGCTGTGCAGTCTGGCTGTGACGCGTGCTGCAGGTGGCTGTGCAATGTGGCTGTGCCGCGTGCTGCAGGTCGCTGTGCAGTCTGGCTGTGACGCGTGCTGCAGGTGGCTGTGCTGTCTGGCTCTGACGTGTGCTGCAGGTGGCTGTGCTGTCCAGTCTGGGCTGCTGTTGTTCTATGGCGGCCTACTGGCATCAAAAGCACATAACTAGTGAGTGTGGGCTTGAACAGCACTGCTTCTTCCTTTTCTTCCTACGGGGCTGACTGTCGTCTGATGTCGTGCTGACGTATTAGGGACAACCGCGGCCCTGCCCTCAATGACGACAGTTATTTATATATAAGTTCGAGTTATTAGCCGATAGCTTTAGCCAGCCTGAGAGCGTGCCGGGTCAGGTTTCAGCGTTCTGACACCCGTGCTAAGGCTTCTTACAAATCAACAGGATGTAGACGAAACGTTTGTGGATTACCCGCTTTCTGGGCGTTTCTTTTCCCCATGGTGTCTTTTTTCCTCATCTTCACACACACACACACACGCACACGCACACCTCGGCACTTGCTTCTTCCCCCATCCCAGTTACTGACCGTGAGTTCTCCCTCCTCCCCCTTCATCCCTATTTCTCCCTACGCGTTGGTGTGTCCGCATAGGCCTACGTGCGCGTCAGCGTATGTGTCTGTTTTCGTTTGTATTGTGTGTGTTGTGTGTGTGTGTGTGTGTGTGTGTGTGTGTGTGTGTGTGTAGGTGGTGTGGTGTGTGTGGGGGGGGGGGGGATGCGTGTGTGTGTGTGTGTGTGTGTGTGTTGTGTAGGATGCGTGTGTGTGTGTGGGGGTGGGGTGGTGTGTGTGTGTGTGTGTGTGTGTGTGTGTGTGTGCAGTGTGTTTGTGTGCGTGGTGTGGATGTTTAAGTGCCTTGTGTGTGTGTGTGTGTGTGTGTGTGGTGTGTGTGTGTGTGTGTGTGTGTGTGTGTGTGTGTGTGTGTGTGTGTGTGTGAAAGGGCGCTAATAAATGCCTACCTGTAAGCCTAGGCTAAACACTATAGTTAGATCAGTACTTACTCTTTCACGCCTGGCTGCAAGACAGCAAACCCCTCCGAGGCGGAAATCACATCGTGTGTCTGTTTTACACCGGCCTGAACAAGTCCTATATCCTGCCGACGAATCTCAGAGACACTTTCCGATAAACAGACCTACTGAGGGAATACACGTGCACTTCACAGCACTCGCTGTGATCAGCCCAGTCTGTCTGTAGGAGCCGATATCCCAGTGGCCGGTCTTGTCACGGCTGAAGTCAATGCATGACAATATTCATGCTGCTGTTTCGGTTAATTTGTTCGTGCACAATACTGGCCTGGCTTTTCACGCCCCACACTGAAGCCACCACGTGAGATGCTTCTGGTAATCATAATTATGTCCGAATAATGGTCATTTGCAGGCTATACATGATATATATCTGGTCAGTCGTGGCTGCAGACTGTGTGTCTCATTCTGGAGGCCTTCGCTTGTTGTGGCCATGGAGGGTGCAAATCGCCGTCACGCTCGTGCATCGATCACAGCGCCGCACCGCGTCAGTGCACAGAGCGATGGCTCGTGCAACAGGCGCATGAAAACAGTAACAGCGGGAGAACTCCCCCGCCCCTCCTTCTCCCTCCCCCAAACAACAACAACAACAACAACAACAAAAGAGCCGTTTGCTAGTTTCACAGCGATTTGTAGGCCTAGCAGAATGTCTGTGATGAGAGTCGTCAGCAGGCTTGTAAGACTTGCTGTTCAGGCCGGTGTAAAACAGGTGCATGACACACGATGTAATTTCCGCCTCGGAGGAGTTTGCTGTCTTGCAGCCAGGCGTGAAAGAGTAAGTACTGATATAACTATAGTGTTTAGCCTAGGCTTACAGGCAGGCATTTATCAGCGCCCTTTCACACACACACACACACACACACACACACACACACACACACACACACAACAGAGAGGAGAGAGAGAGAGGAGAGAGAGAGAGAGAGAGAGAGAGAACTCGAACTCGAAAACTTTAATACTCAAGGACTCAAGGATAGTAGCGTTAGGTCCATTTGGACCTATCTAACAGCCAGTCCTTGGAGAGAGAGAGAGAGAGAGAGAGAGAGAGGAGAGAGAGAGAGAGAGAGAGAGAGAGAGAGAGAGAGAGACTACATACTCGCACGAACGAAAACACACGACATACGCGCGCACGTAGGCCTATGCAGACACAATGCACCAGGCGTACGGAGACCGTGACGACCGACAGCAGTTAACTGCGACTGGGGAAGAAGCTAGTGCCGAGGCGTGTGTGTGTGCCGTGGGGTGCCGTGTGGGGCGGTGGGGAGTTGATTGAAGTGTCGCTTTACGTCCACACAAACCGTAGACTTATTAGGGACGGGAGCCCAGGACGGCCACCTCGACGTTCACACAGCTCCTGGGCTCTGACGCACGGGGTGGGGTGACTGTGCCTGTGGCGTTAGGTCGATACGGGCAGGTCTGCGGTGTACGTTCCGTTCTCTATTGATTGGCGACCAGCGTGGGTAGCGGAAGAGCTGCGCCGTACGTCACCGACACTGGCAACAAACACGCAGCATGTATACACCATGTTCCCTATGCGAGGCTGAAGTGTACCGGTTTACGTAGCCTCATGCTGCTGGTGCTGCTCACTTGCTTTAATCAATATTATCATCATCGTCAACATCGTCTTGAAAATAACGACAACAAAATAACAGAAGCCCGAACAACACAAACTGCAGCAACAATTAACAACCACAACACAACTACTAAAAGGCACTATTCCCTTGTGGGATAATTAAAGTTTTTTTAATTGAATTGAATTGAATTGTCATTCTGTTTTAAAAGAAAGAAAGAAAGAAAGAAAGAAGAAGAAGAAGAAGACATCGTCGTCATCAAAAAGGAAACGAGCAGCAGCAACAATACGGCGTAAAGCATACATATAAAGCAGCAATGACAAGGCCATCATACTGTTACCGCTCGGCGGTTGTGTCGCTACCTGCCCGGTTACCTGTTCGGCCATTTACACGTCTGCTTCTCCAGCTCAGAGTGGCGGCCAGTGGAAAGTTGATTTAGTTTTCCGTACCAGTTAGTTCCTGTTCCAACGCAGGACTATGAGCCGTCTCCTGATTATTTCGTCCTTCTCTTTCCTTCCACCAAGTCACGTCCTTCTCTTCCCTTCCACCAAGTCACGTCCTTCTCTTTCCTTCCACCAAGTCACGTCCTTCTCTTCCCTTCCACCAAGTCACGTCCTTCTCTTTCCTTCCACCAAGTCACGTCTTTCTCTTCCCTTCCACCAAGTCACGTCTTTCTCTTTCCTTCCACCAAGTCACGTCTTTCTCTTTCCTTCCACCGAGTCACGTCTTTCTCTTTCCTTCCACCATCCCGTCAGGTTTACTTGTAGGCTGGAGGCACTGACCTCGTCTCTTATTTAACCCCTTCAGTGCCATGATGTCACTTGAAAACGACCAATGAAAGTACAAAATCTTAACCCGTAAGCCCTTTTGTCTTCTTTTTGGCACTGACATGTGAAAGGATTTTCACCAAAACGCTTAGCATTGACAGTAGATGTGTTATAGGACCGGGAAATAGACTGTTTGTAGGCGCGTCCATGCCGCATCTTTCAGCACGGAATTTTTACAGGCTCCGGCAGTGAAGGGGTTAAATTAATCAATCACTTTAGCAGGACACGGGCCTCAGACAGAGCTCCAGCTGATTAGTCCGTCAGTAAAAAAATAAAAAATAAACAAAACAAGAACAGCAGCGACAAGAACTACAAGTAAGCCAAATAATAAACCAAAACAAACTGAACAAGCAGAGAAGAGCAGAGAATGTACTTACACTAGTTCTGTCTTACAGTGCAGAGAATGTACTTACACTAGTTCTGTCTTACAGTGCAGAGAATGTACTTACACTAGTTCTGTCTTACAGTGCAGAGAATGTACTTACACTAGTTCTGTCTTACAGTGCAGAGACGGCTGTACACTGTGAACGTGAAACCTAACAGCCGACAACTATGTAACTGTGGGCACTAGCTGGCGCTGCACGCGCAAGAACTTGCAGTTTTAGGCTGCATCAGCAGAAACGTCAAAGGGGGTGAGGGGTGTGTGCGTGTGAGTGTGTCAGTGTGAGGGAGGGGGGGGGTAAATAGACCCATTGTTCCATCATGCAGAAAAAGGGCCTTTTTTAAAGAGGCGTAAGTTCAGTCAGGCCGGCTGACTTGAAAGCATGTGGTTGTGTTGCGAGCGCTGAATGCGGTCGACTCCTTGCAATAAATTATGTGTCGTTGTGCTTCTTTAAGTCTGAGGCGTGCAGCAGTGGCCCTACAGTTGGTACTGGCTGAAGCTGGTATTGATCACAGTTAGTATTGACTAAAGTTGGTACTGACTATAGTTGGTATTCAGTGACCGTAGTTGGTGTTGACTCAAATTGGTATTGTCTATAGTTGGTATTGATTATAACTGGTATTGACTGAAATCGGCATTGACTATAGTTGGTATTCAGTGACCGTATTTGGTGTTGACTAAAGTTGGTATTGACTAAAGCTGGAGTTGACTATAGTTAGTATTGACTAAAGTTGGTATAATACGCGGACTATAAAAATCCACTTGATGATGCTTATGAATGTCAAAGAAGTCAGTGAAACCAGACTAAAAATACATGTGTTTATAATTTTGGTGAAACGGTGCCTGTTATGCCACTGGTTTATCGCGGCCTTGACGAATGAGATTTTCGCTCGCTGAGTTCGCACTTCTTTGCATCGACGTACAGCTGGAATAAAAAGCAGATGCCAGGAGGCAATGAGGGGCACAGGGGACTGTCGCTGTAGGCCTACCCGTACGGTACTGTCACCACCACAACGGTCCCGCACTACGTTAAGGTGGGCAGCGATGAGAGCCGTTTTAATGTTGAAGTTAAATCTGAGCGGCAAAGTCATAAGACAGTGCCCACAAATCACAGATTTTAAGTGAAGAAAAAGATCGAGAGTTCGAGCAGAATAGAAGCGAGGTCCTTCTGCTTTACGACTACGCCCTGGACCCATCCACAGCCCCGCCCCTTGCCCGCTGTTATCGGGAGGTATCACAAGCGGCGGCCGGCAAGGGCTTGTGGGCCGGTTTAAAGCAGAGGGGCCTCGGCTCCATTCCGCTTCGGCTCTCCTTTAATTTTCATCAAAAAGGTTGTGGTTTGTGGACACAGTCTTGTGACTTTGTCCCTTACAATTAATAAAACATTAAAATGACTCTCATCGCTACCCATCTTAATGCAGGAGTCATTCTGGTGGTGACAGTGTAGCGATAGGTATATACTCTCCCTCTTCCCCCACCTCCATACCCCTCTCCCTTCTCCCCGTCCCTAATAAGCCTTATGGTTTCTGTGGAAGTTAAGCACCATGTTTACCAAAGGGCTTCCACTAGGAAAGCGACCGATTTACTGCGGTCACTTCAGTCCAGATACCATGTCACGTTTCTTTCCTGCCTGACAGTGAGAAGATTTCCTAAACTACAATAGCGGCATGGTCAGATAGTTTTCGTGTTTTTTGGACGATATCAAAGTGTTTGACTCGACTGTGGAAATGACAGTCCGATGCTACAGATGATGCGAAAGGACGAAGCTCCATATAGAGTTTCCAGTTTGATTTGGACATTACTCAAGACAGAAAATCACCGAAAATCCGACACCACGCGCTGTCTACCTAAAAATGACTCGAGGGGTAGACTGACACCCTAAAAACCAAACCAAGCGCTAAAAGGCAGAGCCTGAAAGAAACTGAAGGCAAATGCCTGCGGCAAAAAAAAAAAAAAAAAAAAAAAAAAAGGCCAAGAAAGAAGCTGAACACAAAAGCCTGTGGCAAAATTCTAACGAAAGACAAATCAACACAAATGCGAGAGTTAAATGAAAAATGGCTGCCCTAATCAGGCAAGCAAACCAAATGGCCAGATGGAAAGGATGGTGAAAATGACGAAGAAAGATCAAGGAGAAAGAGGAATGTGAAAAAAATCATTACTTCCACCCGATCGAAAACCGTACATGGTAACCAACAGTCTCTGACAGCGTGCAACGTGACAAAGGCTAGAAACGCCGCGTAATCCATGCACACAGTACAAACCACACAATGATGCTAACAGCCACTGGACACTGAATAGACGCTCACGAAGTGCCCATATAAAAAATTTTTTTTAATTTTTATTCAAGTTGTCTCGACTAGCGAGGCACCTCGAGGTTACTCCCATCACCCCCACATCGAAAAAGAACGAAACAACCCAAGAAGCAAAAGGGAACGCAAAGAGAGGAAAAACAAACTGAATAGTCGGAGTGTATACCAAGAACCTCACTGACCCAAACACGAAACCCTAACCCAGGGAAAGCACAAAGTATCTAGTCTCATCAACTACGAAAAAATAACAGGCAAAGGGTAACGCAAACAAAGACTTATTGGGAAGGGTGAAATTGTGGAATTATAGGTAGGTAATAATGTGATGAGATTATTTTCTTTATTGTACATTGCCACTTCTCATACGGTACATGTACATTATTTTTCTTGTGTATTGTTAGTTGTCAGTCATATATATATATATATATATATATTTATTTTTTCTCAATTAACGTTGAAAATGTCGGAGAATGTTGCAAAGCGCAATGAGATCGAATCAGAGAATAGCGATATATTGGCCTAAAGTTATCTTTTAGTACTATTTATTATTATTGTGAAGGCAGGGGTCGTCCCAACTAAAACGGACTGAAACGCCATGAATCTGACAAGGCGATACAGAAAAAGAAAGAAAGAGTGAAAGGAGAGTGACAGAAGAAGAAGAAGAAGAAAGAACAAATCCCAAATTTTGTCAGTGGTATCGGAGCTTTGTCCATAGAGATTCGAACTGGAAATTGTTGTAAGTCGATTACCCTGTAGGCACCCATACAACCGTTTTGCTGTGTTAGGGCGATTGAACCCAAAACGACAAAACCGCACTGAGTCAGTGTGTGCCGAGCCGTTGTTTGCGATACCAGCGTGTGAGACAAAAATCCGCGCTAAAAATAGCAGCATTTCGCGTCTCTGATTGGTTGAGATCGGCGACCGCGTGGGGTGTGTGGATGGGTCCGCTCCTTCCCGTGTTGCTTTACGTCCACACAGACCGTACGGACTCGGAGACCAAACCGCTCTCACAGTACATGTACACTTTTAAAGGCTGTCAATCTTTTATACGTGTACACTGCCACTGAGTATCTATTTGTTATTCATGTGTGGCACCCACGTTTTCATGGTCTGACTTGACTGAGGCGCCAGAAACGGCGGAATCCCACCGTGCTGCCTGGGCGAGGTGTTTCAGAGCTTGTCCGGCCGTTAATAGATAATACCGTACGTCCTGTTTTGACGAGAAGCGAAACTCGCGCGCCCCAGGGGAATAAAACCCGCCAACACCAGTTTGACTGATCCGGAGCCGTAAGTCAGTCTAATGGCCCGCATGTGGCAGTCCATGCAACATAGGTCAGGAGCTGTGTGAGAGTCGAGGTGGCCGTCCTGGGCTGTCCGTCCTAACGAGCCTTCTGGTTTCCGTGGACGTAAAGCTATATTGAACCGTGCTTCGGCATTGGTCTCAGCTTGTCCCTAATATGTCAGCTGACATCTGAGGACATTAAGCAACACTACCTACCCAGTCCATGCAAAAGTCGCTGCCGGCTGAAACTGGGACCGATGTTCGTGAGCCACTGAAACCAAACCGGGTCGTCACAGTCCGGCCGATGTGAACCACGCCGGAAACCAAAGCGGGTCGTCACAGTCCGATGTGAACCACGGAAACCAAAGCGGGTCGTCACAGTCCGATGTGAACCACTAAAACCAAACCGGGTCGTCACTGTGACAGTCCCGGGCCACCCACAACTTCAGTCCCAGGCTGAGCAGTCCGATGGGTGAAAGAAGGAGAACTCAAAACCCAGTAATGGATGGCGGATCACCGTTATGTGCCTAGGCTTTGCGTCCGCCCTGAGATTTCTCCGGAGCGGCCAGATTCTGTGCAGACTCTCTCTCTCTCTCTCTCTCTCTCTCTCTCTCTCTCTCTCTCTCTCTCTCTCTGCACCGGCAGATATGTGAGTCGGCCTTTGTGAGGCTAATATCTTCACCGTTGAGAAATAAAGTTCAGTCAATCAATCACTGATTGAATCAATCAACTGATCAATCAATCTCTCTCTCTCTCTCTCTCTCTCTCTCTCTCTCTCTCTCTCTCTCTCTCTCTCTCTCTCTCTCTCTCTCTCTCTCTCTCTCTCCACTGAGTCCTCGGAGCCGCACTGCCGGATCAGTAACTGAATAGTAGTCACAGTGTAGGCTTCGTAGTAATGGAATAGGAACGTATAGGATGAGAAAAGTGATAGTCCGCGGCAGTGGTGAAGTGATGCTTAATGTCCTCAGATGTCAGTTGACATATCAGGGACAAGTTGTGACTAATGCCGAAGCACGGTTCAATATATCTTTACGTCCACGGAAACCGGAAGGCTCGTTAGGACGGACAGCCCAGGACGGCCACCTCGACTAACTCTCACACAGCTCCTGACCTATGGAAGAAAAGTGATAATTATACGTGTGCCTTTTATACATCAGTCAATCATGATATTAAATCATGTGTGTGATACTGTTTTTACAGCACTTCCATGACTGATAACTGAGCATAATTATAGCTGACTTTAATCAGTCACGGCGGCTCTGATTTACTGACAGCTTCTGGTATTAATCTTGTATGCGGCCTATGTTGTTGCGCACTCTTAGACTGTGAATGTTTATATATGTACATTTTGCTTGTCTCTTTGTTTGTTTGTTATTCATCTGTGGCATCCACGTTTCCTTTAAATAAAATAAAATAAAATAAAGAAGTACTTCTGGTGGAAGAAGAACAAAGTTGTCTCTGACGCGGTCATATTTTCGCAGTGACTTCCCCTTACCAATATGGCTGCGCTCTGAACGTGTGGCATGGCAAATCACTAAATTCAACGCTTGCTGCCGATTGAACGTATTTATTCAATTCTGATCAGTGAATGCGAAGGATTTTTGATAAAATTCGTCACGGCTTTCAGAATTTGGACAGTTTTGTCGAGATGGGTCGCAGGAAAAGACAGAATAAGGTAAAGTATACATGATGTATGCTGGGTAAACAGCATGGCACTGTTCGTGTAAACTTGTGTAAATAAAAATAGGGCTTATAAGTTATATGCTGTAAATAATTCTATGCACGAATACGCTGATAGTTATGCAATAATAGTACTAATAACAGGAATAGTATTACGCATTATATTAATACTAATATTACTAGGAAGGCTTGGAATCTAGTTGTGCGGCGACACCGTTTCACTTTGCAGTTGATGATTTATCGCAGTAAAGTAGGCCGCAGAATCAAACCGAAGCAAGTCTCTCACTCTCCAATCTCTGTGCCAGATTTTATCTCAGAACAAAGAACTTGGTAAAATCCAAGGAGACGGTCGAAAAATCATGAACCATTTTAAAAGTTATTTTGGGTCACAAATATCACAATCATTAAATGAGGTGTTCATATAGATACCGATTACAGCCAAAATCGGCAACAAAAAGTGAGGTTATTATATATATTTTTGTCTTTGATTGTTTCGAGTCAGTGCATGTTGCCCTTTGACATTTGATCTAGTTTCCCAGTAACAACGTGAACGTTTTCTTAGTGCCGATGTTGGCAAGGCAATCATAGTTCATACTCATGACTCAACATTCTCAGGTTGCAATTTTTTCCGTACATTTTCCGTGGGTTTTTAATTGCTGTAGCTTGTTAACAAGGCTGCTTACCTAGCAGCACTTCATCGGCTTCGTTCACCATTTGCAATCTGTGACACTGACTCGAAAAAAACAAAGACAAAAATATATGAAAAAAACTCACATTTTGTTACGGATTTTTGCTGTTATCGGTACATATGGACCTCACTGAATGATTGTGATGATATTTGTGACCCAAAATAACTTTTAAAACAGTCCAGGAATTTCTGACCGTCTCCTTGAATTTGACCAAGAACTGTTCCCTGTCACTGTCAGGTGTCATCAGCAGGATGATATTAAGTTGGGCGGGGGTGGAGAGACGGGAAGGGATGGCAAGGTTGGAGAGTCAGTGGCGCAGAGCAGGAGTACTCACTCTAGTCCTAGAAAGCCAAATTTAACTTTTTTAAATTTAAGCACCATTGATCCTGGTCACCAAATGGACCTATGGGTGACTGTTGCACTTGTGCTAGGCTTTGCAGCCTTGAGATTTCTCTGGAGTCAAACTATGTGCAGGCTCAACAAAAGTCCTCTGGGAGAGACTATAAACCGAGGTTCCCAGAGCATGCTGGTGATTTTGGTGCTTTCGTAATCCACCAAACTCTGACGCTGTAGTCCGTCTCTCCGTGTCAGACTCAGAGTTCAGTGGACTATGGAAACACCAACTCCACCAGCATGCTCTGACCAATTCACCGTGTTTAATTATTAATTATTATTATTGTTTTTTCTCCCTTGCTTTCAGAGGAATCCTCTTCCATACAAAAATGAGAGGAATTACTCACAGACAACCAAGGACAATGCTCTCTTCTTGAAGTACTATTCGGTATGTAACAACTAACATTGGTTCATGATTGTGATGTAATACTACAACTGTGCAACTGTATGTTTGTTAATTATAGTATATTACTGTAATACATTTGTAGGGGAGTGGGGTGGGGAGTGAGGGAAGCAGGTTGGAAGCATGAATGAAGAGTCACAAGTCAGCAGTTGCTATGTATAACTTTTATTTACACCAACCAGGAAACAGTGTAGGCTCTCCCTTGAATCAGACGCATTGGTGCCCAGGTAACAGATCACACTAAAAGACAGCCTGCTTCTGCAGGGACACTGGGAGAAAGAGGACGCGGCGGGCGCAGCATGCAAGTTTTAACGCTTCAGATAATTAGGGCCATAAAGCTCCCACCCAATCAAAAAAGAGAAAGGATGACAAGAAAAGAAAAGGTTAAAA
>JABMCL010002377.1:300000-312500 GCA_018857735.1 Alviniconcha marisindica
ACCCTGTGCTGGTGGGTGTGGGTGGGTGTTTGTCTCCATCAGTGGGGCCCTGTAAGTGATGTAGTATTGTTAGATTAAAGCCTGAAGTAGATCAGGGTAGTTTACTTGGCACTTGGTCGCAGCATAGCCAGTGCCAGCGCCCTGTGCTGGTGTGTGTGGGTGTGGGTGGGTGTTTGTCTCCGTCAGTGGGGCCCCGTAAGTGATGTAGTGTTATTAGATTACAGCCTGTGTCAGTGTGGGTGGGTGTTTGTCTCCATCAGTGGGGCCCTGTAAGTGATGTAGTGTTATTAGATTAAAGCCTGAAGTAGATCAGGGTAGTTTACTTGGCATGTGCCATTTATCATTCACTGGCAGAAGGTCCGTCTTCCAAATGTTTGCCTTGTGTCATCAGCTACAGCTCCCTCCCTGCTACCCTGCTGCACCCCTTCCCCTTTTTTATTTAGAAATACAGTACGACATGCAATGTGAACAGTGAACCAGAATCTGACTTGTGGATTGGTGACTCGTGTCTCTGATCCTGATATGACCTTTACGGTTCACTGGGCAGCAAGCATTACGAATCAGTCGTGCCTTTGCTGTCTGCTGCCTGGCTCTGCTAGGGCAAGTTGACAGCCACCATCATCATCATCATCATCATCGCCATTGTCATCCATCATCATCGCTTCAGAGTAGACTGGAAGGACATGTTTAAATATTCCACCGTTGGTTGAGATGACTTCACAGAGATGTGTACGCTGCTGGAAGGACATGTTTAAATATTCCACCTTTGGTTGAGATGATTTCACAGAGATGTGTACGCTGCTGGAAGGACATGTTTAAATATTCCACCTTTGGTTGAGATGACTTCACAGAGATGTGTACGCTGCTTTCTGTCCCAGGTGCTGGATATGTGTGCTGCTCCGGGGTCCAAGACAGCTCAGCTGATTGAGTATCTGCACAAAGATGAGAACAGCGTGCCAGGTGAGGACTGACCGCAGCGTGTGACACTCCGCCAGCCCCCAGTAGTTATCGCTACCTGAGATTTTCTCTCTCTCCAAAGCTAACATTTTCGAGCAGAGTTTTGTGGAGCCATAGGCCAAGGACAGTGTTCGTACTTGCTGAGTTACTTCTCTTTGCAGTGTACTCTCAAATCTTTTAATTCAGCATTTAAAAAAATTCGGAAGACACGTCTCCCTTTATTTAGAGCTTGTTGGGTGTGTCAGCCAAGACTATTCTCCCGGGCTGATGGAGACTACAACCTGGATGATGGTTCTCTTCTGTTAGCGCTGGGCTGACATCCTCTCGCTGTTATACCCTGGTGGTCACTGATGGACTACTCAGGGAGGTGCCCAGGCAGTTTGCATCTGAAAAAAGAGTAGGACACGAAGTGTCAGCCCCCCAACCGGCCTGGGAAGGTTAAGCACTGAGTACTATCAGTTTGTAACATGTCCCAGTGAACTGCCGTTTGTGGTGGGAAAGTTAAGTGTTGAGCACTATGAGTTTGTAACATGTCCCAGTGAACTGCCGTTTGTGGTGGGAAAGTTAAGTGTTGAGCACTGTGAGTGTGTAATGCCCCCCAGTGAACTGCCGTTTGTGGTGGGAAAGTTAAGTGTTGAGCACTATGAGTGTGTAATGCCCCCCAGTGAACTGCCGTTTGTGGTGGGAAAGTTAAGTGTTGAGCACTATGAGTGTGTAATGCCCCCCAGTGAACTGCCGTTTGTGGTGGGAAAGTTAAGTGTTGAGCACTATGAGTGTGTAATGCCCTCCAGTGAACTGCTGTTTCAGAGGGCCTTGCGGTGGGAAAGTTAAACATTGAGCACTGTGAGTGTGTTAAGTGTCCCAGTGAACTGCTGTTTCAGAGGGCTTTGTGGTGGCCAACGACAAGGAGAACAAGCGCTGTTACCTGATGGTCCACCAGGTGAAGCGTCTGGCCAGCCCCTGCTGCACCATCGTCAACCACGACGCCGCCATCTTCCCCAAGCTGCGCTGCTCCATGGATGTAAGCCTCCACTGCGCTCACAGGGAACGTGTTTCTTTTGTCCAGTGCACAGAGAACCCCGGGTGAAAGACCACCCTGCTTTGAGACCACACTGATGAAAGACCTCCATGATAAAAGACCACCCTGATGAAAGACTAACCTGAAATAAAGACCACTCCAATAAAAGACCACTCTGATGAAAGACTAACCTGAAATAAAGACCACCCCAATAAAAGACCACTGATGAAAGACTAACCTGAAATAAAGACCACCCTGATGAAAGACTAACCTGAAATAAAGACCACTCCAATAAAAGACCACTCTGATGAAAGACTAACCTGAAATAAAGACCACCCCAATAAAAGACCACTGATGAAAGACTAACCTGAAATAAAGACCACTCCAATAAAAGACCACTCTGATGAAAGACTAACCTGAAATAAAGACCACCCTGATGAAAGACTAACCTGAAATAAAGACCACTCCAATAAAAGACCACTCTGATGAAAGACTAACCTGAAATAAAGACCACCCCAATAAAAGACCACTGATGAAAGACTAACCTGAAATAAAGACCACTCCAATAAAAGACCACTCTGATGAAAGACTAACCTGAAATAAAGACCACTCCAATAAAAGACCACTGATGAAAGATTAACCTGAAATAAAGACCACCCTGATGAAAGACTAACCTGAAATAAAGACCACTCCAATAAAAGACCACTCTGATGAAAGACTAACCTGAAATAAAGACCACTCCAATAAAAGACCACTCTGATGAAAGACCACCCTAATTTGAGATCAAACTGATGAAAGACCACCATGATATCATACCACCCTGATGAAAGACCACCCCAATGAAAGGCCACCCTGATAAATGACCACTCTGATGAAAGACCACTTTGATAAAAGACCACCCCAGTGAAAGACCACCCTGATAAAAGACCACTGATGAAAGAGCACCTTAATAAGAGAGCACCCTGATAAAAGCACTGTGAGGAGAGAGCACCCTGATGAAAGAGCACCCTGAAGAGATCACTGAGCTGTAAGAGAAGGGAAGAATCTGGGCATTGATGTAACAACCCACCCCCTTCAGAAGCAAGGGTCCGCAGAAGTCATTTCTAAAAAAGCGCAATGTATTTTGACCCACAGTTTTACATGGTCACTGTTCAGTGCTGTGGTGTACTGCAAAGAACAGACTGGATTGAACAGGCACAGATAGTTTTCTTTCTCATTGCAGAATGAAAAACCGGAGTTCATGCTGTTTGACCGAGTCCTGGCGGATGTGCCCTGTAGGTAAGTACCTGTTGCTTTCTCTTTCACTTATGGAGGCGATGGCACTCCAGCTATTCACTGCCCAGTCCTTGCCAACATAGCCTGTAGGTAAGTACCTGTTGCTTTTTCTTTCACTTATGGAGGTGATGGCACTCCAGCTATTCACTGCCCAGTCCTTGCCAACATAGCCTGTAGGTAAGTACCTGTTGCTCTCTTTCACTTATGGAGGTGATGGCACTCCAGCTATTCACTGCCCAGTCCTTGCCAACATAGCCTGTAGGTAAGTACCTGTTGCTCTCTTTCACTTATGGAGGTGATGGCACTCCAGGTATTCACTGCCAGGTCCTGGATGACATGCCCTGTAGGTAAGTACCTGTTGCTTTCTCTTCCATATGATTTTTACAATCTACTGCAGTGACGTGGGGGGGGGGGGTGAAAGGGATACCAAAATGAATCAGCACAGAAAGTTGACACTGGAAAAGAATTCTCCCACCACTCCTGCCAGGACTCAAACCTGAGACCTCTTGGTCACAAGTCTGTCTCAGTACCACCCAAGGAGGAACACTGACTAGCAAACAGTCAACTTGCTGAATTAGACTTTTGCCTGGTTGACACTGTGCTATTGCAACGGAGATGGAATGAGGCATAAGAACATTGACACTGTTACTTCAGTGGAGATGGCATGATGCATAAGAACATTGACACTGTTACTTCAGTGGAGATGGCATGATGCATAAGAACATTGACACTGTTACTTAAGTGGAGGTGGCATGATGCATAAGAACATTGACACTGTTACTTCAGTGGAGATGGCATGATGCATAAGAACATTGACACTGTTACTTCAGTGGAGATGGAATGACGCATAAGAACATTGACACTGTTACTTCAGTGGAGATGGCATGATGCATAAGAACATTGACACTGTTACTTCAGTGGAGATGGAATGATACGTAAAAACATTGACATTGCACAGTTTCAGTGGACATTGAACAATCTGTGCATCAATTTAGAAAACACTGACATTGGGCTGTTTCAGTGGAGACAAAACAGCGTGTAAAAACACTGACAAATGGTTGTTTCAGTGGAGATGGAATGATGTGTAAAAACACTGACGTTGGGCTGTTTCAGTGGAGACAAAACAGTGTGTAAAAACACTGACATTAGGCTGTTTCAGTGGAGACAAAACAGTGTGTAAAAACACTGACAAATGGTTGTTTCATGGAGACAAAACAGTGTGTAAAAACACTGACATTAGGCTGTTTCAGTGGAGACAAAACAGTGTGTAAAAACACTGACAAATGGTTGTTTCAGTGGAGACAAAACAGTGTGTAAAAACATTGACATTGGGCTGTTTCAGTGGAGACAAAACAGTGTGTAAAAACATTGACATTGGGCTGTTTCAGTGGAGACAAAACAGTGTGTAAAAACATTGACATTGGGCTGTTTCAGTGGAGACAAAACAGTGTGTAAAAACATTGACATTGGGCTGTTTCAGTGGAGACAAAACAATGTGTAAAAACGTTGTCATTGGGCTGTTTCAGTGGAGGTGGAATGATGCGTAAAAACATTCACATTGTGCTGTTTCAGTGGAGATGGAACGATGCGTAAAAACATTGACATCTGGAGCAAGTGGCAGCCAACAATGGGGAATCCCTTGCATGGGTAAAGTACATGTGTTATAATATTAATAATAATGATGTACTCTTTTATGTCCTATCATGATAATGTACTCTCTTATGCGCTATTTCTTCAGATTGGAGCACATAGCCCATGACGAAACAAAGACCCAAAGCACAATCAAAACAAACTTCCGCCAGTTATGCTTTCTGTGTCACTCTCATCTTGCATAGCATTGATTCTTATTGCTGCATGTATTATGATTTGTTCTGGTGGATTTGTGTTTTCTCACACACTCCTCATTTGTTTTGGATACTTGCTTAACAGTACCTTTGCCTGCATTAAGCGTTACTTTGGCGTGTGTGCTCATGTACAGCATTTGACAACAGTGGCTAAAGGTGCCGCAGTGTCACGACCCCCGTGGAGCGTCCAGCTCCTGGTCTTGGAGTGGAGGGTGCTGAACTTCTGACTGGCAGTTTAGTTGGAGTGACTGACTGACTGAATGACTGACTGATTGACTGACTCAGTGACTCAGTGACCAACTGGCTGACTGAACATTTTGTCAATGCATTGGTTTATTATTGATTTACTCATTCATTTTTTCCACTGTTTGTTACTTTCTTTTTCTTTCTTTACTTATCTGTTTCATTTTGTTGGCATTGGGTTGTTCATACACATTTCCCAGTCGGTTGGTTGCATATAAAGATTGTGCAAGTCAGCTTTTAGAGCATTGATATTTTACAGCATTTAAGAAAAGAATTATCTTTCTTTATGCAAAGCTTAAATGTTCAGTGAATTCTAAATGCTTTTCGCACTGTGAGTGCTGAGACAAATTCAAGATGTGGTGTGAACATTGTGCATAGTCCTGTAGATCTGCTTGATAACATGTACCCTATGAATTGCTTGGGGGTTGACAGTGTTTCTCAATATACAAGCTACAGTGTGAAACAAAGTGTGGAACCTGCTCTATGACATGTGCGTTGAGAGTTGTTTGGTGTTTAGCACTGTTTCTCAATGTGGAGTTACAGCTGAAGCTAAGTAAAACAAAGTCTGGAACCTGCTCTATGACATGTGTATTGAGAGTTGCTTGGTGTTTAGCACTGTTTCTCAATGTGGAGTTACAGCTGAAGCTAAGTGAAACATGGCACGTGCTTTGTAATGTGTGTTAAGAGTTGCTTGGTGTTTAGCGCTGTTTTCCCACAGCTTAAGATATTGAATGAGGTTTGGCACCTGCTTCATAATGTGTGCATTATGAGTTGCTGGATGTTTGACACTGGCAAACTTTCTTATGCACAGGCCACAGCTGGAGACAAATGAGACGAGGTCCTGGGCCTGCTTTGTAATGTGTGCGTGACAAGTTGCTGGATGTCTGACTGTCTTTCCCTGTGCAGGCTACAGCTGAAGGCTTTGTAATGTGTGCGTGACAAGTTGCTGGATGTCTGACTGTCTTTCCCTGTGCAGGCTACAGCTGAAGGCTTTGTAATGTGTGCGTGACAAGTTGCTGGATGTCTGACTGTGTCTTTCCCTGTGCAGGCTACAGCTGAAGGCTTTGTAATGTGTGCGTGACAAGTTGCTGGATGTCTGACTGTGTCTTTCCCTGTGCAGGCTACAGCTGAAGGCTTTGTAATGTGTGCGTGACAAGTTGCTGGATGTCTGACTGTCTTTCCCTGTGCAGGCTACAGCTGAAGGCTTTGTAATGTGTGCGTGACGAGTTGCTGGATGTCTGACGTGTCTTTCCCTGTGCAGGCTACAGCTGAAGGCTTTGTAATGTGTGCGTGACGAGTTGCTGGATGTCTGACTGTGTCTTTCCCTGTGCAGGCTACAGCTGAAGGCTTTGTAATGTGTGCGTGACAAGTTGCTGGATGTCTGACGTGTCTTTCCCTGTGCAGGCTACAGCTGAAGGCTTTGTAATGTGTGCGTGACAAGTTGCTGGATGTCTGACTGTCTTTCCCTGTGCAGGCTACAGCTGAAGGCTTTGTAATGTGTGCGTGACGAGTTGCTGGATGTCTGACTGTCTTTCCCTGTGCAGGCTACAGCTGAAGGCTTTGTAATGTGTGCGTGACGAGTTGCTGGATGTCTGACTGTCTTTCCCTGTGCAGGCTACAGCTGAAGGCTTTGTAATGTGTGCGTGACGAAGTTGCTGGATGTCTGACTGTCTTTCCCTGTGCAGGCTACAGCTGAAGGCTTTGTAATGTGTGCGTGACAAGTTGCTGGATGTCTGACTGTCTTTCCCTGTGCAGGCTACAGCTGAAGGCTTTGTAATGTGTGCGTGACAAGTTGCTGGATGTCTGACTGTCTTTCCCTGTGCAGGCTACAGCTGAAGGCTTTGTAATGTGTGCGTGACAAGTTGCTGGATGTCTGACGTGTCTTTCCCTGTGCAGGCTACAGCTGAAGGCTTTGTAATGTGTGCGTGACAAGTTGCTGGATGTCTGACTGTGTCTTTCCCTGTGCAGGCTACAGCTGAAGGCTTTGTAATGTGTGCGTGACAAGTTGCTGGATGTCTGACCGTGTCTTTCCCTGTGCAGACTACAGCTGAAGGCTTTGTAATGTGTGCGTGACAAGTTGCTGGATGTCTGACTGTGTCTTTCCCTGTGCAGGCTACAGCTGAAGGCTTTGTAATGTGTGCGTGACAAGTTGCTGGATGTCTGACTGTCTTTCCCTGTGCAGGCTACAGCTGAAGGCTTTGTAATGTGTGCGTGACAAGTTGCTGGATGTCTGACTGTGTCTTTCCCTGTGCAGGCTACAGCTGAAGGCTTTGTAATGTGTGCGTGACGAGTTGCTGGATGTCTGACTGTCTTTCCCTGTGCAGGCTACAGCTGAAGGCTTTGTAATGTGTGCGTGACGAGTTGCTGGATGTCTGACTGTCTTTCCCTGTGCAGGCTACAGCTGAAGGCTTTGTAATGTGTGCGTGATGAATTGCTGGATGTCTGACTGTCTTTCCATGTGCAGGCTACAGCTGAAGATACTAAAGCGAGGTCTGGAACTGCTGGAGGTGGGCGGCCGTCTGGTGTACTCCACCTGCTCCATGCATCCTGTGGAGGATGAAGCCGTCATCGCCGATATGCTGCGCAGGTGTCAAGGTGAGGAAAGTAGTTCAAGCTGACTCGGGGCCTACGGAGATGGAGGAGACTTACTTCAGGAAAAGTCCGCTCTAAGATCACGGGATGAGGATGTCGTGGTACGGAAGATGAAATGTTGCATGGAATCCATGCGGCTCCTTTACTTCTGCTGCAGTACTAAGTGACTGGTGTGTGTGTGTGTGTGTGTGTGTGTGTGTGTGTGTGTGTGTGTGTGTGTGTGTGTGGTGTCTGTCTGTTGTCTGTCTGTCTGTCTGTCTGTCTGTCTGTCGTCTGTCTGTCTGTCTGTCTGTCTGTTGTCTGTCTGTCTGTCTGTTGTGTGTGTCTGTGTGTGTGGACTGTGTGTGTCTGTGTGTGTGTGTGTGTGTGTGTGTGTGTGTGTGTGTGTGTGTGCGGTGTGTGTGGTGTGTGTGTGTGTGTGTGTCGTGTCGTCTTCTGTCTGTCTGTCGTCTGTCTGTCTGTCTGTCTGTCGTCTGTTGTCTGTCTGGTGTGTGTGTCTGTGTGTGTGGATGTTGATCTGATGTGTTTGTTGTGTGTGTGTGGTGTGGGTGTGTGTGATGTGTCTGACTGTCTGTCTGTGTGTGTGTGTGTGTCAACAGGGGCGGTGGAGCTGGTGGACATCTCACCCTACCTGCCAGGCTTCAAGACTGTGCCCGGTCTCAGTCACTGGAAGGTCAGTCTTGTGTTGGAAGCAACAGTGTCCACCTTCAGTAATAATGATAATAATGAAGCTACAGTGTCCACCTTCAGTAATAATGATAATAATGAAGCTACAGTGTCCACCTTCAGTAATAATGATAATAATGAAGCTACAGTGTCCACCTTCAGTAATAATGATAATAATGAAGCAACAGTGTCCACCTTCAGTAATAATGATAATAATGAAGCTACAGTGTCCACCTTCAGTAATAATGATAATAATGAAGCTACAGTGTCCACCTTCAGTAATAATGATAATAATGAAGCTACAGTGTCCACCTTCAGTAATAATGATAATAATGAAGCTACAGTGTCCACCTTCAGTAATAATGATAATAATGAAGCTACAGTGTCCACCTTCAGTAATAATGATAATAATGAAGCTACAGTGTCCACCTTCAGTAATAATGATAATAATGAAGCTACAGTGTCCACCTTCAGTAATAATGATAATAATGAAGCTACAGTGTCCACCTTCAGTAATAATGATAATAATGAAGCTACAGTGTCCACCTTCAGTAATAATGATAATAATGAAGCTACAGTGTCCACCTTCAGTAATAATGATAATAATGAAGCTACAGTGTCCACCTTCAGTAATAATGATAATAATGAAGCTACAGTGTCCACCTTCAGTAATAATGATAATAATGAAGCTACAGTGTCCACCTTCAGTAATAATGATAATAATGAAGCTACAGTGTCCACCTTCAGTAATAATGATAATAATGAAGCTACAGTGTCCACCTTCAGTAATAATGATAATAATGAAGCTACAGTGTCCACCTTCAGTAATAATGATAATAATGAAGCTACAGTGTCCACCTTCAGTAATAATGATAATAATGAAGCTACAGTGTCCACCTTCAGTAATAATGATAATAATGAAGCTACAGTGTCCACCTTCAGTAATAATGATAATAATGAAGCTACAGTGTCCACCTTCAGTAATAATGATAATAATGAAGCTACAGTGTCCACCTTCAGTAATAATGATAATAATGAAGCTACAGTGTCCACCTTCAGTAATAATGATAATAATGAAGCTACAGTGTCCACCTTCAGTAATAATGATAATAATGAAGCTACAGTGTCCACCTTCAGTAATAATGATAATAATGAAGCTACAGTGTCCACCTTCAGTAATAATGATAATAATGAAGCTACAGTGTCCACCTTCAGTAATAATGATAATAATGAAGCTACAGTGTCCACCTTCAGTAATAATGATAATAATGAAGCTACAGTGTCCACCTTCAGTAATAATGATAATAATGAAGCTACAGTGTCCACCTTCAGTAATAATGATAATAATGAAGCTACAGTGTCCACCTTCAGTAATAATGATAATAATGAAGCTACAGTGTCCACCTTCAGTAATAATGATAATAATGAAGCTACAGTGTCCACCTTCAGTAATAATGATAATAATGAAGCTACAGTGTCCACCATGTAGCAGTAAAATGAGTAATAATGATTTTTATGAGCCTACAGTGTCCACCTTCAGGGTAATAATGATACATAATGAAGCACAGTGTCCACCTTCAGTAATAATGATAATAATGAAGCTACAGTGTCCACCTTCAGTAATAATGATAATAATGAAGGTCATTACCACTTCAGCAGGATTGGAACACCAGCATTCAACAATTACACCACACACAAAGCACACACACACACACGGCCACACATCACACATATGTATATAACACATTCACACACACACAGAGCACACACACACTACAAACACACACACACACATATGTATAATGACAACACCACATAATAGATCAAAAGCACAGTCACACCATTCAGAACATATATGAGCAAAAGTTACGCACACATACAAAAGTACATATAAACAGTACTTTTATGTAATATCAAGCAACAGTTACTGCAGAATACAAAAGTTACTATTACACTAGTAATTTATGAATCCACAGCTTCCACCTCGTTGCAAATATGACACAGCTTCCACACTATCCAGTTAGTGCAAATCCAAGTGGACACAACGCTCGTTTCATGTTTGAGAGGATCTACAACCCCTTGGGAGAATGTTTGAAAGCACAATGAAAACAATGGCACCTTTAGTTGCCTTCTGATTTGAAATGGGTTTTGCTTTGTTTGTAGCTATTCTGCAGAGTACGATTCAGCAAGACTCTGCACCAGTACGTATTTTGAAGCCGAGTGACCTCGTAATATACCTTAATGTTGGCTCAGTGTCAGGCCGGATACGGTAGTGCAAATTTGACCCAAGTGTCCACTTCTTTTTTTCAACACATACGTCCTCTTTGACACCTATTAAACACATTTTCAGCCATGTTTTGCATGAAAATGTTTGTAATGCCTTCAAATGTGCCAATAAAGAGTGCTTATCAAAGTTTGTCGCGTTGTTTTGAATTTATTTTGGGAGAAAAGCACATTGTATTGACCCTTGACGACGGCCCGAAGTATAGCGAAAAGTAGGTCAAGTTTGGTATCGTTGAAGAGGTCACCTCTCTTCTTTGTTCCAAGTTCCACGTCATAATCGCCGAGACTGACCATAAACAGATTTCCCGCTTCGAATGATATAATGGGAAAAACAGTGTCCATTTGCAGTAATATGAATATTGAAGCAACAGTGTCCACCTTCAGTAATAATGATAATAATGAAGCAACAGTGTCCACCTTCAGTAATAATGATAATAAGAAACTACAGTGTCCACCTTCAGTAATAATGATAATAATGAAGCTACAGTGTCCACCTTCAGTATAATGATAATAATGAAGCTACAGTGTCCACCTTCAGTAATAATGATAATAATGAAGCTACAGTGTCCACCTTCAGTAATATGATAATAATAAGCTACAGTGTCCACCTTCAGTAATAATGATATAATGAAGCTACAGTGTCCACCTTCAGTAATAATGATAATAATGAAGCTACAGTGTCCACCTTCAGTAATAATGATAATATGAAGCTACAGTGTCCACCTTCAGTAATAATGAAAAAATGAAGCTACAGTGTCCACCTTCAGTAATAATGATAAAAATGAAGCTACAGTGTCCACCTTCAGTAATAATGATAATAATGAAGCAACAGTGTCCACCTTCAGTAATAATGATAATAATGAAGCAACAGTGTCCACCTTCAGTAATAATGATAATAATGAAGCACAGTGTCCACCTTCAGTAATAATGATAATAATGAAGCACAGTGTCCACCTTCAGTAATAATGATAATAATGAAGCAACAGTGTCCACCTTCAGTAATAATGATAATAATGAAGCAACAGTGTCCACCTTCAGTAATAATGATAATAATGAAGCAAAAGTGTCCACCTTCAGTAATAATGATAATAATGAAGCACAGTGTCCACCTTCAGTAATAATGATAATAATGAAGCTACAGTGTCCACCTTCAGTAATAATGATAATAATGAAGCTACAGTGTCCACCTTCAGTAATAATGATAATAATGAAGCTACAGTGTCCACCTTCAGTAATAATGATAATAATGAAGCTACAGTGTCCACCTTCAGTAATAATGATAATAATGAAGCACAGTGTCCACCTTCAGTAATAATGATAATAATGAAGCTACAGTGTCCACCTTCAGTAATAATGATAATAATGAAGCTACAGTGTCCACCTTCAGTAATAATGATAATAATGAAGCAAAAGTGTCCACCTTCAGTAATAATGATAATAATGAAGCTACAGTGTCCACCTTCAGTAATAATGATAATAATGAAGCAAAAGTGTCCACCTTCAGTAATAATGATAATAATGAAGCTACAGTGTCCACCTTCAGTAATAATGATAATAATGAAGCAAAAGTGTCCACCTTCAGTAATAATGATAATAATGAAGCTACAGTGTCCACCTTCAGT
>JABMCL010002377.1:315000-320000 GCA_018857735.1 Alviniconcha marisindica
CACCTTTAGTTGCCTTCTGATTTAATGGTTTTGCTTTTTTTGTAGCTATTCTGCAGATCGATTCAGCAAGACTCTGAACAGTCGTATTTTGAAGGATTTGCCCGAACTATACTTTTTCACAATGTTGGCTCAGGTTTTTAACAAGGGAGTGCAAATTTGACCCAAATTTTTTTCACTTTTTTTTCAACAATATACTCTTTGACACCTATTAAACACATTTTCAGCCATGTTTTGCATGAAAATTGTTTTTAATGCCTTCAAATGTGCCAATAAAGAGTGCTTATCAAAGTTTGTCGCGTTGTTTTGAATTTATTTTGGGAGAAAAGCACATTGTTTGACCCTTGACGACGGCCCGAAGTCGAGTGAAAAGTAGGTCAAGTTTGGTATCGTTGGAGAGGTCGACCTCTCTTCTTTGTTCCAAGTTCCACGTCATAATCGCCGAGACCGACCATAAATAGATTTCCCGCCGTTGCCGACCCTTGATTTTCAACGGAAATCTCCTTATTTGGAGTAGTGACATCATTGGATTTTGAAAAAAATGTTTCATTATGTTTTTTTTTGCATTTGACTTTAAGCACTTTTGATTTTATTCACTTCAGAGTTCCTCGGTCATGGCTGACTGACAGAAGATTGACAACAAAACTCCACATCGAGCTCCGTTTTTTCTGTATATCTTTCCATCCATTGAACGCTTGGTTGGGTCATTTCAGCTGATGAACAAAATGGGGAACTGGATGGAGGACTTTGACAGCATTCCCAACAGCTTCAAACAGATCTTCTCCAAGTCCATGTTTCCCCCGACTGCTGAGGAGGCAAAGAAATTCAACCTTCACTTGTGGTAAGGCTCTGGCTTGGTCTCCTCCTTGTTTGTGTTAGTGACTCTGTGTGTGTGCGTGCGTATGTGTGTGTGTGCTTGAGTGTGTGTGTGTACATGCATGTAAATTTTTGAGTCCAGCCTTTGTGTTGTAACGTTGTGTATTGTGTGTGCTTGTGGTAACTTTGTGTGTCATTGTGTGTGCTTGTGGTAACTCTGTGTCATTGTGTGTGCTTGTGGTAACTTGTGTCATTGTGTGTGCTTGTGGTAACTTTGTGTGTCATTGTGTGTGCTTGTGGTAACTCTGTGTCATTGTGTGTGCTTGTGGTAACTTTGTGTGTCATTGTGTGTGCTTGTGGTAACTTTGTGTGTCATTGTGTGTGCTTGTGGTAACTTTGTGTGTCATTGTGTGTGCTTGTGGTAACTTTTTGTGTGTCATTGTGTGTGCTTGTGGTAACTTTGTGTGTCATTGTGTGTGTTGTGGTAACTTTGTGTCATTGTGTGTGCGTGGTAACTTTGTGTGTCATTGTGTGTGCTTGTGGTAACTTTGTGTGTCATTGTGTGTGCGTGCGGTAACTTTGTGTGTCGTTGTGTGTGCTTGTGGTAACTTTTTGTCACTGTGTGTGCTTGTGGTAACTTTGTGTGTCATTGTGTGTGCAGCCACAGAGTTCTGCCCCATCACCAGGACACAGGAGGGTTTTTCGTGGCCGCTCTGCGCAAAGTTTGTCACCTGCCCTGGTCCAGAGAGGCACACACAGAGAAAGGTGGGACTCAGGCTTCACACACACACACATGCACGCACACACCACACACACACACACGCACACACACACACACACACACACACATGCGCGCGCACACACACACACACATCACACACACACACACACACACACACACACACACACACACACACACACACACACACACACACACACAACACTGAGTGGACTCCGCTGAGTCTCACTGAACTCAGGCTGAACACAAAACTGGTTGAAACGAACGCTGATTTATTTTAACACAGACACACAGTTTTGGAACGCTAGCAGTTATTCTGTGTCAGATTTTCTTTCTCAGGCATGCTGATTCAACTTGAGCATAGGCTAATGGAGAAGGTCATGCCAGTTCCAAGGAAATGGCAGACTGTGTGTGTGTGTGCTGTACACCTGGTGATGCTGTAAGGACAAACAATGAATAAGAATAAGGGGCCAAGAATGCCTTCCTGCAGATAGTCAAATTCATCAGTACTCTCAAGCTAGACATCTGAGAAAAATCCTGGAATGCTGACAAAAGAGAAGAAGCATAATTATGCATATTTGAAGACATAAGTGCATACTGTATTTCACAGCAATTCTTTTTTCAAACAGAAAGCCAGACAGCTAATCTTTAGGAGATTTTGTTGTTGTGTGCACAGTATTTAAAGATCTGTCATTTCTGTAGCTGGCCTGTTGGGTTTGGTAATTTTGCTTAGCTGGGAGTTTTACAATGCTTCCCGTTAGTGTGTTACATACACTGTACTTAAAGAGGGCTTGTTGCGGCAGTCACTATGGCACATGTTGTCACTAAGGTGACAAAATGTGCAGCGATGCCTGCACGTTTTGTCACTAACTAGGTAGTGACAAATCGTGCAGGCATTGCACCTTTTTTCTCTCACTTGGATATCATTTTGTTCCATTACTCCATACACCGAATAGTTTGATTGATTGGTTCCTCACTTCCTTCTTTACTTTTGTCACTCATTTATTTTATCGTTTATTTGCTTACCTTTTGTGCTGTTCATTTATTCATTTGTTCATTTATTAATCAATTGTGTGTGTGTGTGTGTGTTTTGGGGGGGTTCCATTCTTATTATTTTTCATCATTCACTCATCCGTTCGTTTGTTCTTTATTGATCGATTGACTTATTCCTCCTTCCTTCACTTATTCACTGAGCGATAGACTGAACCATCGATTCATTCCCTTCTTCATTTATTCTTTCGTTCGTCGATTGAGTGATTGACTGATTCTTAAGTTATTCTAGCTGATACTTTGGGTCATTCTGATTGACTGATTCTTTGAATCATTCTTTCATTCCTTTCTCACCTCTGTCACTGAGTCATCCGCTAATTCAGTCAGTCAGTCGGTAATTTAGGTAGGCCTGTGTGCTCTATCGTGTTCGCATAAACTTATTTGTTTATTCAAGATCAGCACTATAACTGTACATCCATCGTACTCCTATAATTATTTTTATTTTTATTCAAAATCAGCCTTATCAGCCTACATCAATCATGCTCCCATAAATCATTTGTTTATTCAAAATCAGCACTATTAACTGTACATCCATTGTGCTCCCATAAATTATTTGTTTATTCAAAATCAGCACTATTACTGTACATCCAGTGAGCTCCCATAAATTGTTTATTCAAAATCAGCACTATTAACTGTCCAGTCAGCGTGCTCCCATAAATGATTTGCTTATCCAAAATCAGCTCTATAACTGTACATCAATCATGCTCCCATATAAATATAAATAAATAAATTGTCAAAATCAACTCTATAACTGTACATGCTTATTGTTTGATAGGCGATAATGGTAGACTACAGTAGTTAAGGTTCTGTTTGTTTGAAATGTATGTTAATGTGGTTTTTGTCATCAGACGTGTGTACAGCGCAGTGAGTTTAACTCTAGTTAGAGAACAGCGCTTTATAAGAATTATTATTATTATTACATCCATCGTGCTCCCATAAATTATTTGTTTATCCAAAAGCAGCTCTGTTAACTTGTACATCCATTGTGCTCCCATAAATTATTTATTTAAAATCAGCACTATTAACTGTACATCCATTGCGCTCCCATAAAGTATTGTTTGTTTGTGTTAGCTTCAAGTTTCGCCCTTAGTTGACTGGGCGTGAAAAGTTGATCACGTTTCCACCCAAACTGTATGCACTGGTTTACGACATCCTTCCTTCAACTGCTGCTGTATTTAGTTACGCCATCCTTCCTTCAACCACTGCCGTATTTAGTTACGCCACAGGGTCCAAAAAACTGTCAGCTAACGAGCAGTTTTTTGTTGGTGCTTGAACAAAACAAGGTGTGTCTTTTATAGCCGCCAACAAAGTTTACACCAGCACAAACAAAACCACATTCGTTTGAATCGAGACGGAACTTCTTCCTTTTTTTTCTTTTTTACCTGGGGTGGATGCGTCTCATGTTTACGTGCGTGCTTGGGTGCTAGGTTGCTTCTACAGTCATATTAGTACCTGAACCTTTCGGAGGGCGCTGACTGCGTTGGTGGACAGCTGCACGGAGATAAAGGTCAATTGCCCCTGTTGCGGCACGTTTTGTCACTAACGAGGTAGTAACAAATCGTGCAGGCATTACACCTTTTTTCTCTCACTTGGATATTAGTACATGTGACATTGTGTCTGTCACTTATGTGTGTGTGTGTGCGTGCGTGCATGCGTGCATCAAAGAGAGAGAGAGAGAAAAGGAAAGAGAAAGTCACAGAGAGAGAGATTTGATTGATTGATTGATTGATTGATTGATTGATTGATTGATTAAACTTTATTTCTCAGTGATGAAGATATTAGCGCAAAGGCCGACTCACATATCTGCCATTGCTACAGTACTACTAATAACTAAGACATTCACTGTGAAATATTATGATAGAAGTAATTAGACAAATACAGTATCAATAATAATAATAAGAACTAAAGAAGCAGAAGAACACATATAAAACGAGACAGCGAATGCAGCAGAAATGAAAAAGAACTGGAGCGAAAAAGTCAAAAGTCAAATTAAAAAACTAAACTATCTAAAATGTTTTGGGTAATTTACAGAGATAAGGGAAAGGGGAGGGATAAAATTAAGCTTAAGAAAATGACAATAACAAAGAAAAGGAATTGGATACTAAATAAAATTAAAACAAAACAAAACACAACAACAATAATGTAAACAAATTAATAGGTAAAAGCTATAAAAGAGAAGTATACAGAGAGAGGGAGAGAGAGAGAGAGAACGAATGTGTGAGACAGAACGAGAGAGAGAGGGAGGAGGGACAGAGACACACGGAAGAATGAAAGACGAGAAGGAGAAGAGAGGAGGGGGGGAGGGGGAAGGACGGAGGACGAACATGTGTGAGACAGAACGAGAGGAGGAGGAGGGAGAGAACACAGGAAGAACGAAAGACAGAAGGAGAAGGGGGGG
>JABMCL010002377.1:322500-360000 GCA_018857735.1 Alviniconcha marisindica
ACGGACAAACGCACATCAACACACACACATACGGGCGCGTGCGCGCAAACACACCTGCACGCGGGCACACACAGACGCGTGCGCACACACACACGCACACAACGAGGGAAGGGAAAGATATAGTGTTGCTGGCGAAGGAGTGACAAAACGTGCAGCGAGTGGACCTTTCAACACGTTTTGTCACCACGTAGGGACAAAAACGTTTTGTCACCACGTAGTGACAAAACGTGCCACAGTGACAAAACGTGCAGGCAGTGCATCAAATTTGATACATTTTGTCACCTTAGTGACAAAACGTGCTGGAGTAACAAAACATGTCGCAACAGGGCTCATTTCAGCAGTTGGCCAGACTAGTGTTTCTGAACTGGAGTTACCATCATTTTCAGAAGCGGCAGCCAATGCAGAGGCAGCAGATGCGACTTCAAGAGACAGAGCTGCAGAGACAGCAGATGGTGGTGCCAACGTAACCAATGGCAACAGCAAGAAGCGGAGAGGGGAGACGGAAGAGGGGTAAGTATTGTGGCATCACCTTTCATGCCACAAGAATATTTCTTCAGCAAACGGCCCTGGCAGCTTTTTGAGTTCAGTGGGGGAAAAGAATGTCAGTGGGGTACTGTGTCTACAGAAATTAAGTGTACTGTCTATCCAGTGTGATTATTGTAGATCTATAGGCACTGACCCAAAAGCTCACTACAGTATCAGTGCAGCATCTGTCCAGCGTGATCGCTGTAGACAGGCACAGTGACCAGCGTGATCGCTGTAGACAGGCACAGTGACTAGCATGATCACTACAGTATCAGTGCAGTGTCTGTCCAGCGTGATCACTTTAGACAGGCACAGTGACCAGCGTGATCACTGTAGACACTAAGACAGGCACAGTGACCAGCGTGATCACTGTAGACAGGCACAGTGACCAGCGTGATCACTAGACAGGCACAGTGACCAGCAAGCTCACTACAGTATCAGTGCAATGTCTGTCCAGTGTGATCATTGTAGACAGGCACAGTGACCAGCAAGCTCACTACAATATCAGTGCAATGTCTGACCAGCGTGATCACTAGACAGGCACAGTGACCCACAGGCTCACGACAGTATCAGTGCAATGTCTGTCCAGCGTGATCGCTGTAGACAGGCATAGTGACCAGCGTGATCGCTGTAGACAGGCACAGTGACCAGCGTGATCACTGTAGACATGCACAGTGACCCACAGGCTGACTACAGTATCATGCACAGTGACCCACACTGTAGACAGGCACTACCAGCGTGATCATGTAGACAGGCACAGTGACCAGCGTGATCGCTGTAGACAGGCACAGTGACCAGCGTGATCGCTGTAGACAGGCACAGTGACCAGCGTGATCGCTGTAGACAGGCACAGTGACCAGCGTGATCGCTGTAGACAGGCACAGTGACCAGCAAGCTGCCGCCTTGTGTGCAGACCTCAGCCCAAGAGGAGAGACCTGAGGGGTTACAGAGAGGACCCCTTCCTCTTCCTGCAGCCACACGACCCTATCTGGCCACCCATCAGGTAACGGGGGGGGGGGGGGGGGGGGGGGGGGGAGGGGGGGGGGGGTAAGCCCAGTCAACCCTGGTGGTTATATCAAGGTGAAAGGGCTGTGGTGGGGGTGGGTGAGTATGAATGTGTGAGAGGGGCTGGTGTGTGTGTGTGTGTGTGTGTGCATGTGAGGATGGATAGGTGAGGGTGATGATGTAGTTTGAACTTCTGTATATTTGAGGGTTGTGCATGTGAAGGGATGGATATATGTGAGGGTGTGTATGTGAGGGTGTGTTGTGTGTGTGTGAGGGTAGTTCTGTATTTTGAGGGTTGTGCATGTGAAGGGATGGATACATGTGAGGGTGTGTATGTGAGGGTGTGTATGTGTGGTGTGAGGGTAGTTCTGTATGTTTGAGGGTGTGTGCATGTGAAGGGATGGATATGTGTGAGGGTGTGTATGTGAGGGTGTGTATGTGTGCGTGTGAGGGTAGTTCTGTATGTTTGAAGGTGTGTGCATGTGAAGGGATGGATATGTGTGAGGGTGT
Source organism: Alviniconcha marisindica (assembly GCA_018857735.1). Taxonomy (NCBI): domain Eukaryota; kingdom Metazoa; phylum Mollusca; class Gastropoda; family Provannidae; genus Alviniconcha; species Alviniconcha marisindica. Next base: position 324,541 of record JABMCL010002377.1, read on the forward strand.
GTGTGTGTATGTGAGGTGGGATATGAGTGAGTGTGTGCAAAGGGATGGGGGGGGGGGGGGGGGTGAAAGGGTGTATATGTGTGTGAGGGGATAGGTGTGTGTGAGGAAGTGGGGAGATGTGGGTGTAATGGATTTCCATCTGACTAATGATCTGCTCCTGTTGTGCAGAGATTTCTATGGTCTGACGGATGAGTTTCCTTCAAACCAGCTTCTGTATAGGTCAGAGCAGGGCGCCAAGCGATCACTGTACTTCGTGTCAAAAGCCATTCGACAGCTCGTCAACTGCAATGAGGGCAGAGTTCGCGTGAGTGTTGCTCTTTGAACTGCTGGATTCTTGTTGGGGTGATTTATGGGGCAATGTGCAAACATAAATTGCATAGTTCAGTTGAAGACATTGTTGGGACATCAAGTTCAACAATGATTCTCATATCCACGTGGAGTAGATCATATCCCTGAAGAGGTAAGGGCAGCCAGGTCAAATTGCTTATGTGTTTAATATCAGGAAAACGGCACAGAGTCTTCAGAAGGCAGAGACCTGTCATTAGCGGTAGCCCGGCCACAATTATGCAACATTTTGGCGTTGGAACAGTAGAGCTGGCATCGCAAACTGTACGTTTATAATGGCACTTCTGTTTTTGCAGTGCTGGAACCTTGTGTGTGTCAAATCAAGTTGCAGTGCTGAAAATGCCTCCCTGTTTTGTGACAAGTATTTGGGGCTGCAAAATTATTTCACCTTTGGTTTTGCGAAACTGCTTTTAATATTTGCGATGTCAAAATGGTTAGGGAGTAGAGATCAATTGGACCAATCAGAATCAGTCTTCCTTAGGGAGGTCATCTGTCAGTCACTTACTACAATGGCAGGAGTCCGTAGAATCTTCCTTATTGCCCGGGTGGAAGTGGAAATAGGCTGCTGTCAGAGAATCATCGCAGTCTTTAACCGCATTCAGATGATGAAAACTCCTTGGGTTCCCGCCAAACCTGTGCACAGAGGTGAAATTTAACCGAAATCAAAGTTCTGATTGGCTAGCACTTTTGACATCTAAATGTATACCAAGGTTAAAAACAGTTCCAGATCAGAAAACGAAGTTGAATGTTTCTGCCTGTTGGCACTGCTGTGACTGTTGCTGTGGCCTTCCCCAGCTGAATACTGTGGGACTGGGAGTCACTGGTGTATGTACGCAGTTGTACACTGACAGGTGCATTCCACAGGTGAAAGGGCTGCATGTGTATTCCACAGGTGAAAGGGCTGCATGTGTATTCCGCAGGTGAAAGGGCTGCGTGTGTATTCCACAGGTGCAAGGGCTGCGTGTGTATTCCACAGGTGAAAGGGCTGCGTGTGTCACCGTTTCCTTTACTGCCCCACCACGTGGACGAAGAGAGTCCCCACGTAACCATGCAGCGCATAGCAACCTTTTAACTCTTTCATCCCTGAAAACCGCTACAGTGGTTGAGAGAATCTTTCCCTTCATTCCTGAGAACCGCTAGAGAGGGGCAGGCATAAACACTCCCTTCCTTCCGGCCGGCCGCTGCAGCGGTTCTGCCTTTGAAATCCGTGCCTATCTGTCACATGGTCAGCAGGTCAGTTCCCCCTGGCCAGTGTAACGGGACCTGAGGAATGTTTTGATAAGCCGCACAATGCTTTGATTAGCCGTGCCTGGCCACTGCCAGAGTGTGGGAAAGTGTCCAGTGCACAAAATTTGTCCATTTCTAGGGATGGGGTTAGGCTATTCTGTACAGTTGGAAAGATGGCGGTGGATGAGTACAACGACAGTGATCAGTTCTCTGACGATGATGTTTATAATAATCTGGGCGAAAATTATTTTGATCTGTTTGAACTGACAGAAGAGGAGAGAGCAGAGCTTGCAAATGCATTTAATGATGATAGCGAGAGTGGTGATGAATTGGATGATGAAAAACTGCCATTGTTTTTTTACTCAGCCACATTTTGAGTGGACAGGTGGGGAGTACGTTGAACCCCAACCTCCACGAAAAGAGTTTGATCGGCAGCCTGGTCCTGTGCGAGTGTGTGATCCAAGCATGAAGGCAGTAGATTACTTTCAGCTGTATTACTCCGACACAGTTTGATCAGATTTAGTGAAATTTGCCAACGACAATGCTGAGGAGAAAAGGAGGACCGAACCAGAGAAAAACAAAGGAGTGCTGGAAAAACCTCACGCTTGAAGAGATCAGAGCGTATTACGGTCTTTTGATCACGAAAGACATTCTTCGGCTTGATCGCGATGCGCATTACTGGTACACCGGAGCAGAGTATTTTCTTTTGTCAACGAAGTTTGGTGGAGTTATGAGCAGGGATCGATTTTTCCAAATTCATCGATACCTGTACTTTGTTGATCCCAAGAAAGATGTCAACCATGGTGACAAGCTGCACAAGATTCGGTATATTCTTGACACTGTCCGACAGAGCTTCAAGGACGAATACATCCCACGCAAGGAGGTGACAGTTGATGAGGCCATGGTCCCCATCAAGGGTAGATTGGGCTTCAAACAATTTATGAAAGATAAGCCGGTCAAATTTGGCATCAAGTTGTTGGTGCGCGCTGATGCGGTGACAGCATATTGCTACAACCTGGAGGTTTACACCGGCAAGCACGGGGGACAGATCAACAAACTGATGGGGTTGTCTGCTAGGGTCGTGATCGGACTGACAAAGCTGATTCACAATTTTGGCCATATTGTCTTCACTGACAGTTTCTATACCTCTCCTGTGCTCGCAAAGTATCTGGCAGGTAAGGGCACTTACCTGCGCAGGACAGCGCAACCCAATCGTATCGGGTATCCAGCAGATCTGATCAAGACCAAAACTGAGATCAGACGACTGCCCCGTGGGGCCTCAGAGTGGCGACAGTGGGAGGGGATGGTGGCCACAGCCTGGAAAGACAAGAGAATGGTGCACTACCTCTCCAGTGCCCACGCACCCGACTGGGCACCCAACACACCTAGTGTCACCACTCAGCGCCGACAGAAGGATGGGACGGTCATGGAGCTCCAGTGTCCACCATCTGTGGCAGCCTGTGCCAAATTCATGAACGGGGTGGACAGGCTCGACCAAAACACGCAGCAAAACAAGTCTAAAAATAGCATGAAGTGGTACAGGCGGGTTGAAACCAAGCTGAGGGAGACAAGCATCTACAATGCTTACGTCATCAAGGGTGACACGGTGTCACACAAGGTCGACGGCAAGACCAAGCGGGACTTTCTGTCCTTCAAACTCGACCTTGCCCATCAGCTTGTTGGGGACCACTGCCAGGAAAGACCTCAGACAGGAGGGAGACCCCTTAGTGCTGTCACCAACACGGCATCCCGTCTAGATCGCATTGACCACTGGCCAGTGGCCGGAGTCGGCAAAGACCACACCTGTGTCGTCTGTTCTGCATGTCACAAGCGCTACAAGGACGCACACTCTGGAGTGAGTTACGCTGACAACCCAAACAAGGTCAGCAAGACAACAATGATGTGCGAAAGGTGCAGAGCATACCTGTGTTGTAATAATCACAGAGACTGCTTCAGAGTGTACCACACACGTGTGGAATATGTGTGACACTGCTGTGACACGCGACATACCTCTGATGTCCAGTGCAGATGTGTACATAGACATAGTAGATATAGTTGTACAGAGTTACGGTACAAACTTGTATATATATATGATAGAAACGGCGCATGGATTACACTAAAATGAAACAATCATGCTGTGAACTCATACTTCCTACTCTTGCGCAAACCGTCACCTTTTCATCACCATTTCAAGGACACAGACAATGTGACAAATGTGGAATTTTTGGAGATAGTTTCAGTGTGGATGTTACCTGGGACATCAGACTGTAAGTAGGGAGCATGTTCCATTTCTCTTGGCATGTTCTGTGGGCCTGCATGACGTTGGTTTCGTCTGTTTGTCTTAAAAAAGGTATGTGTCACCTTTATTTGCACCTGTGTGTCACCCTCCTGGTGACAGTGACTCTGAAAGTGTGACCATTGCCTTCTGACTTCATTTATCTACACAGCGATATATAGGTTGCCATGGTTTTACTAAGAGCTTGCAGACAACGATGACTCAAACCCACATACCCTCTTTCATAAAAATAGTTCTTATGAAAACCCAGGAATGAAAGGACTGTTGTGTATAGGAACATAGGAATAAGGGGAAGTAATGCCAAATACAAAACAAGGATGAAAGAGTTAATGTAACATCAGCGGGGATGAGTCATTGAACCACTTAAACCTTTCCAATGAAACTGTTGGATCAGACCTTTTTGGCCAGACTTTTTGTTTATTATGACTACATGAAAATGCTCCATAGTACCTTTTGCTGCGGTGTAGAGGTGGATGGGTGGACTTGGATCGTGGGTGGATTGTTTTGTGTTAATGGTCGATGGTTGATTTGTTGTTGTTCTTGTGTAACAGTTCATCAACATGGGGGTCAAGTTTGTCAGCCGCAGTCCTTCGCCGCTTGTTCCTGAGTGTGACTTCCGTGTTACCCAGGAAGTGAGTATGAGTGTTTGCAGTCTGGCAGCAAAGTTTCTGCAGTATCTTGTTTTTTGTTTTGTTTTTGTTTCTTGTTTGTTTTTTTTCCTTGTTGTTTTGGTGTAACTAGAGTTACTTTCTGAGACATGTTATTACCTTGATAATTATAAGAAAAGTCTAATATCACTTATGTGTAATGTGAAAGGACTGAATAAGAAAGGGAAAAAAAAATTGTTTTGTTTTGCTTTGTTTCCTTTGTTTTGTTTGCTACTGTTATGCATTGTCTATGTGTTTCCATGTGGCTGGCTTTTGAAGGGTGGACAGGAGATGTTTNTCCCATGTACAGTACAGCACAGTGGATAATACACCTGGACATGGTAATGGTGCAGCACAGTGGATAATACACCTGGACATGGTAACGGTGCAGCACAGTGGATAATACACCTGGACATGGTAACAGTACAACACAGTGGATAATACACCTGGACATGGTAACGGTACAGCACAGTGGATAATACACCTGGACATGGTAACAGTACAACACAGTGGATAATACACCTGGACATGGTAACAGTACAACACAGTGGATAATACACCTGGACATGGTAACGGTGCAGCACAGTGGATAATACACCTGGACATGGTAACAGTACAGCACAGTGGATAATACACCTGGACATGGTAACAGTACAACACAGTGGATAATACACCTGGACATGGTAACAGTACAACACAGTGGATAATACACCTGGACATGGTAACAGTACAACACAGTGGATAATACACCTGGACATGGTAACGGTGCAGCACAGTGGAATCCCTCTTAAGACCATCTTTAAAGTGCAGCAAAGGGGACCTTAGCAGAGGTAGGGGCCTTCATCATTGGTTAATTGGCCTGGAAACACAAAGGCAGTGGTCTGTAGAAGAGGAAGTGATTTTAGAAAGTAGTAATAATTACAGTTATTTCTACAGCACCGTGTCTCACCAACAAGGGTGAGCACACCGCGCTTACACGATCAACAATGATGGATAGACGGAAGCTCAAAAAGCAGTATATATATTATTATATATATAAATTTTTTTAAAAAAAAATATAAATATATAACAAATTTTTTTCACACCCCCCAAACCAACCCGTTTCTTCAAAAGCGTGTCTGGTTGGTTTTTTTTCTGGGAATTTTTTTGTAGGGTGAAAAGGGGGGGTTTAAAAAAGGGGTGGTCCCCGGGGGGGGTTCCTTGGTGGGGCCCCAGGGTGTTATCGGTTTCCAAGGGGTTTCCCCCATCAGGGGGCTCAAGGGGGTTCCCAAAAGGGGGGCTCCAAGGTTGGCCTTCATAGGGTGGTCTCTCTCAGGGTGGTCTCTCACAGGGTGGTCTTCATCAGGTGGTCTCTCATCAGGGTGGGCCTCATCAGGGTACCCCTCAGGGGGTCTTTTCATCAGGGTGGTTCTCTCAGGGTGCCCCTCATCAGGGGGCCTCTCATCAGGGGGTCTCCATAGGGTGGTCTCTCTCAGGGTGGTCTCCCGGGGGTGACCTTCATCGGGTGTCTCCATCAGGAGTGATACTCACAGCAGGATGGTCTTTCATCATGTGGTCTCTCATCAGGTTCTCTCATCAGGTGGTCTCTCATCAGGTGGTCTCATCAGGGTGGTCTCTCATCAGGGTGGCTCTCATCAGGGTGGTCTCTCATCAGGGTGTCTCTCATCAGGGTGGTCTCTCATCATGTGACCTCTCATCAGGTGGCTCTCATCAGGGTGATCTCATCATGTGCCTCTCATCAGGGTGACCTCTCATCAGGTGTGACCTCTCATCAGGGTGACCTCTCATCAGTGTGACCTCTCATCAGGGTGACCTCTCATCATGTGACCTCTCATCATGTGGTCTCTCATCAAGGTGACCTCTCATCAGGGTGACCTCTCATCATGTGGTCTCTCATCAGGGTGGTCTCTCATCAGGGTGACCTCTCATCAGGGTGGTCTCTCATCAAGGTGACCTCTCATCAGGGTGGTCTCTCATCAGGTGACCTCTCATCAGGGTGACCTCTCATCAGGGTGACCTCTCATCAGGGTGACCTCTCATCAGGGTGGTCTCTCATCAGGGTGGTCTCTCATCAGGGTGGTCTCTCATCAGGGTGACCTCTCATCAGGGTGGTCTCTCATCAGGGTGAACTCTCATCAGGGTGACCTCTCATCAGGGTGGTCTCTCATCAGGATGGTCTTTCATCATGTGGTCTCTCATCTGGGTGGTCTCTGAAAACCAGCCAGTGAGACCGGAGAGGGGTGCATTGACTTCAGCACTACCCAGTTAAAGAAGTGCAGGAAAACTGTCAGAGTTGATTCAGCTGACCCCCCCCCCCCCCCCCCCCCCCCCCCCCTCTGTTGTGGTGGGCAGTGAAACGGCAGACGTGGTCGTGCTGAGGTGCCTTTTCTCCCTGTCCGCAGTGCATGGGGTCTCTGCGGGAGATGTTCACCAAGCGCAAGATTTCCATCAGCAGGGAGGACGCCGTCACAATCTTCAAGGAGGAGAATCCCTACCTGTCCAAAATGAGTGAGACCACCCAGAAAGCGCTGGAGGATATAAGTAAGTGTGGCCACAGGCGCCTCTCTCACTGTGCTGTGTGCTTTGACTGTGTCAGGTTTTTGGTCTCCCAGTTTCGGCATAATAGTTACCATTACACTCCAGGTTAGTGTTAGCGTAGGTAATTCAGGTCTGCTGTTGCCTTCCTGCGACAGCTTTCCAAGGCAAGTTAACTCCCTTTGTTGGTCAGGGCTCAGGGCCTCATTCTGGTTCAGATTATAAAGATGGTGATAATGATGATGATACCAATAATGATAGTAATGATAATAGTAATAATGATGGAAGTCATAGTGGGGTCTTAGAGTGATCTTTCTCGGGTCAGCCCCAGGCAGGGACATTTGACAACCAAGCTGAAACAACATAAAACACATTAACAATTTTCTCATGAAGGAGCTGCCCCCCCCCCCAACAACACAAACACATTCATTTTCCATAAGAGCTGCCCCCCCCAACAACATAAAACACATTAACAATTTCTCATGAAGGAGCTGCCCCCCCCCCCCACCCCCCCAACAACAAAGACAACTTTCCATGAAACTGCCCCCCCCACCCCCCCCCCCCCAAAAAACATTAACAATTTTCTCATGAAGGAGCTGCCCCCCCCCCCCCCCCCCCCCCCCCACAATTCACACACACACGCACACGCACGCGCAGATTAACTTGAGGCAGGCTGGAGACAGTTGGAGGTGTTAGGAGCCAGGGTTTGAAAACTAGCTGTTGCTTGTTCATCATAGAAACTCCTGGGGGGGGGGGCGGGGCAGGAGGGTACCATGTAGGTTTCCTTCAGGTGCCTCTGCTGCAGGTAGGCACTTGCAGATGTATTATAATCTGTGTTTACTTGAATTCTTTTTTCTTTTTTTTCACATAGGTCCTGGAAGTGTTATTTTTGTCTACCAGCCAACGGAAAGGTAAGTTGTTTGAGGAGTTGCTTTTGTCCTTCCACTGAATAGAGGCTATTTTAACTTTGCTCTGAAAATCAATCCTTTCACCACTACCCATGCATGTCCATTATATGCTGGAATACAATGCAGAATTGTGTTGAGATTTTCTGTTGTTGTTTGCACTAGCAGGTGGAATGATTTGCATCAAAAGCACAAGTGAAAGTAGGATTGTTATAGTTCCTCAGTTGTCCTTGTATGGCTCTCCCTGTCTGGCTGTCCTTCAATTCAATTCGATTCAATTAAAAAAACTTCAGTTATCCTGCAACTTGCACAAGGGACAAATTTGTTGTGGTCATGGCAGGCTCGTAAAATAATGTCAGTGTATGGCTGTCCCTGTCTGGCTGTCCGTGTATGACTGTCTCTATGTGATTATTCTTGTTTGACTGCCCTTGTCTGTCGATTCCTGTCTGCCTGTCCCACAGTGGCCAGTAACCTTGTTCTCTTGTTGATTGGCCAGTAACCCTGTGTCTTGGTGATTGGCCAGTAACCCTGTCTTGTTGATTGGTCAGTAACCCTGTGTATTACTGATTGGCCAGTAACCCTGACCTCTTGTTGATTGGCCAGTAGCCTTGTTCTCTTGTTGATTGGCCAGTAACCCTGTCCTCTTGTTGACTGGCCAGTAACCCTGTCCTCTTGTTGATTGGCCAGGAACCCTGTTGTTTATTGGCCAGTGACCCTGACCTCTTGTTGATCGGCCAGTAACCCTGTCCTATTGTTGATCGGTCAGTATCCCTGACCTCTTGTTATCGGCCAGTAACCCTGTCCTCTTGTTGATCAGCCAGTATCCCTGACCTCTTGTTGATCGGCCAGTAACCCTGTCCTATTGTTGATCGGTCAGTATCCCTGACCTCTTGTTATCGGCCAGTAACCCTGTCCTCTTGTTGATCAGCCAGTATCCCTGACCTGTTGTTGATCGGCCAGTAACCCTGTCCTATTGTTGATCGGTCAGTATCCCTGACCTCTTGTTATCGGCCAGTAACCCTGTCCTCTTGTTGATCAGCCAGTATCCCTGACCTGTTGTTGATCGGCCAGTAACCCTGTCCTCTTGTTGATCGGCCAGACCTCTTGATGATTGGCCAGTAACCCTGACCTCTTGTTGATTGGCCAGTAACCCTGACCTCTTGTTGATTGGCCAGTAACCCTGACCTCTTGTTGATCGGCCAGTAACCCTGACCTCTTGTCGATTGGCCAGTAACCCTGTTGATTAGCCAGTAACCCAGTCCGCTTATGGATTGGCCAGTAACCCCATCCTCTTGTTGATTGGTCAGCAACCGTGTGCCTTTGTGATTGGCCAGTAACCCTGTCCTCTTGTTAATTGACCAGTAACCTGTCCTCTTTTTAACCCTGTCCTCTTTTTGATCAGCCAATACCCTGTGCCTTTTAGTATCCTATGTCTTGTTAATTGGCCAGTAAGCGTGTCCTCTTGTTGATTGGACAGTACCCCTGTCCTCTTGTTGATTGACCAGTACCCTGTGCCTTGTTGCCTGACCAGTACCCTGTGCCTTGTTGCCTGACCAGTACCCTGTGCCTTGTTGACTGACCAGTACCCTGTGCCATGTTGCCTGACCAGTACCCTGTGCCATGTTGCCTGACCAGTACCCTGTGTCTTGTTGACTGACCAGTACCCTGTGTCTTGTTGACTGACCAGTACTCTGTGTCTTATTGACTGACCAGTACCCTGTGCCATGTTGACTGACCAGTACTCTGTGCCATGTTGACTGATCAGTACCCTGTGCCTTGTTGACTGACCAGTACCCTGTGTCTTGATTTGCCAGTAATCCAGAGCCAGCTTGCGAGGTGACATTTTGCGGCTGGCGAGGGAAGACGTCAGTCCGCAGCTTTGTGCCTCGCTACGAGCGCTCCCACTGTCTCCGTCTCTTTGGCGAGGACCTTGCACAGCTCAGTAAGTTTGTTGTGATGCCTGTGTGAGTGTGCGGGCATGTCTGTCTTGGCTGTGCATGTGGGTGGTGTTTAGCTCTCATTTTAAACAAAGAAACTAGCAAGCACCGTGTCACAGACTGAAGCTGCTTTGAAGGATGAAAAATGGAGAGAAAAACCTCATCTGCTTTACTTTCAGATGCAGAAGTGGCAGCGATGAAGGCCAGGCGAGAGCTGGAGCGAGCCAAAGCAGCAGCCACACTCGCAGATGAACAAAGTGCCCCACCCTTGGAAGACGATGCGGAAGACACACCAATGGTGGAAGGGGAAGACACACCTATGGTGGAAGGGGAAGACACACCAATGGTGGAAGGGGAAGACACACCTGTAGCAGAGGAGGAAGAGGCAGCTGAGGTGGAGGAGGAAGAGGCAGCTGAGGAAGGGGACAAGGAAGGGGACAAGGAAGGGGACAAGGAAAGGGACAAGGAAGGGGACAAGGAAGGGGAGGGGCAGAGGAAAGAGTAGGGTGGGGCTGGGAGATGGAGGTGGGGGCATTCTGATCTGTTCCAGTTGTTGGGGGGGGGGAGGGGGGGTCAGATGGGGGGATGGGGGCTGAACATGCTCAAGACGTGAGGGGTGGGGGTGGGGGGATAAGCTGGAAGAAGGGCGATTGTAGTTATCCTGTCTAACTGGCCTTTGTAATAGAACCAGTCTCCACCCAGTTCATTCATGGCTGTGATTGGTTGATCATTGGCCTTATCTGTGGTGAAGCAGCCTGACAGGCTGTGTGCTGAGGAAGAAGGAACAACGGTATGTTGTGCACGACTTAGAAAGCTCCCAAAGTGTGTTTTGAATCTCTGCTGTTGAGATTGGATGAAAGGTGAAACAAATGGGTGAAGGAGGAAACAACCGAATTCAGAACAGTTAAAGTCTCATTGTGGAAGCGGAGCGACCATCAGAGTCCTCTGAAAGTCAAGGTTCCACAAGTCAGCGCAGACTCCCTGAGAAAAAGACAGCGGTGATGTTGTGTTGGAGTTTCCCACAGGGATGTTTGTGTTGGCCTGTTTGATGTTCACAAAGGGATGTCAACATTTGGCACGTTTCCCATGTCAGCATTTGGCACGTTGGCATGTTTGATTGTCCCGTGTTGTCGTTGGGCAGGTTTGGTCGTCCCGTGTTGTCGTTGGGCAGGTTTGATCGTCCCGTGTTGTCGTTGGGCAGGTTTGATCGTCCCGTGTTGTCGTTGGGCAGGTTTGATCGTCCCGTGTTGTCGTTGGACAGGTTTGATCGTCCCACAGGCTTTCTGGTCCTCTGGGCTGTGGTTTGGTAGTTTTCAGTTCAACAGCACACTTGTTCTGAGCTGTTCAGTGGAGACGGTGCTTCCTTGTGCAGCAAAATAACAGTAAAAGTTTCATTTGCTTCTGTGCACCCTTGTGTGTGTTGTTTTTGGTGAAGTGAATGAGAGTGAATATTTCGTGAACAAGCACACAAACATTTACAAACAAAATCAGGTTGTACAAGTTGGAGGAAATAAAAATGTATTCACTTCAGTAAAGAGGTAAACATGAACTTGAAACCTTTCATGCTGTCAGACGTACTCACACAATAGCGTCTTACAGTCAGACATTCTCATACAGTAACATTCACAAGCGTAAACATGTTTCATTATTTACTCTGAAGTCTCAGAAATATTTAAAACTGAATTAAAGTATTTTGAGCCGCTTTACAGTCCTAAAGTATTTATTCTCAGGTCTCTTTGGGATTTGAAGGTCTTCTAAGGCTTGGAGCTGAAAATATTACTTCTACATATGCAGAGATTTGTGTCTTGCTAGTAGTATGACTGAAATAACTGTGTGGCATTTTGCAAACATAGTGGAACTGTGGACTGTTGATGTACTTCATGCATGCTGCCATCTTTCACTCAGTGGTCCATAATGTCTTGTATCCCTGCTTATGGATCCTGTCAGGATTTTAGAAACCGGCCACTTTCACACATGCATCGGTCATTCCCAGTTATATACGTACCCAAGTATGCTGCATGATTGGGCAGCAGTGCGGTCTTTAACTTTGGTCTTTCATCAGCTGGGCAAGATGCATTGCACAATTTGGAAATCTTTATCTGGAGTACCGCACTTTCTGCTGCACCACTTGAAAATCTTTGTCTGAAATCATGCACTTTCTGCTGCACTGCTTAAAAATCTTTGTCTGAGATCATGCACTTTCTGCTGCACCACTTGAAAATCTTTGTCTGAAATCATGCACTTTCTGCTGCACTGCTTAAAAATCTTTGTCTGAGATCATGCACTTTCTGCTGCACCACTTGAAAATCTTTGTCTGAAATCATGCACTTTCTGCTGCACTGCTTAAAAATCTTTGTCTGAGATCATGCACTTTCTGCTGCACCACTTGAAAATCTTTGTCTGAAATCATTCACTTTCTGCCGCACTGCTTAAAAATCTTTATCTCAAATGCTGCTCTCTCCGCTGCTTTAAAAAAAAAATCCAGTATGTTATGAAGGTCATGCGAAGAAGATGTACCATTCATTATCAAAGTCAAAGTCTGATTCACCGTGATGACGCACCTCACACCATGCATGAAGAAGAGTGAGAAAATGAATGAACTAGGAAGGAAGAAATTAGGCCAAACCCATGCAGTTGGCAAAGAATGCAAAGCTATAGTCTTACTTAGCCCAGACCTTAATAGAGACAGCCCTCAACAACTGTGGGATCTTTGCAGAGGAAACCATAATTTCTGCATGCGCAGTACCCCTCCCTGTGAGCGAAATAGATGGGAGACAGCAGCAAGCTATGTGTGTGTGTGTTTACTGGAGTAAACTTGATACTGGAATAAATGCACGCGCACATAGGTTACACAGAACTCAAAAGTCCAAGTGTTGTTACAACACAAGATGACAAACTTGTACACCTACATCGTGTACAAGAAGAATACACGTACAATGAATTTCACAACTTTTTTTATGGAATGGATTCTGATATGAACATGGCTGGCTTGCGATGGTAACAAATTCCTTGTCCTCACTGCCAGTTCAAAGGAGATGTGAGCGAGCGAGCAATATTTACACAGAATCGTTGCACATATTATTAAAGTTGAGGAATGTTGTAGAAAAATATCATTGATACAACTGGCAAAGGGAGTTAGAAGAAAAAGAAGAAGAAACAATACTCTTTCTTCTGTTTGGGATTTTTGTTTTGTTCTAATACAGTAGCCCGTACCAATCGTGAAACATGCTTAAAATGTGGAAATGTTTGTCATTGTGCTTGACGCCCTACTCAGTTCAATTTATTTGAAATGTTTAATTCAAACTGATGAGCTTGAAGGCATGCAGCACAGTGATTTGATCTGATCACTTCTATCTTTGAGCCAAAAATTCCTAGTCGCAGGATAGTGGGGGGGAAAAAAGAAAGTTTTAAAAAAGAAAAAAGAAACAGTGCATGTTTTATATGCCATTGAAAAACTTGATACCTGGAATCAAGAACAGATACAAATAAAACCAAAAACAGTCAGTTTGTGTGTTTTGGAAGGGGGTGGGGGGGGAGGGGGGGGGGAGGGAAGGGATCAAAGAACAGACTTATTTCTTTACAATCTGAACATTATCCTTTCATTTGAATCTTTTTCCCTATGGATTGCTGTCTGTTTTTTCGTTTTTTAGATAAGGTGGTGGTGGTGAAGTGTTGCTTAAAGTCCTCAGATGTCAGTTGACTTATTAGGGACAAGTTGTGACCAATGCCGAAGCACGGTTCAATAATTCTTTACGTCCACGGAAACCAGAAGGCTCGTTAGGACGGACAGCCCAGGACGGCCACCTCGACTCTCACACAGCTCCTGAACTATGGGGTTTAGATAAGTAAGTAAGTTGGTGTTTTATACCCAGTCAACCGGTACCGTTATATCAGGGTGATTTGTTTTTTAGATCTATATAGCTAAGTTTACATCATATATATATATATACACACACACAACCTGTAAATCGTGCCTCATGCTGTGTAAAAATGTGGTGGTGGTGGGGAGGGGAGGGGGTGTTGTGGTACATTTTTACACTTTGGGGTATTTCGCTGGCTGTTATCACAACATTATACAAAGAGAACCATAGACAAACAAGCCATTTTTGAAGAGTGCACGTCTAAGGAAATAGGGCAGTGATTCAACCTCGTACTTTCTTCAAAGTGTGTTCAATCTTTCCGGTTTCCCCGACCAACAGTAGCTGGTGAACCATGTTCTTTTACCACAACAGTAGCTGGTGAACCCTGTTCCCTTGTCACTGCAGTATAGCTGGTGAACCATGTTCCCTTGTCACTGCAGTATAGCTGGTGAACCCTGTTCCCTTGTCTCAACAGTAGCTGGTGAACCATGTTCCTTTACCACAACAGTAGGTGCAGGTGAATAATGTTCACTTGCCGCAACACTAGCTGGTGAACCCTGTTCCCTTGTCACAACAGTAGGTGCAGGTGAATAATGTTCCCTTGCCGCAACACTAGCTGGTGAACCCTGTTCCCTTGCCGCAACACTAGCAGGTGAACCCTGTTCCCTTGCAACAACAGTGAGCTGTGAGCTTTTCTTCCCCTGACAAACAACGCAAGTGAATCAACAGTGTAATCCCTACGGTCTCCGTGGATGTCCCTACGGTCTCTGTGGATGTCCCAAACAGTCCCTACGGTCTGTGGACGTCCCAAATAGTCCCTACGGTCTCCGTGGATGTCCCTACGGTCTCTGTGGACGTCCCTACGGTCTCTGTGGACGTCCCTAATCGTCCCCACGATGTCTCAGTGTGGACGTAAAGCAACAGCTGAGGAAGAAGACGGAACTGGGATTGAGACTGGTGTCGCTGAAGGTCGTCCATCAGAAGGACGCTGACGATGAAAAGGCAGCTGGGGAAAAACGGACATCACCAAGAACGGGGGTGGGGGGGGGGGGGGGTCAGATAGGTGCCCCCACATAGATCAGCCAGTAGACGATGTTGAAGATGAGGAAGGCGAAAGGGAAGAGCACTCTGGAGAACTTGTCTACTCTCCGTGCCTTCTCCACCCCGAGGTAGTCCCGCCTGAACTGCTGCTGCTGTCGCTTTAGCGCGTGCTGTCTGCTGACGGTGGCCTCCATCTGCACACACAGGCCGTCTTGACTGGCTACAGCCCTACGTCACTCCACACTCCCCAGGTGGCCCTCTGCCGCTGACGGCACGTTAACATCCACCAACCAGCTGGCTAACGGCATTGCCGCGATTGTTAGTCACTATAAATGTGGGGTTTATAACACATTTAGACACACACACAAACGCACGCACGCACGCACACGCACGCACGCACGCACGCACGCACGCACGCACGCACGCACGCACGCACACACAACACACACACACACACACACACACACACTAAAGCCTCAAGGTTATGTTTATGGTGGAATACTTAAGATACTGTTAGTTGAAATGCATGTAAATGTGTTTTTTGTCAAATTGTTTCTACAACTCAGTGAGTTTAACTCTTGTAAGAGTCGGAATGGATTTGATAGGAACTACCTATTATCATTATTTGTCCTTACCTCCGTAGCTCGTGTTAGAGAATGGGATTTGATAAGAACTACCTGTTGTCATCATTATCGCTATTATTTGCCCTTCCCTCCGTAATTTGTCATCATTATCATTATTACTTGCTCTTACCTCCGTAATGTGCCATCATTATCATTATTACCTGCCCATACCTCCGTAATTTGTCATCATTATCGTCATTATTTGCCCTTACCTCCGTAATTTGTCATCATTATCGTCATTATTTGCCCTTACCTCCGTAATTTGTCATCATTATCATTATTACTTGGCCTTACCTCCGTAATATGTCCTCATTATCGTCATTACTTGCCCTTACCTCCGTAATATGTCCTCATTATCGTCATTACTTGCCCTTACCTCCGTAATATGTCCTCATTATCGTCATTACTTGCCCTTACCTCCGTAACATCCGGCGCCCCCTTACCGGCGGGCTGGCCGGGGGCGGCGTTGGCCCCGTTGTGGGGGGGACAGGCGGGGTTGCCGGTCCGTGACTGGGCCGGACCACAGTCCCGCGTGACGATCGACTGGCGCCGCTTCTCCACTCGGGACTGCACGTTGACGTAGGCGAACTCCAGCAGCGCCGAGAAGACGAACACCAGGCACCCCTGTTGGTGAGACAACGGCCACCGTGATGGCACTTCACTTATTAACGTAATGTCGCTGCATTAGTTCAAAATACCCCCTGTCCTGCCGACGACCCCCCCCCCCCCCCCCCCCCCCCACTCCTCCTCATACCCAAGTGCTTTTGATGTGAGGGCGGAGCTGCTCTATGGTGAGACTAGTTTATTCCCCTTTAAACCCTTTTTTTTGCCAACGCCTGAGTGGAATATTTTTTTTGCTTTTACTTGCGCTAAGGCAATCTCACAACTCTCAGTTTCTCACTAAATAGTTGTTTATTTAACGAAAGAGTCGACAGCTACAGGAACGTCATACGGTATTTCCCACCCCTAAATTCGCTCCTAACCAACGTCACACAGCCGGCACAGACCCACTTCCCCACCCCGCCCCCCACTCCCTAACACACACACACACACAACACCACACACACACACACACACACACACCACACACACACACACATACACACACACACACACACACAACACACACACACACACACACACACACACACAACACACACACACACACACACACCACTCACAAACACACACACATACACTAACACACACACACATCATACACACACTACACACACACACACACAACCACACACACACACACACACACACACACACACGTACACATTCACACACACACACACACACACACGTACACATTCACACACACACACACACACACACACACACACACACACACACACACACACACACACACACACACACACACATCACACACACACTACACATTCACACACACACACACACATACACACATACACACACACACACACACACACACACACACACACACACACACACACACACACACACGCACACACACACATACACACAAACACACACTCACTCACTCACTCACAAACCCCCACAAACCCCCCCACACACACTGAAACAGACCACACACACACACACACACACACACACACACACACTGAAACAGACCACACACGCCACACACACACACACACACACACACACTAACACCTACACACACGCACAGCAACACCCACTGACCGCCATCCAGACGTCGATGGCCTTGACGTAGGAGACCTTGGGCAGCGTGGACTTCTCGCCCGTGCTCTGCGTGGTCATGGTGAGCACCGTGAGCAGCCCCAGCGACACGCGGGCCGGGATGGCCTCCAGGTCGATCCAGAACGACACCCAGCTGAGTGTGACGATGAGGCAAGACGGCACGTACACCTGGGCCACGTAGTAGCCGTACTCGCGCGTCAGGCGGAAGTCGGCACTGATGCAGGTGAAGTTCCCTGAGGAACAAGCGCCAAAGCCTGCCGGTGTCACGTTACAGCACATGCTGCACGTGTACAACCCAACAACGGCAACAACAACAAAACAAACAAAAACCGAACTAACAACAAAGCCACCAAAAATCCCCGATAAGACAAACAACAAAAATAAACGTTAGAAAAGGAGCCACACACAACCAAAAACCAAAAATAAAGAAATAACAACAACACACAAACAAAAAACCAACAACAATATAAACCAGCAACAGAAAACTGATGTACATTATTATTATTATTATAAAACTGTACAGGCCACGTAAACAATAACCCTTCGACCATCAAGCACATTTTCCCGAAACTCAGTTGATCAGTAACACATGGGAAAAAATAAGGTTCAAAAGAATGCTTTTCTGAAGATGGGACGCTACGATACATTAACTGTTGGGTAGTACAGTCCTAATATAAAATTTGAAAAAGGTCGTTCCTTTTAACAATTTGAGTTTTGTTCTTTGTTCCTTCTTCATAACGCCGACGGTCAGATCTGTTGTCTGTACTAACAACTCTCAGGTCAATCCTTTAAAATCCTGTGGTCAGAAAATGCACTCAGTCTACGTGTACGTCTCATAAGACGTATGGACACAGGCAAGAGAAATGACTGGAGTCATGCTGCTAAGTGACGCCGTCAGATCTGGACTAACAACTCTCAGCCGGTTAAAATAATTTGGTCGGAAGACGCACTCGGGGCATGTATACGTCTAAAGACGTTTCACAAAAGCCGTATGTATTGAGACAGTGGAAATAACTCAACACGAGTCACGTTGCTAAGCAACGAGTTTGTTTACTGGCAAGAGTTGCTGTCATTACCTGTGATCATGCTGCCTTGGTCAAAGTTAAAGTCGCATCCACCGGTACCGCTCAGTTCCACAGTGAAGCGAGGCAGAGTGACCCCTTCGCGAATGATGATGGGAAGCTCGTGCCAGTTAAATATCACGTTCTCGGCACTGAAACTGTCTGAAACACGTCACGGCAATGACGTCAGCACAGGGTGGTGGCGGGACTATCGCATGCTTGTCCTCTACTGCCCTGCCTAGTTCAGTAGTCAGCAGACGGCTTTGGAAGGGGAGGCAGTCTTCGATTCGGGAGTTAAGGAGCCAGAGTTTGCGCCACTCTTGTAAATTATACCCCCCCCCCCCCCCCCCCCCGCCCCCCACCCCCCGTCCCCCCTTCGCCCGATACTGTTTGTAATATATTAATATCATTATTTCCTATCAAGCAACAAACAGAAGACCATTTGATGTGCTTCTAATGAAGACTTCAAGGCCTGTTTTTCGCCGTTTAAGCAGCCAGCGCCGTATGAAAATGGCGGCTCTGATACTGCCATTAGGGCCCAGCGACACAGGCTAGCACTGAGGAGACAACGCCGCTCCACGTACGTTCCACTGAAGATCACAGATTGTTAGGAAACTTTAGACTCACGCATCAAGACACATCATAATCAACACTGACGGCGAAGAGGAGACAGGAAAATGTCGAATGGGAAGAGGTCACTGACATCCGCTACAATCGACTGAACTTCCACGCAACTTTGAACTTAAGCTGCGGTCACGCGGTGTCCAATCAGTTTCGAGTTCTCGACGTCACGCGCGTTGCGTTGTTGGTTAAAACAAGGGATTTTTCCGATCTAAAAACAAACACAAGCCAGTAGCTATTTCAGAGGCTGCTGACGACTCGTGCATGGGGAAGGACAGCCAGGCTGACGGACTCTTTAACAAGTCGGGATCAGTGGCTCTCAGCCCATAACTTTCTGTGCTCATCATACGCATGGGACCAGATGATGGTACATGTACAGGAAAGAACTCGTTTTACTCACAGCTGGCGAGGTACATGGAGCACGTCTGCTCGTCGTGCGGGTATCGCTCCAGGTGCATGTCACAGCTCAGCGTCAGAGAGATCCTGTCAACACAACGCACGTAGCAACACCGGGTTTCGGGCTGCCGAACATTCCAGCAAATTCAGCCAGTTGGAACATCGGTCACAAAACTATATTAGGCGCGAAAAGCCCGAAAAGCGTGGCTGCTACGTAAATAGTACGTCTGATTCACAAGCTATTTAAAACATAATTGCAATAAAGACAAAAATTGATGGATTCCGAACAAAATCTTGAAAATAAGTAATGGCACACGTTCGGCGTGTGTGTGTGTGTGTGTGTGTGTGTGTGTGTGTGTGTGTGTGTGTGTGTGTGTGTGCGTGCGTGCTGCGTGCGTGCGTGCGTGCGTGCGTGCGTGCGTGGGTACGTGCGTGCGTGCGTGCATGCGCGCGTGCGTGTGTTTATGCTATGTATAAGGGCACTGTGAATTACGAGACTGTTTATAATATGTGCCTTTTTATATTACCCGTGTTTACGACAGTCGTTTTGGGGGTTAAAAACACACACATCAATGTTTAATATCTTCTGCGGTGTGGTATATTATAGATACTGATTAGTCCGACTCAAGTCACTGCACACTGCAGCAGTCAACACAGCGCCACAGCTTGCTGGTCTCATGGAAAGCTGGCTGGAACACCGACAGGCGGAGCTTAAACCTTCCACCAAGCCAACTTCTATGTTATTCATAGACAACAAACAATCCCTGCACGACAAAGGACCACCACTCCTGGCCACCCTTTGCTGGACCTTTCAGAGATCTTTCAAAGAGCAGTTCCGCTGCGGTTCACTTTCAGACCACGGAACGGACTGTGAGGTACTGACCTGGAGCTGGTCCTCACGGTGCCGTTTCTGTACACGTGCAGCATGCGGTTGGCCATGGTGACGTCATGAATGGAGGCCTCCTTGTCGTTGACGAAGTAAAGATCCGGGATCCAGAACATGTCCAGCATCTTGGAGTCCACCTCCAGCCTGTCCAGCTCCTCCAGACCCGACGCCGCTGACATGTCGTCGTCGTCATCGTCGTTGTGTAGCCTCCCCGTCACGTACTGGCCCTTGAGGTCGGTGTCCGTGGTGGCGGTATCGTCGCAGTTGGTGTTGGAGACGTTGTTGCTGCCGTAGCCGCCCTGGAAGTCATTGCCGTGGAGGACGTCGTTTCTCGGCCACTTCAGTCTTGTGTCCACCCAGTGCTCACGAAGAAAGATGGTGACGGAGTAGTCCTTTGGGGAAGAGAATGGCGTCACTGCTGGTAAGCTACGTCACTCTGGTCAGGCACAACTCGTTAACAAAGAAAAGCGTCACTTTATAGGAGAGCAGAGCACCGTCGTAGCCGTGAGAGAGAGAGAGAGAGAGAGAGAGAGAGAGAGAGAGAGAGAGAGAGAGAGAGAGAGAGAGACAGACAGACAGACAGACAGACAGACAGACAGACAGACAGACAGACAGACAGACAGACAGACAGACAGAGACAGAGAGACAGAGAGAGACAGACAGACAGAGAGAGAAAGACAGACAGACAGACAGATATATAGATAGACAGACTGAGAGACAGACACAGAGTGAGACAGACAGAGACAGAGAGAGACAGATAGACAGACAGTCAGACTGAGAGACAGACAGAGAGAGATAGAGACAGAGACACAGAGAGAGAGACAGACAGACAGACAGACAGACAGACAGACAGAGACAGAGAGAGAAACAGTGAGAGACGGAGACACAGAGAGAGAGACAGAGAGAGAGAGAGACACAGAGAGAGAGAGAGAGACAGAGACAGATAGAGAGAGAGACAGAGACAGAGAGAGAGAGAGACAGAGACAGAGAGAGACAGAGACAGAGAGAGAGAGAGAGAGTGGTGGGTAGGGGTTGGGTGGGGTCGGGGGCAGAGACAGACAGACAGACAGACAGACAGACTGAGTGAATGAATGGACGCGTAAACACACGGATGAACATTTCAGGCACGAATAGTCAAATAACCTGTCCTTGCCACACATGATAACTTCAAAGCGACAAGATGTTAGAATCCGTTTACTATTAACAACAGCCTCAAAAACACATAAAGAATTAGCACATTTTGAAACATAAAAAGCTAACAGAGAGCAAAACGAAAGCAAGTACTGTTAAATACAATCAATTTGACATCATCATTTATTTTCACAAAAATTAAAAGTAACCGAGCAAGAGAAAACAAAATATATAAAGAGAGAGAGAGAGAGAGAGAGGAGGGGGGGGGGGGGATAGCATAAAGGCCGTGCACGAGCAGACACTGTTGATTGATTGACAGTCAGTTCTATACAGCGCCATCCTCGGCCTCCGATCAGACACATAGCGCCCTAGTCGCATGCCACTCTTAAGCCCGTTTTTAACTGGGCCAATGTTTGTTCGCCCAACATACTTCGGACAATTCGACGAACTATGATTCGTTTCTTAAGTGAACTTTTAGTTCGCCAAACATGGTTCGGACAGTTCGAAGAATTTACTTCGTTCTCAGCTGGCTTGTAATGAGATGCTAGCTTCGGCCCGAACTTGCGGCAGACGCGCAGCAGACAGCATGATCGAAAATGTAGGCTAAAGTCAAGTCAAGTCAATATACTTTAATCATCCCTCACACGAGTAATTCAACTAACTACTTATCTCATTCTGGGTCCCCGAGACAAGGCTGCGCCTCCCACAAGTCAACAAATAAACAAATTCCCTCCGAAGCGAGTGAAGAATCCAGCGACACCGTCATCCATTTTATTTTTATTTCTTCTTCATCCACGGGAGAGCTCTGCTCTCAGCCAATCAGAGGCAATGTTCGTCGAACAGGGCGAATGTTCCCACAACATGTTGAGCGAAGCTTTTTGGACCCCGAATATAACTTCGTCGCAGTTCGACGAATACTCCCAACTAGGTTCGCGAAGAAAAGTTCGCCCAATAAGAACGAACTATGTTCGCCGAATACTTCCAACTAGGTTCGCGAACAAACATTCGCCCAATTAAGAACGGGCTTTAATCTTTAATCTTTGAATCACTGTAGCTTTAAACAGTGCGTTTAGCGTATCCAGCGAAGTGCTGTACTTACAGCGCTGTTTGTTCTCACTGCCAGGGCTGTGCCTCGCGAAACTGCTGCCATCTCGGCGCACGTTCTGTGCACGCCATACAATCGAGTATCAGTTTACAGTTTTATTCCAAGACACATATGTAGGATGCATAAGTGTTTAGCTGTGACCTGCCACCTGCACTTTTCTAAACTATGTTTTATTCAGGCAATGTTGTGTTACAATTCATAGTCTGTCATCAAAACATGGGAACACGTGAGATAAAATATGTGTTTGCACAAAGACCGTTTCGAGCAAAACGCAGAATAAACAAGTTCCACTTGTACCGCAAAATGGGTCTCTAAATTTAAGCTACTAACTGATTATAATGTGTCCACTTTTTGATAAATGTTTTGAAAGTCATTTCCATTAAATGCACATGCTTATCAGCTTCGTAAATATGTTTCAAATTATCTATAAAGGCTTCAAGTCTCGGCTTAAGTTTCTTCAGTCTGCATTTATACACAACAAATGTTGCATGCAAAAGAATCAAGTGAAAACCTTCACCTCCTTTTGTTTTACTATCGTGTCCTACAAAGAATGAATGTAGGAATTATTGAAACTATCTATCGCAGTTAGAACTTTTTCTTGTAACCACCTCTCAAACCTGGTCCCATTGGTAGATAAACTGAAAGAACGGCCGGGGCCTTTTACGTGCTACTGCATTCACACGGAGGCGGAACGGATACCGTGATAAGAGTCAGCACAGAAAGCTGGCACTGGATGGGTCGAACAGTGTTGACGTGTCACTGAGATTTGACGGACAGACCACGATTAGCCAATCAGCGCACGAAGACCATTCCACTGCCAGTGTTACCCGACAGTTCACTGCCGCCCTCCAACACTGCCCCGCTGATCGTACGTAAGTGACAGAAAAACGTTCCGGTAAATCCCCTTTCAAATACACGGGCGCCGCCACACTTTTGTCGGACAAAAACACATTCATACTTGCCCTTAAAATAACATGCAATTATACATAATACGAATACAACACACACACACACACACACACACACACACACACACACACACACACACACACACACACACACACACACAGCACACGCACACCAAAACGAGAGAGAGAGAGAGAGAGAGAGAGAGAGAGAGAGAGAGAGAGAGAGAGAGAGAGAGAGAGAGAGAGAGAGAGAGAGAGAGAGAGAGAGAGAGAGAGAGAATCGTTTCTGTTTCCCAGCAATGCCATTCAGGTATCTGCCGTATCCTACTGCAAACTGATAAAATAATCAGCAAACAAAAATGTCTTCAAGGCCTATACATTGATTACGCTGATTCAAAACACCAGTCTTTACTCCTTCTTCTTCTTCTTTTTTCCTCTCAGAGAATGACGTTCGGTTTACGATCACATACTTTTAACAAAGACAACGTAAAGCTTTTGTCAACCTGGCCGTTATAAAATGTACCGCTTCCTTCGTTTGGCTGTGGTTGTCTGAAATTAGACCATGTTTTTTATAGACTTCCTTTTCGTTTACATTTTGCTTTGTTTAAAAATAATAATCTGAAACACAGTTGACTACCGTTATTGGTGTGTGTGTGTGTGTGTGTGTGTGTGTGTGTGTGTGTGTGTGTGTGTGTGTGTGTGTGTGTGTGTGTGTGTGTGTGTGTGTGTGTGTGTGTCTCTGTTCACCAAGCACACAGCCACACACACACACACACACACACACACACACACACACACACACACACACACACACACACACACACACCTCTTCCTGTGAGTGTTGACTGGTTTACACGACAAACTGGGGGCCATTTTGTCCTTTCAAAAGAAGCCACATGTAGCGACTGGCACATTTCCGAGTGGCACGAGCAAACAGACGATGGCTGTCTAATTGGCAACAGGATCGGCAAGGTAAACACAGCCAACTCCTTTTGGCCTTTAGACAGTGGTTGCCAAGCAACTGTGCCATACAAGCATATGGCCGTGGATTTCCACGTCAATCAAACCAGTCAAACCCCAAAACCGACTTGCTACACTGCGGGCAAAGTATGTTTCAAACTGGGACTTGACCGAAACGTTTTCCATTGAATCCAGCTAGTCAGTTAAACCCGAAAGCCTATCTCAGAGTCCAGTATCTGTACTGCAAGCAGGGCCTAGGCTAAAAGGACTTCCACTTCAAGTGAACCATTTGAAATCCAAGCAAACAGCAGGCAGTCAGATAGGAAAAAGCAGTGGGGTTTACTACTTGAGACTGCCAGAAAAAATGTAACTTCCGTGCCGGGGAATTTGTACTGCCGGTTGTAACATGTCTTTACGTCGTCTGTGCATGCATTGAGTTCTTTGGTGAGGTTGGTCACTTCACTGAGAGGAGCAGGTTTCTGGAGAGAATCCTCCGAAGACGGTGTTTGGCTGCCCATTCGGTAGGTAATAAAAACGGTCACACACGCAACCCTCCCACCGGATGGAATGCAGTGGGCAATGTACAGGTGCATGTACCGGCTGACTCCCACAGTGCTCAACCCAGGAAGGAGACAGAGGCACCACCACCAACAATACAGAAAGGCAGCATGATAAAAGAATGACAACAACAACAACATCCAAAAGAAGTAGAAGGGTAGCATGGTAAAACAAATAATAATAATAACATCAACAACAAGCAGAAGAGCAGCAAGATAAAACGAAAAATTCTTGTATAAATTAATACGTTACTGCTACTGCTATTACACTACTACTACTACTACTACTACTACTACTACTACTACTACTACTACTACTACTACTACTACTAACAGTAAGAATAATAATAAAGGCAGACTGAGGAAAAAACGAAGAAAACGGAATTAACCTCAGCCCACTCCATCGTGGAGGAAACAGAAACAGAGAAAGGAAGGAAGGAAGGAAGGAGGGAAGATTTAAAAAACAGAATTTTGATCCATTGCCTTTCACGGCAGTCTGTGATGCACAACTCTCAATGCAAAGCATTATCTCGGTGTCAGCGGAAGATTCCGAGATCGATTCCTTCTCTCTTTCTCCCTCACTCCACAGTTAGGGTTATGGGCGAGATGGGATGAGAACAGAATGTCACGGATGGTAGGGGCTCCGCATGGGGCCGCATGGAGGCGGGCAACGTGACGTCTTACAGCGGAAAGCCGATGCTCTCTGCCCCGAAATTGCTCAACGTCCATCCGATGCCTTCCCGGGAGAATAACGTATTCTTCTTACAAGTCACCGTGACATACAGCACACACACAACTGACTCGAAATAGTTCAATCAGTGGGCAAGATATTGGTCGCCTGTTGTGTTCGCTTTGTTGCTGTTGTTTGTGTTGTTGTTGTTGTTGCTTTGTGTTGTTTGTTGATGTTGTTTGTGTTGTTGTTGTTGCTGCTTTGTGTTGTTTGTTGATGTTGTTTGTGTTGTTGTTGTTGCTGCTTTGTGTTGTTTGTTGATGTTGTGTTGTTGTTCCTGCTGCTTTGTGTTGTTTGTTGCTGTTGTTTATGTTGTTGTTGTTCTTGCTGCTTTATGTTGTTGTTGTTGCTGCTTTGTGTTGTTTGTTGCTGTTGTTTGTGTTGTTGTTGTTGTTGCTGCTTTGTGTTGTTTGTTGCTGTTGTTTGTGTTGTTGTTGTTGTTGCTGCTTTGTGTTGTTTGTTGCTGTTGTTTTGTGTTGTTGTTGTTGTTGCTGCTTTGTGTTGTTTGTTGCTGTTGTTTGTGTTGTTGCGGCTGCTGCTTTGTGTTGTTTGTTTTTGCCGCTTTGTGTTGTTGCTGCTTTGTGTTATTTATTGCTGTTGTTTCCGCTAAACACCGAGGGTCCTCAAGTTTGTAAATCGATATGGTAATGACCCCGATGAAACAAACACTGAATTATGCCCCTAAAACCACAGGAGTCGACGGAGATGAGAGAGAGAGAGAGAGAGAGGGGGGGGGGGGGGGGGGGGGGGGAACAATGGCAGAAATAAATCACTGGTTGAAACTCGAAAGAAAAGGTCAACCAACCTTGCGACAAACGTTTCGAGCGAGGTTTTGGTTTTTGGTTTTGTTAAACTTTTAATTTCTCGAATGAGATAATAAAGTAATCTTGAATTCTGCTCGACGCCGAGTTGTCCTGGAGAGGTACTGGCGGAGACCGAGATCCCAAGAGGTGGTGGAAGAGGGAGACTACCTAACGCTACACTGCCACCACCAGCATGACTCCTGCATTCAGATGGGCAGCGACGAAACCCATTTTAGTGTTTCGTTAATTATGAGGGACACAGTCATAACAGTATCCACAGGCTACAACTTTTGAAGAGAGAGGACAGCCGAAGCGGAATCAAACCGATGTCCTTCTGCTTACCAGCCTAAACGCCTTACCGCTGGGCCAAGCCGGTTCACAATTTCGAGCGAGGAGAAAAATGCGGCAAAACAACAACAACAACAACAAAATCAGATAGGCGGTAACAAGTCTGTGACGGCAATGAGCAAAATCTCCAAGGGAGACCACCCAAAGAAGGAGTTACCTCTCCTGCCTGATCATGGCGGGCTGCCTTCCGCCACAAGGCCATGACTAAATAATTCACAGCTCATGACGATAACGCCACACAATAACCTGAAGTGCCAGCATGTATCTGAAAGTGTCATCTACAGCCGTTGTCAGACGACCACTGAACTACTTGCAGCGGCGGCATTTACTGGGACGACCAACAAGTTAGTGTGCACAAACTTTCGTGAAAGGGAGGGTGGATGGAGGAGGGAGGGAGAGAGAGAGAGAGAGAGAGAGAGAGAGAGAGAGAGAGAGAGAGAGAGAGAGAGAGAGAGAGAGAGAGAGAGAGAGAGAGACAGACAGACAGACAGACAGAGAGAGACAGAGAGAGACAGAGAGAGAGAGAAAGAGACATCCGCTGACCCCCCGCACCCCCCCCCCCTCCTTGTGTGTGTGTGTGTGTGTGTGTGTGTGTGTGTGTGTGTGTGTGTGTGTGTGTGTGTGTGTGTGTGTGAGTGTGTTCGCTCGTTTGTTTGTTTTGTTCTTGCTTAAAATTAATTAAGCGTGTCATTGACAGCATTAGTGTGAACCACCGGCACCATTGCGAATAAAACTACGAATTTAGTTACTTTTTATTTGTTTGTTTTATTATAAGTATTTGTCAAAGGCAGACAGCCGAATTTCCCTTTAAGGTTCAACAAAGTATTGTTGTATTGTACTGTATTGTCAGCATAGTGTATACAGCCGAAATCTGTATTGTCAGCATAGTGTATGCAGCCTGTGTCTGTAGTGTCAGCACAGTGTACACAGCCTATGTCTGTAGTGTC
Source organism: Alviniconcha marisindica (assembly GCA_018857735.1). NCBI lineage: Eukaryota > Metazoa > Mollusca > Gastropoda > Provannidae > Alviniconcha > Alviniconcha marisindica. Next base: position 352,120 of record JABMCL010002377.1, read on the forward strand.
AGCACAGTGTACACAGCCCATGTCTGTAGTGTCAGCACAGTGTACACAGCCCATGTCTGTAGTGTCAGCACAGTGTACACAGCCTATGTCTGTAGTGTCAGCACAGTGTACACAGCCCATGTCTGTAGTGTCAGCACAGTGTACACAGCCCATGTCTGTAGTGTCAGCACAATGTACACAGCCTATGTCTGTAGTGTCAGCACAGTGTACACAGCCCATGTCTGTAGTGTCAGCACAGTGTACACAGCCCATGTCTGTAGTGTCAGCACAGAGTGTACACAGCCTATGTCTGTAGTGTCAGCACAGTGTACACAGCCCATGTCTGTAGTGTCAGCACAGTGTACACAGCCCATGTCTGTAGTGTCAGCACAGAGTGTACACAGCCTATGTCTGTAGTGTCAGCACAGTGTACACAGCCCATGTCTGTAGTGTCAGCACAGTGTACACAGCCTATGTCTGTAGTGACAGCACAGTGTACACAGTCCATGTCTGTAGTGACAGCACAGTGTACACAGCCCATGTCTGTAGTGACAGCACAGTGTACACAGCCCATGTCTGTAGTGTCAGCACAGTGTACACAGCCTATGTCTGTAGTGTCGGCACAGTGTACACAGCCTATGTCTGTAGTGACAGCACAGTGTACACAGCCCATGTCTGTAGTGTCAGCACAGAGTGTACACAGCCTATGTCTGTAGTGTCAGCACAGTGTACACAGCCTATGTCTGTAGTGTCAGCACAGTGTACACAGCCCATGTCTGTAGTGTCAGCACAAGTGTACACAGCCTATGTCTGTAGTGTCAGCACAGTGTACACAGCCCATGTCTGTAGTGTCAGCACAGTGTACACAGCCCATGTCTGTAGTGTCAGCACAGTGTACACAGCCCATGTCTGTAGTGTCAGCACAGTGTACACAGCCCATGTCTGTAGTGTCAGCACAGTGTACACAGCCCATGTCTGTAGTGTCAGCACAGTGTACACAGTGTCTGTAGTGTCAGCACAGTGTACACAGCCTATGTCGTAGTGTCAGCACAGTGTACACAGCCCATGTCTGTAGTGTCAGCACATGTACACACCATGTCTGTAGTGTCGCACAGTGTACACAGCCTATGTCTGTAGTGTCAACAGTGTACACAGCCATGTCTGTAGTGTCAGCACAGTGTACACAGCCTATGTCTGTAGTGTCAGCACAGTGTACACAGCCTATGTCTGTAGTGTCAGCACAGTGTACACAGCCTGTTGTAGTGTCAGCACAGTGTACACAGCCATGTCTGTAGTGTCAGCACAGTGTACAAGCCCTGTCTGTAGTGTCAGCACAGTACAGCCTATGTCTGTAGTGCAGCAAGTGTACACAGCCATGTCTGTAGTGTCAGCACAGTGTACACAGCCATGTCTGAGTGTCAGCACAGTGTACACGCCATGTCTGTAGTGTCACACAGTTACCAGCCATGTCTGGGTCGCCATACACAGCCTTGTGTAGGTAGCACGACACACCCTGCTGTAGTGTCGCCAGTGACAAGCCTGTCTTAGTGTCAGCACAATGACACAGCCACAGGCAGCACAGTGTACACAGCCCATGTCTGTAGGTCAGCAAGTGTACCAGCCTATGTCTGTGTGTCAGCACAGGTAACGCCATTTTATTGACGTGTACACAGCCCTTCTTAGTGTCCCAGTGTACACAGCCCTGTCTGTAGTGCAGCACATGTACACAGCCATGTCTGTAGTGTCAGCACAGTGTAACACCATGTCTGTGGCAGACGTTACACAGCCTTTCTGTGTGTCAGCACGGTACAGCCCTGTCTGTATGTCACACAGTGTACACAGCCATGTCTGTGTGTCAGACATGTAAACCCTGTCTGTATGTAGCACAGTTACACGCCCATGCTGTTGCAGCACAGGTACCGCCATTTTGTAGTTCAGCACAGTGTACACAGCCCATGTCTGTAGTGTCGCACAGTTACACAGCCTTGTTGTGTGTAGGTAAGTTGTCTGTGTGTAGCGGTGACACGCCATTCTGTATGTCAGCCAGTGTACCGCCTTGTCTTAGTGTGCACAGTACACAGCCTTCTGAGTCAGCACAGGTTACACAGCCTATGTCGTAGTGCAGCAAGTTCACACCTGTCTGTATGTCAGCACAGTGTACAAGCCATGTCATTGAGGACAAGCTTCAGTACAATGACAGCATTCTGTATGGCAGAAACCATGTCATTGAAGAACAAGCTTCAGCACAGTGACAGCAGCTGTATGGCAGGAAACATGTTGAGGCAAGTTACACAGATTAGTGTCAGCACAGGTAAAGCCTGTCATTGAGGTAACAATGCTTCAGCACAGTGACACAGCCCTGTCGTGGGCACAGGTACACAGCCATGTCTGATGCAGCACTTGCCTGTCTGAGTGGACGTGACACAAGGTGTTCAGCAGTGTGCTATGTCTGTGTTCAGACATGTACACACCTGTTGTAGTGTAGACAGGTGTTTTGATGTCCCAGTGTAAATGTTGAGTTCAGACTTCACAGCCTATGTCTGTAGGTGACAGGCAAGTGTCTGTAGTGTCAGCACAGTGTACACAGCCTATGTCTGTAGTGTCAGCACAGTGTACACAGCCCATGTCTGTAGTGTCAGCACAGTGTACACAGCCTATGTCTGGGTCAGCCATACACAGCCTTGTGTAGGTAGCACAGTGTAACAGCCTGCTGTAGTGCGCCAGTGACACAGCCATTCTTAGTGTCACCAGTGTACACAGCCTATGTCGGGAAACAACGCCATGTGAGCAGACTGTAACACCTGTGGTGGCAGTGGCTGTGTTAGCATTACCACATTAGTGCAGACGGGCCGATCAAAGTCCCTGTCTTAGCATGACAAGGTGCTGGGTACAATTAATATCTGGTGTCACAGCCCCCATTTTGTCAATTCGTGTTGTTTCTTTTCCTTTGTCAATTACATCTTTCACTTACATTGGTTCGCACGGGTTGATGCGTTACATATGTCTTTCCCCCACCCTCTCCCAGTCCGCTTGCGTGCACCGTGTGTGTCTGTGTGTCAGACATGACACATGGGAACAACCACCCGTAGCCAAACCCCGATCGCCGTGACACCGTCTTGTACATGCACACGGGCTCCCATGTTTTTCACAGTTTGTAGTTGTTACAAGGGTTTTGGTTTCTGCCTCTTTTTCTCTCTTCCCTGCGTGTGCTGCCTTACCCCACTCCCCCCCAACCCCCCCCCCCCCCCCCCCCCCCTTTCTTAGGTAGAATGTACACCTGTTGTGTGTGGGGACAAGATGATGCGCAAATTACAACCTGCGTGTTCAGCCGGACACAGGGCCCACGTATGCACGCAGTGTAAGCATGTCTGTAGTGTCGCCGTGTTCACGTGTTGTGTGTGGTGGTGTGTGTGTGGTGTGTTGTTGTGTGTGGCGTGTCGCCTGCGTTGCGGCCGTGCCGCTGGTGACAGTGTACACAGCCTATGTCTGTAGTGTCAGCACAGTGTACACAGCCCATGTCTGTAGTGTCAGCACAGTGTACACAGCCCATGTCTGTAGTGTCAGCACAGGTGTACACAGCCCATGTCTGTAGTGTCAGCACAGTGTACACAGCCCATGTCTGTAGTGTCAGCACAGTGTACACAGCCCATGTCTGTAGTGTCAGCACAGAGTGTACACAGCCTATGTCTGTAGTGTCAGCACAGTGTACACAGCCCATGTCTGTAGTGTCAGCACAGTGTACACAGCCTATGTCTGTAGTGACAGCACAGTGTACACAGTCCATGTCTGTAGTGACAGCACAGTGTACACAGCCCATGTCTGTAGTGACAGCACAGTGTACACAGCCCATGTCTGTAGTGTCAGCACAGTGTACACAGCCTATGTCTGTAGTGTCGGCACAGTGTACACAGCCCATGTCTGTAGTGACAGCACAGTGTACACAGCCCATGTCTGTAGTGTCAGCACAGAGTGTACACAGCCTATGTCTGTAGTGTCAGCACAGTGTACACAGCCTATGTCTGTAGTGTCAGCACAGTGTACACAGCCCATGTCTGTAGTGTCAGCACAGTGTACACAGCCTATGTCTGTAGTGTGCACGTACCCGCCATGTTTTATCAAGCCCTATGTCTGTAGTGTCAGCACAGTGTACACAGCCCATGTCTGTAGTGTCAGCACAGTGTACACAGCCCATGTCTGTAGTGTCAGCACAGTGTACACAGCCCCTGTCTGTAGTGTCAGCACAGTGTACACAGCCCATGTCTGTAGTGTCAGCACAGTGTACACAGCCCATGTCTGTAGTGTCAGCACAGTGTACACAGCCTATGTCTGTAGTGTCAGCACAGTGTACACAGCCCATGTCTGTAGTGTCAGCACAGTGTACACAGCCCATGTCTGTAGTGTCAGCACAGTGTACACAGCCTATGTCTGTAGTGTCAGCACAGTGTACACAGCCCATGTCTGTAGTGTCAGCACAGTGTACACAGCCTATTTTCTGTAGTGTCAGCACAGTGTACACAGCCTATGTCTGTAGTGTCAGCACAGTGTACACAGCCCATGTCTGTAGTGTCAGCACAGTGTACACAGCCTATGTCTGTAGTGTCAGCACAGTGTACACAGCCGTGTCTGTAGTGTCAGCACAAGTGTACACAGCCTATGTCTGTAGTGTCAGCACAGGTGTACACAGCCTTGTCTTTTAGTGTCAGCACAGTGTACACAGCCTATGTCTGTAGTGTCAGCACAGTGTACCAGCCTTGTCTGAGTGTCAGCACAGTGTACCAGCCCATGTCTGTAGTGTCGCACAGGGGTAACGCCTATGTCTGTAGTGCAGCACAGTGTACACAGCCCATGTCTGTAGTGTCCCGCACAGTGTACACATCCCATGTCTGTAGTGTCAGCACAGTGTACACAGCCTATGTCTGTAGTGTCAGCACAGTGTACACAGCCCATGTCTGTAGTGTCAGCACAGTGTACACAGCCTATGTCTGGGAACAAGCCATCCTCGGCCTTGGGGAGGTAGGGACCCTGGAACACCCTGCAGGGAATGGCGCCAGTGACTAAACTCGTGTCGTTAGCTGATTGCCACCAATGGCAGCGACAGCACAGGCAGCGCGAAAAACAAAACGAAAAGGTCGACCATGAAATATTGATCGGACAGAGACAATGGGGATGATACCGGGTGGGGTGGGGATGGGTGGGCGGGTGGGGTGTTAACAGCAGGGAACCCACATTTTTCATTGATTTCGTTTTGTTTCTAGTTCTTCTCCTTCTCTAAATCTCTCACTCTAACACTCTAGCATGTCCAACGGGGTTGACTGGGCGTTACATATATCTCTCCCCCCCCCCCCCCCCCCCCCAGTCTTTTTCTCACACTCTCTCCCTTTCGCCTGTTAATACTTTTATGACATCCGTGGTTGACTGGGCGTTAAATCTCTGTCTCTTTCTCTCTGTGTGTCTCTCTGTCTCCGTCTGTCTGTCTGTCTGTCTGTCTGTCTCTTCCCCCCCCCCCCCCCCCCCTCTCTCTCTCAGTGGCTTAGCAAGGACTAGCGTCAGTGTCACTCTGTGTGTGTGTGTGTGTGACGATAAATGAAAATTTATGTATGGCGCATAAAAACTTCCACACAAAACCTTGCGTGTTCACAGCGCCAGGCGCACAACCGATTGCCAGTTTGGGGATCGCCACGGTGAGTGAGATCACGTCATGTTGGTATTAATAATGGCTATGTGATACTGTTAGTGTGGTCGTGCGCTTGTGTTGTTTGTCACGGGGTGTGTGTGTGTGTGTGTGTGTGTGTGTGTGTGTGTGTGTGTGTGTGTGTGTGTGTGTGTGTGTGTGTGCGTGCGTGCGTGCGGTGCGTGTGCGTGCGTGCGTGCGTGCGGCTGCGTGCGTGCGTGTGCGTGCGTGCGTGCGTGCGTGCGTGCGTGCGTGCGTGCGTGCGTGCGTGTGTGTGTGTGTGTGTGTGTGTGTTGTGTGTTGTGTGTTGTGTGTGCATCTGTCACATAGTCATACTTGAACCCGTGTTGATGTCTACATTATGTGTTAGCTTCTGTTAAATTGCTGATAACATTTTCCATGTCGATGTACATTATGTGTGTCATATTATTCAGCGCTTTGAGCCACAGGGTAGGCACTTCACAAATTTCCATTATTATTATTAAATGAAGAGAAAAAAACATCAAGAAGAATCTGGATACACCGGTTAGCTCTAGCTGTTAGAAGGACGTCTACAGAGAAGCTACAGCAACGAAGGGAGAGCAGTCAAGATGCCGCATTTGCCTGTTGCACTGGCTCTTTACCACAGAGGTTACTTCTGAACTGTGCCTGGAAGCCGTACTGTGCCTCCAGGGCACCGCCACTGTGCTGAAGCCCCTCAGGTCTCACTGACAGACGCTGGAGGCAGTAATCTCCTCTGAAAATTTCCTCTTTCTCGTGGAAGCGAAGTGGACACCGAGCCATTGACCGCATAATTATCTCAATCCGAAATAGAAAGCATGTCAAGATCTATCTATCTATCTATGTATCTATGTATCTATGTATCTATCTATCTATCTATCTATCTGTTTGACTGTCTATTAAATAGCTATCGATCAATCGATCTATCTATTTTATCTGTCTGTCTTTCTAGCTGCCTGCAAGTAAAAGAATTAAGACAACAGCTTAGATTAAAACAGGAATATTGGCACACCGACTCTACTTAAAATACTACTGGGACCTTGGGCAACAACAGCCCTTTATAAATGTAAAGTAACACTTTCCCATGCAAGCAGAACACGCTGTTGAATTATTCACACATCCAAAAGGCATTTTATTAAATAATAATTTTCTGTCCTGATTTCCGGGAACAAACACACTATTGGGTCAGTCACTGACCTACTCTGTGGCGGGCCAGTGCAAGAGGCTAACGCAGCCTCCTGAGTATAGGTATATAAGCGAGAAGAAGTAGCCAGGATGCAGCAGTATACGTAGTATACATAATTACAAAGCGAGGAGGCGAGGAGCTGTCGGGGGAGGCACCCCCCGACCCCCGGGGGGTGTTGTATGGGAGGTTCGTGGAGTCGCTGCCAGCATACGTTACCATGGAGGCCTCTGTGACCGTATCGAAACTCAGCACAAAGATCTGGATGGTAACACTGGTGGGGTGATCTGCAACAAGAAGATACGGGTGGTCACCCTAGTGGGGTGATCTGCAACACGAACATACGGGTGGTCACCCTGGTGGGGTGATCTGCAACACGAAGATACGAGTGGTCACCCTGGTGGGGTGGGATGGGGTGATCTGCAACACGAAGATACGGGTGGTCACCCCTGTGGGGTGGTGTGCAACACGACGATACGAGTGGTCACCCTGGTGGGGTGGGGTGGGGTGGGGTGATCTGCAACACGAAGATACGGGTGGTCACACGGGTGGGGTAATCTGCAACACGAAGATACGGGTGGTCACACGGGTGGTCACCCTGGTGAGGTGATCTGCAACACGAAGATATGAGTGGTCACCCTGGTGGTGGTGGGGTGGGGTGGGGTGATCTGCAACACGAAGATACGGGTGGTCACCCTGGTGGGGTGGGGTGGTGTGGGGTGGGGTGAGCTGCAACACGAAGATACGGGTGGTCACCCTGGTGGGGTGATCTGCAACACGAAGATACGGGTGGTCATCCTGGTGAGGTGGGGTGGTGTGGGGTGGGGTGAGCTGCAACACAAAGATACGGATGGTCACACTGGTGGGGTGCTCTGCAACATGAAGATACGGGTGGTCACCCTGGTGGGGTGATCTGCAACACGAAGATACGGGTGGTCACCCCTGTGGGGTGGTGTGCAACACGAAGATACGGGTGGTCACTCTGGTGGGGTAATCTGCAACACGAAGATACGGGTGGTCATCCTGCTGGAGTGGAGTGCAAGATAAA
>JABMCL010002377.1:362500-390000 GCA_018857735.1 Alviniconcha marisindica
GCCCCCCCCCCCCCCCCAATCTCCCCCCCCCCCCCACCCAGCCCACCTTCCTTTTTTTTTTTGGGGGGGGGGGAGATGGGGCCGTTTTTTTCTTCTTCTTTTTTCCTTTTTTTTTTTTTTTTTTGGGGGGGGGGGGGGTGATGTATTAGCTCAGTGTTTGCTTGGTTGTCCCTTTCAAACAAAAGACCCCCCCCACACACACACACACACACACTCACACACACACACAACACACACACACACACTCACACACAACACACACACACACACACTCACACACACACACACACACACACACACACACACACACACACACACACACACACACACACAACGAAAGAAAATAAAAACAAAAGAAGCTATAGGCTGAATGTTGTAGGAGAACGTGATAAGTAAACATGATGCTTAACGTCCACAGAAACCAAGGCCCTAGTGGTCCCACAACGGCGCTGCTTGGACTCTTCCCGTTGGCAGCCTTAACAGCCACACAGACACAGGCGACACTCCACAGCCATAGGGCACGCTACAGGCACGCTACAGGCATGTGCAACAGGCAAGCTACAGGCAGGCTACAGGCACGCCACAGGCACGCTACAGGCATATGCTACAAGTAGGCTACAGGCATGCTACAGGCACGCCACAGGCAGCTACAGGCAGGCTACAGCGCACGCCACAGGCGCTACAGGCACGCTACAGGCATGTGCTACAGGCAGGCTACAGGCAGGCTACAGGCACGCCACAGGCACGCTACAGGCAGGCTATAGGCACGCCACAGGCATGCTACAGGCAGGCTACAGGCATATGCTACAAGTAGGCTACAGGCAGGCTACAGGCACGCCACAGGCACGCTACAGGCAGGCTACACGCACGCCACAGGCATGCTACAGGCACGCCACAGGCACGCTACAGGCACGCTACTGACACCGCGACGGCAGTGTTGGTGTGGCTTACCACAGCTCCGTCGCACACAGAGCGACAGTGTAAACATGGTGTTTAACGTCCACAGAAACCATAAGGCTTATTAGGCACGGGGAGAAGGGGGGGACGGGGGTATGGAGATAGGGGAAGAGGGAGATTATATACCTATCGCTACACTGTCGCCGTCAGAATGACTCCTGCGTTAAGAAGGGCAGTGATGAGAGCCATTTTAATGTTTGATTAATTGTGAGGGACAAAGTCACAAGACAGTGTCCACAGACCACAATTTTTGACGCGAAAGGAGAGCCGAAGAGGAATGGAACCGAGGTCCCTCTGCTTACCAGCCTTACCGCTAGGCCTATGTTCAAGCCAAGGACTTATATAATTACGTGGGTCCATGGTTCAAGCGACAGGCGTTGGGCGGTTCCCACCTGTTATTTTGCCAGCCCTATCTCATCGCCGTACCAATCGTCCCCATCGTATGATACACGGAGATCATGTCAGTGTATTGTAAATTTTCTTTGTTTAGATACACGTCCATCAGTCTCGCCCTTTCTGAATCCGGGAACTACGCGCGTTGGTTAAGTGTTGCTTTACGTCCACAGAACCCGCAGGCTTCTTAGGAACAGGGGCCCAGGACGGCCACCTCGATTTTCACACAGCGCCTGACCTCTGGTACTATTCGCGATCCACCATTGCGTATGAAGCCCTGTTTGTGTAAGCCCGCGCTGACTGTCGGTCTGCTCTGTGATTGGCCAGAGCGGCACACGATTTAGAACAGCGCCCGTCCTTTCCACACGCAGAGCCCAGAGGTAATCAAGGGCAGGGGAGGTAAACAGGGTGCTTAACGTCCACAGAAACCGTAAGGCTTATTAAGCCCCTTCTTAGCTGGGCCAATGCCCGTCCCTAATAAGCCGTACGGTTTCTGTGGACGTTAAGCACCATGTTTGGGCCAATGTTTGTTCGCCCAACATACTTCGGACACTTCGACGAACTATGATTCGTTTCTTAATTGAACTTTTAGTTCGCCGAACATGGTTCGGACAGTTCGAAGAATTTACTTGTTGTTCTCAACTGGGACGCAAGCTTCGGCCCGAACTGACGACAGACGCGCAGCAGACAGCATGATCGAAAATGTTGGCTAAAGTCAAGTCAAGTCAATATACTTTAATCATCCCTCACAGGGTAATTCAACTAACTGCTATCTCATTCTGGGTCTCCGAGACAAGGCTGCGCCTCCCACAAGTCAACAAATAAACAAATTCCCTCCGAAGCGAGTGAAAAAGCTAGCGACACCGTCATCCATTTTTATTTTATTTCTTCTTAATCCACAGAAGAGCTCTGCTCTCAGCCAATCAGAGGCAATGGTCGTCGAATAGGGCGAATGTTCCCAGAACATGTTGAGCTGAAGCTTTTTGGACCCCGAATATAGCTTCGACGAATACTTCCAAGGTTCGCGAAGAAAAGTTCGCCCAATTAAGAACCAGCTAGGTTCGCCGAATACTTCCTACTAGGTTCGCGAACAAACATTTGCCCAATTAAGAACGGGCTTTAGGGACGGGTAGAATTGGGGGAAGGGGATACGAAGGTGGGGGGAGAGGGAGATATACACCTGTCGCTACACTGTCACAACCAGAATGACTCCTGCATTAAGATGGGCAGCGATGAGAGTCATTTTAATGTTTAATTAATTCTCAGGGACAGTCAGAAGACAGTGTCCACAAACCACAACCATTTGGAAGAGAAAGGAGAGAAGCCGAATCGAACCGAGGCCTTTGTGCTTACCAGCCTAACGCCTTACCGCCGGGCCAAATCGGCTCGCAAGAGGAGGGCGGTGGAGATGGGCCCTCGTAGCTGGATGGATTGCCTCGCAGCTGAGTTGCTCCTCAACAGCTGATCCTTGGGACTCTGTCCTCGTGACTTTGTTCCGCACAGCCGTTGAAAGGGCAAGTTGCGGAATGCACAAGTTGCTTGGCACAGGCGGGGTGCCCACCTCCTTGTTGTTGTTGTTGTTGTTGTTGTTGTTGTTGTTGTGGGTGGCTGACGGTCTCTTCGGTCTTTACGGGTCGGAGCGCTGGGACGAACTATTCGTAGGAACCCCCCCCCCCCCCCCCCCCCCCCCCCCCCCCACCTCTCTGTCCCCCGTCCCTAATAAGCCGTATGTGGCTTCGGTGGATGTAAAGCAGCATGAAGGAAGTTTCCGCAAGCGTGAACGGTCTGCGGCAAGCAGGCAGCGTACGTTACGTGCGTGCTGTGACGTTGACGTCATACGTGCTGTGACGTTGACGTCATACGTGCTGTGACGTTGATGTCATACGTGCTGTGACGTTGATGTCATATACGTGCTGTGACGTTGACGTCATACGTGCTGTGACGTTGATGTCATACGTGCTGTGACGCTGATCTTGTACGTGCTGTGACGCTGATCTTGTACGTGCTGTGACGTTGATCTCGTACGTGCGGTGACGTTGATCTTGTACGTGCTGTGATGTTGATCTCATACGTGCTGTGACGTTGATCTCGTACGTGCTCTGACGTTGATCTTGTACGTGCTGTGACGTTGATCTCGTACGTGCTGTGACGCTGATCTCGTACGTGCTGTGACGCTGATCTCGGACGTGCTGTGACGCTGATCTCGGACGTGCTGTGACGCTGATCTCGCACACGGAGCCACTCCACAAAACCCTGAACGCTTTGCCGTTGCCTGGCCTGTGGCTGTGGCGCACGTCTCGCCTGTGTCTGCGGCAGCCTTAACCACTCGGCCCCGTTGCTGCCATCACAGGTCTTTCGCTGCACAGCGGGGCGTAGCAGTCTCGCCTGCCTTAATTGCCAGTACTGATGATGCTCTTCCTTGGTTTCTGTGGACGTTAAGCACCATGTTTACTTTATGCTCTTCCAATCAAAACGCAGCTGGCGTCTACTGACCGAGAAAGCAAAACGCCTGTATGGAACGGAAATGGCAGGATATACACGCCATCAACGAATTCGTCGTACACGACAAGCGTTGACAATTTACAGTAAACTACAGGTGCAGCCCAAGTCAGTATGGACTCTGGTTTTGTAACACACACACACACACACACACACACACACACACACACACACACACACACACACACACACACACACACACACACAAACAACAACAACAAAAAAACAACAAAAAATACCAACAACAAACAGATAAAAATATTTACAACAACAACAAAACAAAAAACAACAATTACAAACAAACGAAAACAACGTCTATCAGTGTATACCTGTCATTAACGTCAGCACTTTCTGTCAATTCTGGTCTATGTCAGCCCAACATCCAAGACCATTAAGCTTTATTAACATTATCAATATTATATTTTTGGGTTGTTTCTGGGTTTATTAACATAATTTAATATGTTTTTGGTTCGGCTATGTTGTTTTTATCTTCTTCTTTTTCAGTCCTGCACTATTTGTATCGCATTTCTTTGTCACTGACACATAAGACATACGAATCTCGCTATCACCTATTAAACGTTACATGAAGTATTTCATCTTGTACCACAATAGGCCTATATGGTATTCGAAGAATTATCAGCATAGGTGCAAAGTGTTTGTTGTATTGTTCGTACAAATCTTGGACAAATTGAGAGGGGGGTGGGCGGGGGGAGAGGGGAGACAGAGAGAGAAGATATACAGAGACAGAGAGGGGGGGGTGGGGGGGGGGGGAGAGGGGAGAAGAGAGAGCAGAGATACAGACACAGAGAGGGGGGTGGGGGGGGGGGAGGGGGAGACAGAGAGAACAGAGATACAGACACAGAGAGGGGGGTGGGGGGGGGGAGGGGGGAGACAAGAGAGAGACAGAGATACAGACACAGAGAGGGGGGTGGGGGGGGGGGAGAGGGGGAGACAGAGAGAGATAGAGATACAGAGACACAGAGAGGGGGAGGGAGAGAGGGGGAGGGAGAGAGACAGGGGGAGACAGAGGGAGACAGAAATACAGAGACACAGAGAGAGGCAGAGAGAAAGGAGGGGAGGGAGTGGGGAGGGAGAGAGAGAGAGTCTATGTTTGTGTGTCTATATGCACGTATGTGTGTGTGTGTGTGTGTGTGTGTGTGTGTGTGTGTGTGTGTGTGCGTGTGTGTGTGTGTGTGTGTGTGTGTGTGTGTGTGTGTGTGTGTGTGTGTGTGTGTGTGTGTGTGTGTTTATATATATGTGTGCACTGCGCGCACGGGCGCATATACAGCCGCACACTTATAGAATTACATAAATTTCCATCCAACAGTTCATGCTACAAACCACGGTTCGGTACACCTAACAGAACGAGCCTTGTACAAACATCCAGAAATGTTGACCTTTGCCCCTTTAAAAGCAGCCAATCAGTGCCATTGTCTCACGAACAACTGGTACACGGCGGTTGAAAAAACAACAACCGGTGTTAGGCCGGCATTGTGCATTGCAGGCATGATGACGTTTACACCGAATACCCGGCAGAAACCTTTAGTCAGTTACCGAGAATGACTCAAATTCCCAAGGCATTTCTGGAAAAGCCCGATCAAGCCAGAGATTTACGGTAAATGCCTGAAGTTTTAGGCATTCTCCGATGAACGTCTGCTTTCCCGTTGCGACTGTAACAATATATATTACACTTCACAGCGGTGGGACTGAGCGAAACCCAGAAACCCAAGAAGTCTCTGCTGAACTGCTTCCCGTTCACCGTCAGTAGCGGAGACCACGTGCAGCACACAGGCACACAGGTGAGACCTGCCGAGTGCTTTCGTTCCTAACCCTCCGCCCTGTAGTCAAACAGCGTGTGCTACTGACGTCATCCCTTCCACGAACAGTCTCGCACGTGCGATAATAATAACAAAACTAACAACAACAGCAAGAAGAAAAAGAAGGAGAAGAAAAAAGAAGATGAAGAAGAAAAAAAAGATGATGATGATGATGATGATGATGATGAAAAACAATAACGGTAATGATAATTCCAAAAAGAAGAAGAAGAACAATAATAATACTTATAGTAATGGTGTCTTTTTTGCTCCTACAATGCGGCCCAAAGCGCTGAACCATACCAGCATCATGGAACACAGCATAGTGTACATCGAGATAGAGAATTATCAATTTAACAAACAGCTAACACATGACAAATTACACTCACCAGCACGGGTTAAAACATAACTATGTGCAACACACACGCGCACAAATAAGCTAACGCCAAACGTTCATTTTGTAGCATTCTGCCTTTCTTAAGCACCAATGAACATGTCCTAAGCACCAATGAACATGTCCTAAATACCAATGAACATGTCGTTAGAAGTCGAGTTGGCCATACGTCTTTGTGACTGTCGAAAAGGCGTCGTCATCAATGCCATAATTATGTCACAAGGGCAAAGAAAGGGTTAAACTTTGAGGGGTTAAATACATGCAACTCCTAGGTCTGGTTCTGATGACTCTTTCATCGTTCTTTGCTGAAAGTTATCGCGGTTTTGCAATCCACATGTGTGAGAAAGGAGAGCAGACTGCTCATAAAAGACCCATGCTTAGCATTTTAAGCGCCAGGCAGCGAATTACAAAGGCAAGAATTATTGCCTACAGCCTGAACTATAGAGTTCTCGGATGTTTTCGTCCTGAAAAAAAAAGAGGTGAGGAACTGTATGCAGCTCCGGCACAGCCCTGAACAAAGAAAGTGGCACACGAGGTCACGTGACTGACGGCTCAGTCCCTTCCAGACATACAATCACTCTGAAAAGTAGTTTCTTGCTGACACTGCTAGACCGCCTGTCTACCTCCCGTGTGTGTGTGTGGGGGGGGGGGGGGGGGGTGGCGGCGTCGTATGCGTGTGTGCTGGTGCGTGCGGGTGGTGTGTGTGTGTGTGTGTGTTGTGTTGTGGTGTGTGTGTGTGTGTGTGTGTGTGTGTGTGTTTGTGTGTGGTGTGTGTGTGTGTGTGTGTTTGTGTGTGTGTGTGTGTGTGTGTGTGTGTGTGTGTGTGTTGTGTGTGTGTGTCGTGGTGTGTGTGTGTGTGTGTGTGTGTGGTGTGTGTGTGTGTGTGTGTGTGTGTGTGTGTGTGTGTGTGGTGTTGTGTGTGCGTGCGTGTGTGTGGGGTGTGTGTGTGTGTGCTTTTTGTGTGCGTGCGTGCGTGTGTGTGTGTGTGTGGGTTGCGGCTGGTGCGTGCGTGCGTGCGTGCGTGCGTGCGTGCGTGCGTGGCGTGCGTGCGTGCGTGCGTGCGTGCGTGTGTGCGTGTGTGTGTGTGTGCGTGTGTGTGTGTGTGTGTGTTGTGTGTGTGTGTTTGTTTGTCTCAAATGAAATCGGACCTCTTGTTTGACTCCCCACCAAAGCGATTCTTTGGGCGACAAGGCAAACTCATGCCCCTTTTCAGCAGTACAGAGATCGATTTTCAATCGCTGGACTTCAAACGACGACCCCGGAGTGATGGCCACTGCCCGCGTGGATGTCTCAGCGACGGGATCGCGTCTGGTCCGTGATCCGCTGGGGCCTCGGCAGTCACGAATTGTGAAGGCCGGAGAAAATCACCTTGCTTATAGCTTGTCTGCAGGAAATGAGAAATTTGTTCTGCATGTGTGTTTCTAAGGGAGCGCGCGCGAGTGAGCTTCTCCACGTCTCTTCCTGACTTATTTGTGTGTGTGTGTGTGTGTGTGTGTGTGTGTGTGTGTGTGTGTGTGTGTGTGTGTGTGTGTGTGTGTGTGTGTGTGTTTGTGTTGTGTGGCGCCTTTGGCGTGTGTGTGTGTGTGTGTGTGTGTGTGTGTGTGTGTGTGTGTGTGTGTGTGTGTGTGTGTGTGTGTGTGTGTGTTTGTGTGTGTGTGTGTGTGTGTGTGTGTGCTTGTGTGTGTGTGTGTGTGTGTGTGTGTGTGTGTGTGTGTGTGTGTGTGTGTGTGGCTTGTGTGTGTGTGTGTGTGTGTGTGTGTGTGTGTGTGTGTGTGTGTGTGTGTGTGTGTGTGTGTGTGTGTGTGCGAACGCGCGCGCCGACGTCTTTGTATGTGCATACCTGCAAAAACGATGAAAAACGAGAGAGAGAGAGAGAGAGAGAGAGAGAGAGAGAGAGAGAGAGAGAGAGAGAGAGAGAGAGAGAGAGAGAGGAGACAGACAGACAGAGAGAGAGAGACAGAGACAGAGACACACAGACAGAGAGAGACAGTGACACAGAAGGAGACAGAGACAGACAGAGACAGGCAGAGACAGAGAGAGGGACAGAGACACAGAGAGACACAGAGACAGACAGAGAGAGACAGGGACAGAGAGACAGAGACAGACAGATACAGACAGATTGCTATTAACTGCGCATGGGGACACTGATCTGAATTCTTTCTCTGCGACTGACACGGGTATCCATTTTCATGAAATGGAATAAATATGATCCCTTTCTCTCGATCTCATCACACCCCCCCCCCCCCCCACCCCCCAAAAAAAGAGAGAAAAAAAAGAGAAGAAAAAAAGCCACCGAATCCCGCACTCTTCACTTTTAATTTTCTTCTGCCCTGGATAAGCTAAGCAATAATTATACGCGAAACGACCGGTCTGTTCACGTGAGACTGGAGTGCCGATGTAACGTGATCGTGACAACTGTGTCGGCTGGATCACTTTATCAATTCTCTGGCGGTGCTGGGCGTAAAACAGCAAGTTATTTACCAACTCTCTGCTGGTGTTAACTGCCAGCTGTCACGAGCGCTCCATGTGTTGTCGCGAGTAGAGGGAAATCAAAAGACAAATGCATCACCAGGACAATCTATGTAGTCAAACTAAGGCAAGCTGACTGGCTTCAAGGTGCAATGTGGCGGAGACTGAATTTGCATAGGTATAACATCGACAGGATTGATTCTCTCTGTTCAAGGGAGCTCTGACACTTGAGCAGAGTGATTTCAGAGAGAGAGAAAGAAGGAGGAGGGGGAGAGTGAGGGGGAGGGAGAGAGAGAGTGAGGGAGGGAGGGGGAGGGAGAGAGAGAAGCAGGAGGGGGAGAGTGAGGGGGAGGGAGAGACAGAGGGAGGGAGGGAGGGCGAGAGAGAGGGAGGGAGGGAGGGGGAGAGAGAGAGGGAGGGAGAAGGAGAGACAGGGAGGGAGAGAAAGAGAGGGGATACGGAATACGGAATACGGAAAACGGAAATGTTATTAGTAAGGCCCATCTGAAGGGGTGTAAGCACAATAAACCTAGTAATGCAATGCACACACAGTATTCAATTTGCTGACGTTGGAATGTTGCAAATGAACAAAGCTGAAGCGAAACGTTATGTAGAGGAGAATATTACAATAATGTTCATGATTATTAGTTCATCTCCTTCTTATATATATATCTCAAGTTCTTCAAGTTCTACACAATAGCAGGGTTTTTCTTCTGCTGAATGCTTTATACACAAACAAAGCAAGATTTTTCAGGGCGCGTTCATTCTGTATAGCTAAGAGCAATGCCAACCGAAATTCACATGGGTTATTGAAATATTTGGGTTCTATAAACTCATATCTTAAATCATCAAATGCGGGACAGCATAGAACAAAATGGACTTCATTGTCCACAGCCGACAGGCACAATGGACATTTCAAGTCATCCCCATTATAAACTTTAAATCTTGATCTATGCACTTTAATGTGCATAAAGAAAGAGAGGGAAGGAGAGAGAATCTTTAATACTCTTTTCTGACACCCATTAAGTAAGTAAACAGGGTGCTTAACGTCCACAGTAACCATAAGGCTTATTAGGGACGGGGAGAAGGGGGAAGGGGGTACGGAGGTGGTGGAGAGGGAGATTATATACCTATCGCTACACTGTCACCATCAGAATGACTTCTGCATTAAGGTGGGCAGCGATGAGAGCCATTTTGATGTTTGATTAATGGTGAGGGACAAATTCACAAGACAGTGTCCACAGACCACAACCTTTGAAGTGAAAGGAGAGCCGAAGCAGATTCGAACCGAAGTCCCTCTGCTTACCAGCCTACCGCCTTACCGCTAAGCCAAACCGGCTCACTGACACCCAGAACCATGGACCAGAACCATATTTATACGTATATGTAGGTCCATGTCCAGAACTGCCGTCTGTTGAGCGTGTCAGTTCGGTCGGCTGCGAGTCTGCAGATATAGATGGAAGTTGCATTCCCTTTCAGACCACCGTTACGTACCTTGGAGTGCATCTTGACCAGACACTGTCAATGAAACAACACATCAGTAGCCTCTGCCGCACTACGTTTCTCGCACTCAGGAGAATCGCCTCTATCCGTCCGTTCCTCTCTAACAGTTCCATAGAAAAGCTCGTTGCGTCTATGATCACGTCAAGATTGGACTACTGCAATGCTGCTTTCGCAGGAGTAGCCGATGAACAAATCGCGTTCATACAAAAGATCCAGAACAACGCCGCACGGCTCATTTTGAAAAAATCGAAGCGTGATCATGTCACACCGCTTTTGAAAGAACTCCACTGGCTCCCAGTAAAAATACCGCATTCAGTACAAGCTCGCAACACTCGCTTTCCGTCACTTTGACGGCACTCTTCCGCCATACCTGTCTTCTTCTCTCTGCACATATCAACCATCGCGCTCCCTTCGTTCTTCGACAGAAAGACTGCTCAAAATTAAAAAAAACTCTAGAAAACCTTCGGTGAACGTTCTTTTGGTTACATTGCTCCGACTGTCTGGAACTCGCTGCCGGCCGACCTGAGAGCTTCTCCCTCCTCCCAACTTTCAAAGTTAACCTAAAAACGCATTTCTTCCGCCAAACCTTCTGATTTATTTGTACATGCCAACCGTACCTTTTCATATTCGGTGTGTGTGTGTGTGTGTGTGTGTGTGTGTGTGTGTGTGTGTGTGTGTGTGTGTGTGTGTGTGTGTGTGAGTGTGTGTCAGTTGGGGGCTGGGGTGGGGACTGGGGGAGATGGAATTAAGGGTAGGTAGTAATATAATGATTCATTTTCTTTATATATTGCTGCTTCTCATATGGTACATGTACTTGTATATTATACATTGTTAGTCGTCATAATTATATGTAGAATGTTGTAAAGCGCAGTGAGTTTGGGTACACCAGAGAATAGCGCTATACAAAAGTTATCTATTATTATTATTATTATTGTCTTTCTCACAAGATCCAAACTCATAAAAGGTTCAAAAGAACGCTATTTATTTATTAGGACAAAACACAGCCTGCGAATCTTCGGGGTAATCCCTTTATCAAGCTACAGAACGACAACTTAAACAACAGCTAAACGGTGAAAAACGATGAAAAATGAGATGGACAGCTAAGCCACTCATGTGTTTTGGGTTGAGCTGTTGTTGTCGTTTCCAGTGCTTGGAAGAATGTTGGCGTCAGTTCGTTGTGCGCTGGACAGGAAAAGAACACAGCTCAACCCAAAACGGATAAGTGGTTTAGCTTTCCATCTCATTTTTCATCGTTTTTCACCCTTTGACTGTTAAGTGTCGTTTTGCAGCTTGATAAAGGGGATTACCCCGAAAATTCACATGATGTGTTTTGTCCTAATAAACAGTATTTTGAATCTTTTATGTGTTTGGATCTTGTTTCAGAAAGCTGGCAATCATTCTTGTTTCAGATTTTTGTTTTTCTGACATCAGCAACTGCCGACTGTGTTTCACACGCAACTCGTGCCAGCCGGCAGTGCAGTCGTCGCTTTCCGACATCCTTCTTCCGAACTCCGCCATAACCCGTTACTCCATTGAGGGGACAGTCCTTATCTCCGCGCATCCGTCCACCGAACCGCCCTTATGAGCGTCACGCTGTCACGCCGCTCCCTGTAATTCGCGACACGTTGGAGTGCTAGTTAAGACAGCGGAAACAGCATAACGTCGAAGAACGCACGTACATTTCGGACACGCCCACCGCGGGTATAAAGTTACTTCCGTCTCGATTCGATCGATTTTGGTTTTATCTGTGCTGACGTAAGCTTTGTGAACAGCGAAAAGAGAAACGCGGCCTGCTATAATCTGAAGTGCAATAAGCTTACAAACTTACTGCCATTTGACCACCAAGGAAAACGTGGCAGTTCGCTGACAGTTTTCGGCGACCTGTGACGTAACCTCTGACGGCAGTGGCCGCTGGGGAGGGCTGCAAACGATGCTGGGAGTTGGGTCGGGCGGTGGACTGACGCCGAGGGGCAGACAGCGAAAGAGCTCAGCTACAGTCGTTAGGGATGAAGGCCGGGCCAAGCCACAGCCAGCGAGGTCGCTGCAAATGACCAACGACCCGCTGCCGAGAACGTCGTCAAACCGGAAGACTCGCCACACGGCAGAAGAGGAAAGTGGTCTCCCTGGATTTCACGGACCTCGCGGTTATCCACTGTGACCCGTCACTACCACCAGGTTGGTTGGCAGTTAGTCACCGCGCTGCCACTCAGTTCATGGACAGTTAGTCGATACAGGTCCGTTGGACAACGACCATTACGACATCGTCACGTTGGCTCACCGGATGTCTGTGCTTTCCATCGGATAATGGTCCCAAGAATGTTAATAGAATCTTGTGCTGTGAACCAACACAATGCATTCCAAAAAATAGTAAAATGATATTGATAATATGATCATGTTAACTTTTATGTGCTATTTCTCTAAATTGGAGTACAAAGCACACACACACACACACACACACACACACCACACACACACACACACACACACACACACACACACACACACACACACACACACACACACACAGAGCACAATCAAAACAAACTTCCGATTTTTTTACATTCCACTGACCCGGTTAGAAACAGTCACATATAAGTTCGGATCCATTTCCCTGGAAAGTAAGCTGCAACAGGGTGGCGCTACCCACTGTCACTAAAACCTTCAGCGCTGGTGTAACTTACCATGTACGTGTGTTCTTTAGAAAAAAGGTATTAAGTGTTTGGTTATATGAACATACTACGTTTGGTTGTGATCTTTATTTGTGTGAGAAAATTAGGCTCAGCCAAATTCGTCTGTGTTTATAAGACGCCGACATGGCGATTGACTGCAATGTTTATAAGACGCCGACATGGCGATTGACTGCAATGTTTATAAGACGCCGACATGGCGATTGACTTCAATGTTTATAAGACGCCGACATGGCGATTGACTGCAATGTTTATAAGACGCCGACATGGCGATTGACTGCAATGTTTATAAGACGCCGACATGGCGATTGACTTCAATGTTTATAAGACGCCGACATGGCGATTGACTGCAATGTTTATAAGACGCCGACATGGCGATTGACTTCAGTCGAACTGAACCTGGAATCGAAGCCATAACCTTTTTGATCTTGAGTTCGGAGACTTCAGAACCGGGTGAGTGCAGAGTCTGCAGCATCTGTGAGTTCAGAGATTTCAGAAGCGAGTGAATTTAGAAACTTCAGTGCCGGTGATTTCAGACTTAGTTAGTTGGTGTTTTGAGACCAGTCATCCACATAGGGCACGGTGATTTCAGAGACTTCAAATCTGGTACCGGTCGAGTTGAAATACTTCAGTACCGGATGAGTTGAGATACTTCAGAAGCTAGTGAATTCAGAGACTTCAGTAGTCGATGAGTTCAAAGACGTCAGTACCGGGTGAGTTCAGAGATTTCGGACTCTGGGTGAGTTTAGAGAATTCAGAACCGCGTGAGTTCAGTGTCTTCAGTACTCGATGAGTTCGAAAACTTCAGTCATCGGGTGTGTTCAGAGATTTCAGACGCCGGGTGAGTTTAGAAATGTCAGACACCCGGTAAGTTCAGAGACGTCAGACATCGGGTGGGTTCAAAAACTTCAGACACCGGGTGAGTTTAGAGAATTCATATACCGGGTGAGTTTAGAGAATTCGGACTCCGGGTGAGTTTAGAGAATTCAGATACCGGGTGAGTTTAGAGACTTCAGACACCGGGTAATTCAGATAGTTCAGTGGCGGGTGAGTTGTTGCACGAGCTGAATGAAGAAGGAGGGGCTGGTGTTTCCGCCTGGTGGATGATCTATCAGCGTTAACTCAGCGCTGTGACACAACAATTTTACCCTACATTTTTCCCGGAAGCGCCAGCGGACCTAACTTATTACACCAATTTATCATCTGTGTCAGAATGTGCTGAGAAAACAAGGACGCTGAAAGACACACACAGCTGTTTCTTTTAAAAGCTCCTGAAAGCTGATTTGTCTTTCGAACAGATCAGTTATGTAGCTTAACAGTTGTGGTTTGCAGTCGACTGTCAGAAAATACAGACACCTTTGACAAAATTAAATGAGCGTAGTATCTGGTCTTGGTTCCGCTGATAATGAATAGAAAAGCAGAAGAACAGGACGAAGAAATAGGACTGTGTTTTGATATGCATATAATATTGTATATGTCTTGTGAGCGCTGAGGATAAGGGCATTAAAAATGTATGTTATTATCATTAGTTTATGGTGGGGGTGGGGAGATAGAAGGGGGGGGGGAGGGGGGAGGGAGAAGCAGGGAGAGAGAGAGAGAGGGAAGGAGGAGAAAGATTCTTTATTTACGAGGGTGACAGTTAAGCGTGTATGCTTTTTTTATACATTCAGTCACAGAGACAGACCGACAGGCAGACAGACGGAAAGAGAGACAGACAGACAGACAGAGACAGACAGAGACGGAGAGAGACACAGAGGGAGACAGATGCACAAAAATGAACGTTTACTGATTTTTTGACTAGGCAATTTGACGAAGGAAAGTGCAAAATGTTGAGGAAACAAATTGTTGTTTTCTTGTAAAATAATTCATGTCAGGTTAATTTTCTGCCAGAATTTGTTTTGTTGCGGATTGCTTCCTCTTGTCTTTGATATAGATCTATCTATCTATCTATCTATCTATCTATCTATCTATCTATCTATCTATATATATATATATATATATATATATATATATATATAACAACTGTTACACTTTTCAGCGTTTAGTTTAATCAGTTCCACAACACAGGTTGACCGTTCCCTCGAGGAAACTAGACCAGACCAAATGAAAACGCTGAGAACAACAGTTTATGATTGGTTGTGGCTAGCAGGTACTCCTGTGCCGGCAGGGGAAGTAATCATCCACGCCAGCCTCGTTCGTAACACAGCAGTGCCGGCGATCCCGATCATAACACCCACAGGCTGCAGTTAGCGCCACCTGTGTGGGGCCCTCTGCACTGCTTGCCTACCACCTGCGCGGCGCCAGGGCGCCAGGCTTTGATCCGCCGACAGAGCGGCGCGAGGTGGCACAACATCATCAACGTTTCAGGGGCAAGAATGTAGTTAGTCAGCGAAAGCACCGTCACATTTCCCATAAGCGTTGGCTCTTCATAGACGCCGGGTGTTGGTTGAGAACGTATACAACTAGTTTTAACACTAATTCCTCCGATGGCTCAACACACAAGGGAGGTAATTAGCGCTCCAAAGACTTCACACAAACGCAACAACACAGACCCCAGTCGCAACAGCCACTCTCACCTGGCTTGTTAGTAAAGACAAGCTACATAAACTCCTCCAGAGGTACATCCTCTACTCCTTCCATGGCTCTTTTACAATAATGATACCTACTGCTGGGTTATTGAGAAGAAAAACGAAAAGAAGAAAAACGAAACGAAACAACATAATTCTATTAATAGCAACACGTCATCACCTGCTCCAGCAAGAGGTCTCCCTGATAGAACCGTCACTGGTGGCTGGAAGTCAAAATCTGTCTGTCTGTCTGTCTGTCTGTCTATCCCGCCAGAGACCTGAAAACAGACTTACTGTTTTAGGCAACCGACCGGATGTGCAGCACACAATTAAGTTACTGCTGCACTCGTGTTTGTCAGCTTTTACGGCACAGCACTGGGCAACCGTCAGTTCCAATTGTGACGGATGTAATCTTTCTGATGCTGAACCGTGGCACCTGCAACAAGCTAATGCTTTCACAAAAGGCATGCATTTTTCCATTCGAAATGCTTTTGCCTTGTCAGACCCGTGTCAGAGTGGAAACACCGTTGCAGCCAAAACAAACAACCAATCGTTGCAGCCAAAACAAACAACCAATCGTTGCAGCCAAAACAAACAACCAATCGTTGCAGCCAAAACAAACAACCAATCGTTGCAGGAAGGTTTGCGTTAACACTGACAACGGCCATCTCTCGCCCCTTCAAGGAAGATGGTCCAGCGCTTCCTCTTCCCCGCCTCTCTCCTCCAGGCCATCGATGACGTGACGTCCTTGGCTTTGTGGCCGCAGGCAGTGTCTCCAGCTTCTCAACGCTTCAGATCTTCCGAGAAGCAATTCACTTGAGATGGTTGCTTTGCCCGCCAGTCTGTCCGCTCGGTCATTTCCCTTCACTCCGGCATGTCCAGGGCAGTACACCCACAGAAGCTTTCGAATGCAGATGTCGAGCATTAAACAATAGCAACAAGGGGTGGAGGGGGGGGGGGGGGGGGGGGATTTATCCGTTGGCTATGATTTGTTTATGCATTCAGGTTCTATATCAGTCTTTCTTTTTAAATTAACCTAGTTTATTTTCTGTTACATGTAGACGTTACGCTATTAATTGGTGAAGCACACCAATACTAGCGATGTGTTGCTTTCGGAATCGGTGTGTGTATACACAAAAATAAAACACGGGACAGCACTGTGTGTAATTATACCCAGTTATTCAACTCAAGCACTGGTGTTAGTCTATACACTCTTTTTGGGTGTTTTTTCCATGCCCTCGATGAACAGGTCATGTGATGTCACGTGACGGAATATTTTACGAAAAGCCAAGAACTTCACGTTCTTAAGTCATGCAACGAAAAGAACCAACACACAAGGGAGTTCATCAGCGCTGGAAAGACGTCACACAAGCACAACGACAAAGACCTGAGTTGCCTACGGTAACTCTCACCTGGAATGCGTGTAAATACAAGGTACATAACTCCACCAGAGGTACATCCTCAACAAGCGCTGTGGGCCTCTCTCTGTTTCAGGTTTTCATGCAACGAACAGTCAGCGACTCTGTTCTTCTTCATGAAATCGATCACGAGGTGGATTGTCGGAGACACACAGAGTTTTGTTCTGAACAATTTCACATTGAGAGAGAGAGAGAGAGAGAGAGAGAGAGAGAGAGAGAGAGAGAGGGGGGGGGGGGGAGACAGAGACAGAGACAGAGAGACAGAGACAGACAGACAGAGACAGTGAGACAGAGACAGACAGACAGACAGAGACAGAGACAGAGAGAGACAGAGACAGAGAGATACAGAGACAGACAGACAGACAGACAGACAGACAGACAGAGACAGAGACAGAGACAGACAGACAGCTATAATTTCGCCTTTACTGGTGCAGTTTACGTGCGTAAAAAAAAGTGACCGCTAAGCTAGAGTGGACCCTCTCCAAGCACTACATCGTCCTGCTCTCGCGTCCCGCCAGGATGGTGCATTGAGCTGTGGACAGCGCGGTAACCCTTTACTTCCGCTGCTTCATTCGTTCATTGTGCAGGACAAAGTCTCCAGTCAGCGACCATACCTTTCCGTGAAGACATCTGAAGCAACAGACACGCAATACATTAGCAAACGGTGTTTTCACAGACAATTTCGGTATGTTTGGTATCGTTCTGCACTGTTTTGTACTGTGTGTATTTCACGTAGGACCCAACAAAGCCACTCTAATGCACACACCAAAACAACAACAAACAAACAAACTCAAAAAGAAAACACCTACAAACACACCAAAACAAACAAAATAAAACAAAATACAAAACAGAGAGAGAGAGAGAGAGAGAGAGAGAGAGAGAGAGAGAGAGAGAGAGAGAGAGAGAGAGAGAGAGAGAGAAGAAGAAGAAGAAGAAGAAGAAGAAGAAGAGAGAGGAAGAGGAAGAGGAAACGTTGACTGCTATCGGTCAGAAAACAGTCAAACACACGAAGGCGTGGCCTCATGTTAATTAGCCAGTACAAGACATACGCAACCTTTTTCGTAAAAGCATTTTTGTCAAGCAATAAACAGACACGCGGTTACATTAACAAACGGTGTTTCTACTGGAAATATGGGTATGTTTTGTCTACTTATTTTTTTTAAGCGAGCGTGTGTGTGTGTGGCTTTTATATATATATATATATATAATCTATCTTCATGTGTTTATCCCTTTGTGTGTTGCTATCTGCTAGCGTTTATTGGCTTGTTCCTACTTAGCGGGGCAGGCCAATCAGGACCGTTGCTAACCATTATGGATTCTCCTGGCACGAACCCATAATCTGGGATTCTTTCGACAGTTGCAGCTGCTGTCGCTGTAGTTTCAACTAAAAACGGCGCCCTTGTAAAAGTCGATTGGTGTTTGAGGTGAGTGCTTCATGACGATCTGCTGCTCGTCAGCATTGACAGAGAAAAGCGGAGGTTCGGTGGACAGGCGTTTGGCATCGGCTGTTTCATTTCTTCTTCATCCGGTATGTGCAGCTTTAGGCCTTGACAACTGCTTTCCCTTGGGTCAGAGGACAGCGCATGAGACTGTTTTAAACACACACACACACACACACACACACACACACACACACACACACACACACACACACACACACACACACACACACACACACACACACACACACACACACACACACACACACACACACACACACACACACACAAATGGTATCCTCTTCTGGAGGGTGGAGGCTGTAATGCAAGAGCTTATGGCGGCTGCAGGTGTTGCCCGAAGAACTACACAACATTTGACTGTAGCCTCGGTGTTGTTGCTGATCATAGTGTCACTGTACTGATCCACGGCCCAAGCCACACGACACGGGCGGGTGTGGGTGGGGGTAGGGGTGGGGAGAGTTATCAAATCTAGAAAGACAATCAGAGAAGTATAATAAGACACATATATTTACACAATACTCATTAAAGAATTGAAGGAACAAATCAAATTGTCTTTGGGGGGCAGAGTGTGGGGTGAAGGGGGGGGGGGGGGGGGGGGGGGGGTGGGAGGCGAGGGAAGGAATTCGAGATCTGAAAAGACAAGCAGAGAGTGGGGTAAGGTGGAGGGACACATATTTACACAGTGCCTATCAGAGAACTCAAAGTGCAGATTGTCGGGGAAGGGTGAGGGCGTTGTTGGGGGGGGGGGGGGGGGGGGAGCGAAGGGGGAGTTACGAGATCTGAACAGACAATCAGAGGTGGGGGACGGTGTATTTACACAATACCATCAGAGAACTGAAAGAGTAGACTGTCTCGGGGGTGGGGGGTTGGAAGGGGGGGGGGGGGGGGGGCAAACCACCCCTGAATAACAGTATCTGGGGTCTGACCACGGTCACAGTTCTAATGTATACCACGTAGGCTTAATTACAGACGGGCACTGGACCGAGGACTGACCAGCATCTGACCCTTCGTCTGCAGACAACGCCTGTCAGCCGTGTCGGACATCAACTATTTATAACTTTTTTCACGTGCCGTGTGTCGATGTATGGTTGGCCTTGGCTGACTGAGAGACAGAGAGAGAGAGAGAGAGAGAAGAGAGAGAGAGAGAGAGAGAGAGAGAGAGAGAGAGAGAGACTGTAGATGGATGAATGGACCTTAACGTACGAGAGGGGAGGTGGTGGACAATCCACCGTACCACCGTACCCGGAGAAACCCCTGACAGCGAGCCCAAAAATTGGCAAGACATAAAAATGTCAGTTCAAAGCAGCCGAGGATCGAACCCTCGCCCTCCAACCCTCTCGACAGTAAAGTCCACTTTGCCGGAACGCAGCGGCTGCAAGGAAGCGAGCTACTGGCCGACTGCTGACCGTACGATGCCGACGTGTCGGTCAGCCAGTGAACGGCGGCTGATTGACGCCCTGCTGGGAGATGACACGCGATCACTTCTCATTGCCTGACCTGGAGCACTGCGGACCTCGCCCTTCACCTAACGACCTGAGCTGGTGATGCAATCATGGCCGCACCGAGGTGACGTGTAGCCTGTGGCCAAACTTAGCTGGCCCTTAAAGCGTTGATACGCGGTGTAGCCTGTGGCCAAACGTAGCTGGCCCTTAAAGCGTTGATACACAGTGTAGCCTGTGGCCAAACGTAGCTGGCCCTTAACGCGCTGATACACGGTGTAGCCTGTGGCCAAACGTAGCTGGCCCTTAAAGCGTTGATACCCGGTGTAGCCTGTGGCCAAACGTAGCTGGCCCTTAAAGCGTTGATACACGGTGTAGCCTGTGGCCAAACGCAGCTGGCCCTTAAAGCGCTAATACACGGTGTAGCCTGTGGCCAAACGTAGCTGGCCCTTAAATTAAAGCGCTGATACACGGTGTAGCCTGTGGCCAAACTTAGCTGGCCTTTAACGCGCTAATACACGGTGTAGCCTGCGGCCAAACGTAGCTGGCCCTTAAATTAAAGCGCTGATACACGGTGTAGCCTGTGGCCAAACGTAGCTGGCCCTTAAATTAAAGCGCTGTTACACGGTGTAGCCTGTGGCCAAACGTTGCTGGTCCTTAAATTAAAGCGCTGATACACGATGTAGCTTGTGGCCAAACTTAGCTGGCCCTTAACGCGCTGATACACGGTGTAGCCTGTGGCCAAACTTAGCTGGCCCTTAACGCGCTGATACACGGTGTAGCCAGTGGCCAAACTTAGCTGGCCCTTAAAGCGCTGATACACGGTGTAGCTTGTAGCCAAACGTAGCTGGCCCTTAAATTAAAGCGCTGACACACACGCCGTTTGGGCAGTATGGCTGAGAAGGACCGTCCCAACCTGATCTCAACACGGATCGTTTGTCAGCATAGCAGTATGGCTGAGAAGGACCGTCCCAACCTGATCTCAACACGGATCGTTTGTCAGCATAGCAGTATGGCTGAGATGGACCGTCCCAACCTGATCTCAACACGGATCGTTTGTCAGCATAGCAGTATGGCTGAGAAGGACCGTCCCAACCTGATCTCAACACGGATCGTTTGTCAGCATAGCAGTATGGCTGAGAAGGACCGTCCCAACCTGATCTCAACACGGATCGTTTGTCAGCATAGCCGTACGGTTGAAACGATTCAGAGCACCGGTTCGGATAATACGATTCAAATAATACCCCCCCCCCCCCCCCCCCCCCCCCCCCCCCCTCCACCCACTCGGTTCACCCAGAATCTTTTTTATGTAATGAGCCAGTGAGAAAAGGTCGTACAATAAATGGGACAATGCGCTCAAATTTCAACTCAGAAATTTAACAATAAAAATTTAACGAAAGAACAAATAATTACATTAAAAAAAAAAAAAAAAAAAAAAAAAAAAGATAACTGAGACCAAACCCGTTAAGTGAACATGACACTTCCCCAGCTGCCCTGTAGAAAACCAGTTGTGATAAAAGGTCGGTTGTGATGATCGGACATGAAAACAATAGAATATTGTTTTTTGACCTTTCTGTCTATAATTCTAGCTGTAGGAGGAAATAAGTACTTAGTTTTTTAATCACCAGTTATTGATCATTTGAAATGTTGGCCTGTGTTCTCAGCAATGATAAGGAAAAGGAGTGGTTAATAGCGATGCATAAGTGGACATAACAAATAATCACAACTGACTGGGGAAATTTCAGATCAGATAATCTGAAAAGTTTAGGAGCAATTTTTTCAGGTCTGAGTGGAAAATGTAGTTAAATGTATTGTCTCTTGTTTGCTCATTATGTAAGATATGTGATAATGATGTAGCTGGCATCAATTTAAGATGTAGGGGACAGGTGTGTAAATGTCCCATTTGGACCTCGCAGAATTTTGAAGATTTTGCAAAGTAAAATTCATTTTTACCTTTAATATGGTGCTTACACTCTTTATTCTGTTGTATGTATCTCTTTAGAAAACAAAAAATGCAACAAAGCAAACATCAAACACACTGAGGATGTACATGTCAGTTTATTATCAATTTAATACTTGTAGAGCACTGTATCACCACCTTTTGTCACAATCTCATATAAATAATAACGACAAAGACCAGCCAGGTGCCGAAGCTTCTTTCTCAGTAAGCGGACTGAATGAACCGGAAATTTTACTAAGTCTGTGGGCATCCGAACTGATTCAGTCCGGTCAGATCTCAGTACGCACGAAGTCAGTGTCAGCACGTTCCCCCTACGTCCGCTTTGGAGGAGTTGTAGAACTTCGTAGCTGACTGTGATTGGTTGTCGCTGTGAGACAGCGAGATAAACGAAAGGGGTCTGTTGCATGCTCTGGATAGCCTAGAAAATGGAGGTTTCTGGTTAGCGTAGTTCGCTTGCGAGACTCTGCTTGTAAGGGATTGCAGCAACACACATTATTTGGCAGGGAGAGGGTTAAACAGGAGACGGGGTTGGTGAGGTTGGGGGGTGGGGGTGGGGGAGGGATATGGTGGCTACGCGATCTGAAATGCCATTCAGCGTTTTGGGGGAGGGTGGGAGACGTGTATTGACACAATACCCATCAGAGAATTGAAAGCGCAGACAGCCTTTTGATTCGTGCAAACTACCCATGAATAACAAGCATTTTGTTTTAAGTGCTCCCGCATTCCGTTGGAGGAAATCGATGCACAGAGTTCATTCCCTCCGCACAACGAGTTCGCTCCCTTGGTCCCCAGACGGGACCTGAGACGGGCAGTCGGCGTGACCTTCACCCGCAGTCTGTCCCGCTGAACCACGGACCTAGGTACCCAAGGCTGAACCCAACTGCACAGTAGTTCACTGAAACTGAGCCATCTACAAAACCTTGAACGACATGCACATGTTCCTGTCCTGGTGTTAAGACCTCTGGGCCGCTTGGCTTTGGCGCCGGCTTTGGTTTCCTTATTTTCTGTCTGGGCGGTAGCGTGTTCATGCACCACCCCACCCCTTTTACTCCAACACAGAAGGAGAGACTGGGGGAGGGGGAGGGGCACACTCCAAGCACTGGTTTACGACGTCCTTCTTCCAACCACTGACATAATTGGTTACGCCATAGGTCTCCGAAAATGTCAGCTAACGGACAGTTTTTCGTTGGAGCTCAAATGGCAGTAACTTTTTAACAGACAACTCAAATTATACCAGGCGTTTCTTTTATAACCGCCCACGTTACTTACGTCAGCAGATTTAAAAACAAAATCGTTTGAATCGAGACGGATCTCATTTCTTTTTACCCGGAGCAGACGCGCTTCATGTTTATGTGTGTGCTTCACCGCTATGTTGCTTCCACGGTCTTATTAGTACCCAGACCTTTCGGAGGGCGCTGACAGCGTCGGTGGACAGGCAGAGAGGACCCCTTCAGTGAACTAACCAATTCTGGCAGAGTTTGGACGAAGGTGCCGAAAAGTGAAGCTCGTAGTGTAGCTCGGTGTGTGTGGGTGGGGGGGGGGAGAGAGAGAGAGACATAGAGACAGAGACAGACATAGAAGGAGAAACAGACAGACAGACAGACAGACAGACAGACAGACAGACAGACAGAGACAGAAAGAGAGAGACAGGCAGACAAATAGACAGACAGAGACAGAGATAGAGGGACAGAGCGAGACAGAGAGACCTCTTGCATTTTAACGTCTCGGCATATATAAAAGCAATCAATCAACATCAGCACCAGGTCATGGTTCAGGAGCTGTGTGAGAGTCGAGGTGGACGTCCTGGACTGTCCGTCCTAACGAGCCTTCTGGTTTCCGTGGACGTAAAGATTTATTGCACCGTGCTTCGGCATTGGTCACAACTTGTCCCTAATATGTCAACTGACATCTGAGGACATAAAGCATCACTTCATCATCATCATCATCAGCACCAGGAACGGAACTATTTGCAATTTTACATTAAATTTTCTTAGGTTTCGGGCCAGCTCGAGTCTCCGCTTGTGGTCCGCCGTCTCCTAAGGGGTCCTAGCGAAGTTAAACAGCTTTGGGGAGAGGGTTCGAACCTCCAGCTGCCGGACTGCAACACTGTCGACACCACAATGAGACGGGAGATCCCACTGCATTATGATGGCCGGTGATACGCCCCCCCCCCCCCCCCCCTTTTATCTCTTCGTCTTCTCATCTGCACTAACTGTGAAGCGCATAAAAAACCGGAACATCGCAGATAACTGATAATCGTCTGTGGACTTGCTCTGGTGATGATGTTCCTGTCCTTCAGCACCCGTTCACCCCGCCCTTGGTGTGTGTGTGTGTGTGTGTGTGTGTGTGTGTGTGTGTGTGTGTGTGTGTGTGTGTGTGTGTGTGTGTGTGTGTGTGTGTGTGTGTGAGTGGAATTTGCATGCTGATGAACCGTAGTCTTGCTGACTGGGTTCCTGGTAACTATGTTGTATTATCTCCCCCTTCCATAACAATGCTGTATTATAGCCCCATTCGGCGAATCTCTGATGTTGCATTATCGCTCCCTTACATGAATCTCTAATGGCCATGCTGCATTATCGCCCCTTCCGTGTGTGGGCTATCAACACGCCATCACCTCCATGCCTGTGCCAACACCAGCTATCAACACGCCATCACCTCCATGGCTGTACCAACACCAGCTATCAACACGCCATCACCTCCATGGCTGTACCAACACCAGCTATCAACACGCCATCACCTCCATGGCTGTACCAACACCAGCTATCAACACGCCATCACCTCCATGGTTGTGCCAACACCAGCAGTCCACGCAGCAATGGGCCAATCGTTGTCTTTGTTCAGTGAACGGGAACACTCGCCGTTATGGAATGGACTCCCGTTTACTACCGCTTGAACGCTTGGATGGTCCCGGAGACAATGAAATGAAGTCAAATGAAAGCCAGCCAGACGGAATTCAGCGCCGCTGATGAAAAGACTATCCAGGAGAGCAATGCGGCTCATGCAGCTTTCAATGATGATGTTGTGTACTGTGTTATATACATAAAAATGTTCTACCGACAGCGTGAGGAGAATTATAAAAAAAATGATTACCATACTTTCAAGGGACATTGTACAATGCCGTGAGCTCGTAATTTGTCCACGGGTAAAATAGCGCCACAGAAGAGTTTATTTTTATATCAACGGACAGTTGTGCTTTTTTAGTTGAATTAAATTTATTTCAAGCGGACCGGAACTTTTGGCGTGTGCATGCAGTCCATCAGTTGATCCTATCAGAATCTGACAACCGTCTGATGGTGATCCATGGCTTCTGATAATTACCCGTCCCATGTGAGCGACACCACGCTGAGCGAAAGCGAGTTCATCACGCGGGCTGATTACAATCGTATGTTGTGTTTGAGAAGCCATTGTGACTGATGGATTCGTGCGTGGCGTTTTCCCTGAGCAGCTGTTGTCCAGTTGTATGGTTGGATGCCACCTGACCGAATAAGGTATAACGGTGTCCACAATGACCACAGATGCGCAGGTTGTTTATCATTAAATTTAAAGGAACTAGCCGGCTCGAGCCAAGTCAAATGGGAGCACGGTAAATAGGGCCTATCAAATCGATTCCGCTTCGGCTCTCCTCTCTCTTCAAAAGTTGTGATCTGTGAACACTGTCTGGTGACTTTGTCCGATCCCCACAATTAATGTCCCCCACAATTAATGTCCCCCACAATTAATGTCCCCCACAATTAATGTCCCCCACAATGAATGTCCCCCACAATTAATGTCCCCCACAATTAATGTCCCCCACAATTAATGTAACATTAAAATGGCTCTCATCGCCGCCCATCTTAAGGCAGGAGTCATTCTGGTGGTGACAGTGTAGCAATAGGTATATAATCTAATCTCCCTCTTCCCCCACCTCCATACTCCCTTTTCTCCGTCCCTAATAAGCCTTATAGTTTCCGTGGATGTTAAGCACTAGGTTTTGCACAAAGATTTTGCACAAAATATTCCTTTCGTTTTATACTGAATTTCCACACTGAGTTCGTGAGTAACGAATAGCGGGACTGGGCGAACAAAACCCCGTCAAGTATCGTGGGGCGCCTGTCGCCGACCTCGGTGTTCGGCACGAACGTTGCGTGCTCACGCTGCCCGGGGAAGAAGAGTAAAGAGGCCAGGCCGACAGCGGTCGTCAGGAGGGCGGGCTCGGTCTTGCGGTAAGAAAGACCTCGGTTCGATTCCATTTCGGGTCTCCTCTCTCTTCAGAAGTTGTGGTCTGTTGACACTGTCTCGTGAGTTAACTTGCCCGTCATAATTAATGAAACATTCAAACCGCTGCCATCGCTGCCCATCTGAATGCAGGAGTCGTTCTGGTGGTGACAGTGTAGCGTTTGGTAAGTCTCCCTCTTCCCCACCTCTTGGGATCTCGGTCCCCGCCTATACATCCTCAGACACAACTCGGCGTTAAACACGTTTAACCAACATGCCAAGCAATCGTTAGAGCAGCTGTCACACCCGACTGTTTTGTGCCTCCAGTCTCGCTGACGTCACTCACTAAATTCGATTTCTAAATTCAAAATAAAATCATCAGGACTTTTCCTTTTCCAAATCGTTTATATAAGTGTGTGTGTGTGTGTGTGTGTGTGTGTGTGTGTGTGTGTGTGTGTGTGTGTGTGTGTGTGTGTCTATTCTGATCTATTCTATATGTTCGACAAAATATTTTGTTGTTGTTGAGAGGGCTAGTTCCTTTAACATACCACGAGTACAGCTTTTAATAATTGGAAATTCCTAATACTCGCGCCAATCTCACACGGATCTAACAAAACATAACACCGCTGCCGGTAGTTCAGTAATGGGATTCCCAGACTTGCCGATAGGAGAGATGATAGACAGATAACTAATTGTTAACGGCCAGGCAGCCATGACAGTTGTATCAGGATGAATGCCGTACCGCTTGTCTGACTTCGGTGTAACACACTCATCTGTATAATCCCAAGGATACAATTTCGTTTGCAAGGATGACTAACACGACCTGTTCTTTATACCCATTCCACAGTCATATACGTCAGCCCAGTTCTTGTATGCTCCCCAAGTTTTTCTCCCAAAACTGAAATCTAAGCAGATCAGCTGTGATTCCTCTCATCGTTTGCTCGTCTGTAAGTATGTCTGTCCGTAGCCTGTAAGTACGTCTGTTCGTAGCCTGTAAGTATATCTGTTCGTAGCCTGTAAGTACGTCTGTCCGTAGCCTGTAAGTACGTCTGTCCGTAGCCTGTAAGTACGTCTGTTCTTAGCCTGTAAGTACGTCTGTCCGTAGCTTGGAAAAAGGTGTTTTTACACTGACAATGTGCGCTTGTTGTATATTGACTGATTAAAATATTAGCTTTCTTTTCAACTTTGTGTGTGTTTTGATCTTGTTTCAGAACGCTGGCAGTCTGCTTTGTTTGAGAGTTTTTCTTCATTTTCAAATGTTGCTTTACGGCCACCTAGGCCATAAGGACTATTAGGGAGGGGAGCTAAGGACGACCACCTCGACTTTCACACAGCTCCTGAGCTCTGATTCTGAAAACCTGTTTTGTCGAACAGCTATACGAAATAAACATAATAACAAAAACGAAAAACAAACAAAGTGTAAAATATAGATATATATATATATATAAAATTGCATCCTACGATTTTGTTTGAAATTTCCCATAATTTTATATCGATTTTAGATAGTGAGTTTCGTGAGTGACAATTAACGGGATGGGATGCACAAAACACCAAATGACACCGTCGGCCTGTCGCATACAGTTTGGTGTTTGTCCTCAAGCAGAACAAGCACGTGCCACGTGACTGAGGTCACGCAGAGGGCGTGCTGACATAACCACTTTTTTTCTTCTTAATGCGGTACGAATAAAAACAATATTTTAAAACAAGTCTCCTTTAATTTTCAGTATTTCGTTTGATAATTTGCAT
>JABMCL010002377.1:395000-447500 GCA_018857735.1 Alviniconcha marisindica
CCGGGGCGCGGCAGTTTATCTCCAGACGAGACTTTCCTGGGTGGCACTTGATAACGATTGTCAGTCTGGAGGCTGTGTCCAGTTAGGATCAATCAATTAGTCTCTTTACACTTCCCCCCGTCCCTATTTTGTATTCATACGCACAGTGTCAGTGTGGGCCTATTGATCACCGGCTGCGACACACCATCTGCCCCCCCCCCCCAAATAAAAATAAAAATAAAAATAAAAACTCATTTATATTCTGATAAATAACAATAAGGAAAAGACAAATCAATCGTACAGATCATCTGCAATTCATATTCAGTGAATCGAGCTGTTCACGAACATGCACACACCACAGCAAAACCGCGCAGCGGACTGACACTACAGGAGTCTTAATGGACGATTGTGGTGTGTGTGTGTGTGTGTGTGTGTGTGTGTGTGTGTGTGTAACTCCCTTGTGTGTTGATGTGTGTGTGTGTGTGTGTGTGTGTGTGTGTGTGTGTGAACTCGTGTGTGGTGTGTGTGTGTGTGTGTGTGTGTGTTGTTGTGTGTTGTATATGTGTGTGTGTGTGTGTGTGTGTGTGTGTGTGTGTGTGTGTGTGTGTGTGTGTGTGTGTGAAGTTACTCCACTCAACGATACCATCAAGAATACTATGCCAAAGCCAGACTGCCAAAGGCTACACGTCTCGTATCTGCAACGCAGGCTGGCAAAGTACCACAGCCATCGGAACAACACAGGATTTATACGCATTGGGACAGCAAGTCATACGGGAAAGTGTGTGTATGTGGATGTGGCGGGTGGGGGGGGGGGGGGGGGGGGGCAGTGTTAGTGTGTATATGCATTGAGTAAGGATGAATGAAACAAGAAAAAGCAATCGAAAGAAGAAAGACGCAGGAAAGTCAAAGTAATGCAAAGAGACAAAAGAACTACTGAATATAATCAGAGCAAAGACAGGGATAATGAAACAAGATCACCTTCTAAACGTATTCACGAATATACTGCTCCCAACCTTTTTCACGTGCCGTGGCTGGATGCACTGGGCTGCCCAGACTCCAAGCATAAAATTACAACATCCTTCCTCCAGCTGAAATCTGATTTTTGTTGTTGTTCAGGCGATTGCACTATAATGCCCCACAAATTCAACAAACAAAGGGAAGTAATAGCTCGTGACTGACGTCATGCGCTTGACTGAAAGACGCAACATCTGAGGCAGGTATCGGCCAACCATCCGGCATGCCAGACACGCTTGGCACACAGAATCTAATAAGGTCGCATCCGGGTCATCCACGGTCATCCGGGTCATCCACGCCAGGCAGCGCGGGTGTGCAAACCATAAACGCTACCCACAATCCCTTGTCTTTGTTTCTCCACAAGTGACCGCAATGTTATTGCAACGCTGATAAAACGCAATTAATAATTGCATAATTGTATATCATGGTCACAGACTCTGCGTACAATAACCCGTTTTGCCGCTAGGGACTTGCAGTGCTTTGCTGCACAGCACGAAGCTTTGAAAGACTGAGGCAGCTGCTTTGATCGGCAGGCAGTGTTTCTACGGACTGATGCCGACTGCCCCCTGATAACGTTACCGGATCAGTTATCACCATTTGACTTGTTTTCTGGCTTTGAAAAAAAGGGGGAAAAAAAAGGGCTTACCCCTAAAATTCGCACTTATTTTGTATTGTCCTATTAAATTCGCGTTCTTTTTAACCGTTTATGTGTTTGGTTCTTGTTTCAGAACACTAGCGGTTATCCATATTTCAGAGGAGAAAAAATAATAATCTCAGTCATGCAAGTGATACAGCTCGACAGATCCGTCAGTAACGATTAACGGTAGGCTGGCAGCGAAACAGGAGGTATGGTCGATCAGTGCTGTAACTTTCTGTGGCGGCGATAGGCGCCTGCTGTTGGATCTCACCGCTAGGCTAAAAGTCAGTGGCCTGAGCACCAGCTGTTCATGAGGTGGGTAGTGTGAGTACATACAGACAATCTGGGTAGTGTGGGTACATACAGACAATCTGGGTAGTGTGGGTACATACAGACAATCTGGGTAGTGTGGTACATACAGACAATCTGGGTAGTGTGGGTACATACAGACAATCTGGGTAGTGTGGGTACATACAGACAATCTGGGTAGTGTGGGTACATACAGACAATCTGGGTAGTGTGAGTACATACAGACAATCTGGGTAGTGTGGGTACATACAGACAATCTGGGTAGTGTGGACATACAGACAATCTGGGTAGTGTGAGACATACAGACAATCTGGGTAGTGTGGGTACATACAGACAATCTGGGTAGTGTGGGTACATACAGACAATCTGGGTAGTGTGAGCACATACAGACAATCTGGGTAGTGTGGGTACATACAGACAATCTGGGTAGTGTGGGTACATACAGACAATCTGGGTAGTGTGAGCACATACAGACAATCTGGGTAGTGTGAGGGACATACAGACAATCTGGGTAGTGTGGGTACATACAGACAATCTGGGTAGTGTGGGGCACATACAGACAATCTGGGTAGTGTGAGCACATACAGACAATCTGGGTAGTGTGGGTACATCCAGACAATCTGGGTAGTGTGGGTACATAAAAAATCTGGGTAGTGTGAGCGTGGGTACATCCAGACAATCTGGGTAGTGTGGGTACATACCCGACAATCTGGGTAGTGTGGGTACATACAGACAATCTGGGTAGTGTGGGTACATACAGACAATCTGGGTAGTGTGAGCACATACAGACAATCTGGGTAGTGTGGGTGGGTGCATCCAGACAATCTGGGTAGTGTGAGTACATTCTGATAATCTGGGTAGTGTGATGTAACAGTACATCCAGAAAATCCGGGTAATGTGAAGCAACACTACATCCAATCAGGAGTTTGTAAACAGATTCTGACGTCCTATGGGCAAGCTCAAGACCAGACAATCAGGAGTTTGTTTATAACTAGATTCTAACATACCCAGCGTCCTATGGGCAACGTCACAGGGTCACCTCAAGACCAGACCATCAGGCGAAGAGATCGAGTTACGGATCACGTCTAGCTTCGCAAGACTTTAGGGCCGACTTCCCAATGATTTCGTTTACACCGTTTCACGTTGTTTTCACATTGTCCCTATACATTGCATGTCGGACATACATACATACATACAGGCAATTTATATTTTCAAATCTTTCCTGGCATCTGATTTCTTCCAGCAGTAACAACTCCTTTCTACTATATTTCCAAATACTTAAGCCAGAGATTAATGCGCAGTGTATGTGTGTGCGTGCGTGCGTGCGTGCGTGCGTGTGCGTGCGTGCGTGTGTGTGTGTGTAGTTACTGTTTGCTAGGTGATAATTGCATGGTAGAGTACTATACCTAAGATTTTGTTTGTTGAAATCTATGTAAATGTTTTTTTTGTCAGGAGTTGTTTGTACAGCGCAGCGAGTTTAAATAGGTTAGAGAATAGCGCTTTATAAGAATTATTTATTGTCGTTGTCGTTGTTGTTGTTGTTGCTGCTGCTGTTGTTAACAACAGAACCCCTTTCACGCGCCATGGCGGCGCTTCGACCAAAACGTCGTTTTGCTGGTGTCGACGCGGCAATGTAAACGTGCTTGATTGGATTTCAGCTTGCTGTTGTTTCCTACTGGAAATTGTATCAACTTGCTGTTGTTTCCTACTGGAAATTGTACCAGCTTGCTGTTGTTTCCTACTGGAAATTGTATCAGCTTGTGTTGTTTCCTACTGGAAATTGTATCAACTTGCTGTTGTTTCCTACTGGAAATTGTATCAGCTTGCTGTTGTTTCCTAATGGAAATTGTATCAGCTTGCTGTTGTTTCCTACTGGAAATTGTATAAGCTTGCTGTTGTTTCCTACTGGTAATTGTATCAGCTTGCTGTTGTTTCCTACTGGAAATTGTATCAGCTTGCTGTTGTTTCCATACTGGAAATTGTAAAGCGTACTGAGCTGCTTGCAGGGCTTGTGGCATACAAAAGTAGTAGTAGTAGTAGCAGTAGTAGTAGCAGCAGCAGCAGCGGCAGCAGCAGTAGCAGTAGTAGTAGTCGTAGTAGTAGTAGCGACAGTAGTAGTACTAGCGGCAGTAGTAGTAGCAGTAGCAGTAGTAGAGTAGTAGTGGCAGTAGCAGTGTAGTAGTGAGTAGAGTAGTACAGTAGAGTAGTGGGCAGTAGCAGTAGGCAGTAGTAGAGTAGAGCAGAGAGCAGTAGTAGTAGTGGCAGTAGCAGCAGTGGTATTAGTGGCAGTACTAGGTGTAGTAGCAGAGTAGGCAGTAGAGTAGTGGCAGTAGCAGTAGTGGTATTAGTGGCAGTACGAGGTGTAGTGGCAGTAGCAGCAGTGGTATTAGTGGCAGTACGAGGGTAGTGGCAGTAGCAGCAGTGGTATTAGTGGCAGTACTAGGCGTAGTGGCAGTAGCAGCAGTGGTATTAGTGGCAGTACTAGGCGTAGTGGCAGTAGCAGCAGTGGTATTAGTGGCAGTACTAGGCGTAGTGGCAGTAGCAGCAGTGGTATTAGTGGCAGTACTAGGCGTAGTGGCAGTAGCAGCAGTGTAGGGCAGTACTAGTAGTGGCAGTAGCAGCAGTGGTATTAGTGGCAGTACTAGGCGTAGTGGCAGTAGCAGCAGTGGTATTAGTGGCGGGTACACAGCGGTGGAGTGGCAGTAGCAGCAGTGGTATTAGTGGCAGTACTAGGCGTAGTGGCAGTAGCAGCAGTGGTATTAGTGGCAGTACTAGCGTAGTGGCAGTCAGCAGCAGTGGTATTAGTGGCAGTACTAGCGTAGTGGCAGTAGCAGCAGTGGTATTAGTGGCAGTACTAGGTGTAGTGGCAGTAGCAGCAGTGGTATTAGTGGCAGTACTAGGTGTAGTGGCAGTAGCAGTAGTGGTATTAGTGGCAGTACTAGGTGTAGTGGCAGTAGCAGCAGTGGTATTAGTGGCAGTACTAGGTGTAGTGGCAGTAGCAGCAGTGGTATTAGTGGCAGTACTAGGTGTAGTGCCAGTAGCAATAGAGGCAGTAGTAGTAGTGGCAGTAGCAGTAGTGGTATTAGTGGCAGTCCTAGGTGTAGTACCAGTAGAAGCAGCAGTCGTAATCACGTACCCGTGGTCGGCGACCACACGGTTGAGAGAATGACGGACACTGCACTAATGGTAACAACACACGGTTAATTGACGGCTTGTTTTTCCACAGATCCATTAGCGTTAGCGCCAGTGAAGGGAAGCCAGCAGAGATGAGATTGAAGCTTAATGCGCGAGCTGCCAATTGCCCCCTCTCAAATGTGCTAATAAGTGGAAGCCAGCGTGGTGAGAACAGGCTGAATGCGTTATTGTAACTACAGCTGAGCCACTGGTACAGTTGACACTCTCATCGATCAGTGCTGGTGGTGATGAGAACTTTTGATGGGGGGGGGGGGGGGGGGGGGGGGGGGGGAGACGAGGTAAAAGTAGAGGGGGAGGGAGGTGAGAGAAAAAGACAGCGAGCGAGCGAGCGAAAGAGAGAGAGAGAGAGAGAGAGAGAGAGAGAGAGAGAGAGAGAGACAGACAGACAGACAGACAGACAGACAGACAGACAGACAGACAGACAGAAACAGACAGACAGAGAGAGCATGGAAAACAAGGGGAGGAGATGCAGGGGCCGTGCGAGAGAAAGGGGGGGGGGGGCGAAAGAGATGAGAAAGATACTATGATATGGGAGAGAGGGGGAGTGATAGAGAGAGAGGGGAGAGAGGAAGAGAGAGGGAAAGGGGATAGGGAGAGTGGCAGGGGCGAGGGGAGAAAGAGCGTGAAGAAACAGAGAAACAGGACTTCTTGGATTTTAACGTCCCGTCAGCGATATAAGGTCACCTCAAGACGATATATCACATCGGCCCCCCCCCCCCCCCCCCACACACACACACACCCAACCCCCGTTTTAAATCACTCTCAAAAATCGATATGAGGGCAAAACACACCGAGTCACCAAAATCACAAGTAAACAGCCCTCTCGCAGTTCCGTACACATTGACAGTCTAGTCAACACAGTATTCCCATTGCCTGCCGCCCTGTCGTTAAAAATGCATGACAATGTTTGTGCCGTTTGGACTGGTCAAGATCCGGGGTACCCGGTAGATCAGGGACACCCTGTACCGGGTACCCCTGAGAAGACACGCTATCCAGGCTGTTGTTGCGCCGCGT
The DNA here is from genome assembly GCA_018857735.1 of Alviniconcha marisindica. NCBI lineage: Eukaryota > Metazoa > Mollusca > Gastropoda > Provannidae > Alviniconcha > Alviniconcha marisindica. The sequence goes on from JABMCL010002377.1 coordinate 401,149, forward strand.
TAGCTACCTGCTGGGTATCCCCGGGTGATTTGTAAACGGGCCGGTCATCTGCCAGTGTGAGGGCCTTGACGGGCCCATCGTGTTTGGTTCGGGTCAGCATGGCCTTTATAAAGCAACGGGCGAGAGCGGTGATCCTTGTGGCAGGCCCATAGCGAGGTGATGGTGAGCAGAGCTCCAGGCTCCAAGCTGTATAATATATATAACCATGCATTGATCTTTCCAGGATCATTGCCAGGCTGACTATTATTTCATGCGCAGGTCCATCAGCAGCTTCATCTCAACCTGTTGTATGCGTCCATGAGATCGACTGCCACAGGCAGTGTTTCTTCTTTCCTCTAGAGACATTCGTACACATTATAATTATGCAAACGTGGCTGCATTCATCTATGAGTAGTTCCCGGGTCTGACCACACAAGAAGTATAACAAGTGAATGCTAACAACGATAATAATACTGTACAATTGTATGTGCTATTTCTCCAAATTGGAACACACAGACCATTACAAAGCAAAGAACCAAAGCACAAAGTAACTTCCGCGCGCGTGTGGCCAAGCACTCTTTCTCTCTCTCTCTCTCTCTCTCTCTCTCTCCTCTCTCTCTCTCTCTCTCTCTCTCTCTCTCTCTCTCTCTCTCTCTCTCTCTCTCACACACACACACACACACACACACACACACACACACACACACAAACCAAACAAACAAAAGCAGTCGACGGGACAGCTTGAAGAGGTGATATTTGAAAGATGCGAGTTCTGTTTGAAAGATCTGACGATGGCAATAACGACGGTGGAGAGAAAAGAAAGAGTGCACACTACCTGCGGTAAGCCGTGACGAGGGTACAGCTCCAGACGAACCACCCCCAAACCAGTGTCCACGTCATCCCCAACACTCGGACCAACGCATCTGTAGTCACTCCAGCAGTCGCGTCAGCAGACATAAGAATGTTCGGCATCAAGCGCCCAACGCCGCTCAAATGGCGGCTTAGAATCCAGTTGCTGAAATCCAGGTCTTTGTTCTTAAATCTAGACCTCTCCTCTTCCGTTCAGACCTCTGCTCCGTCTGCGCTGTCATTTGAAAAGAGTCTTTGCGCCGTCAGCACACGCAGATGACCGCGAATACTTTCAACAGAAGTTTCAGGGTATCTGAGAAGCACCAGCAGAATGTTCAAGGTGTCTGAAATGGTTCCTATAATTATTAACTGGCAGGACAAATGTTTTCACAGTCTTCCGGGAATTCTTTGGCCGGTTTCATCAGGTTGGCAATAACTCGGCGCTGGTTGGTTTACAGCTCGTTCCAAAAGCGATTCGTTCGTCTGAAGTTTTTATTAGCTAACCCGACTCAAGTGCAGGGCGCTGTGTACATATTGCCGTCATTTTTCACGACTGCTCCGTAAGTCTGTGTTGGTAAGAGAGCAAACCATGCGGTGCCGGAATGGATGGAAATCCAAAATCTCGACAGGGTTTAGTGGATCCCGCTATGCGTGAAATGTCTTTGTCTCCCGGCTTCGGCTCTTTCGCTTTTATCAGCTGTATTGGCTCGACTGTGTCTGTAAGTCACATCAGACGAAGGAACTTGACAAACTGGAACTGGTACGTTTCCAAACAAGTTGGGCACAGAATTTACAATGACTGCTCACTAAATACATGACCATTCCACCACGCGTGTTGCCCGTCAGTGTGAAATGATAGAAATGATCAGATATGGTATTCAAAGTAACTGTAAACTGTCGCATTAGACTAATGTGTCAATTATAAAAATCTGGCATAAATCAATTGATGATGTGTTTTCTGAGAGAGCTAAAACGACGTGTTACCTTCTTTTCAATACAGCACTTGGGGCTCCAACATTCCCCCTATGAAGGCCATTTGTTTTCTTGAAAGACAGACACCTTGCTGGTGTACTGATCAAAGTAGAAGACCCTTTATTAGTACTTAGTGCGACACAACCTGTACTTGGTAAGTAATGGGGTTGAAGAAGTTTGAAACCTTTTTTTGTTTTTATTGTTTTTAATTTGTTTTTGCTGTTTCGGTCACGGTTGGAACACAAAGAGCACAGTTAAATGTGTTGGCATTTTTGTTTTCTTTTTCTTTCTTCCCTAGCTCTTTTGTTGCTATTCTTCAACACGTAATATCGCTCGCACTTTGCCTTCTGGAACTTAGCCCTAATATAACCCTTTGTGGTTGACTGCGCTCAAAGCACCAACTAACTAACTAACTAACCTTCTGGAACCGTTGCTGGCGTCTTGGTGGTATCCTCATTTGCACAGTGTGAAACTCGCCTTCAGACACACACACACACACACACACACACGCAACCCTACAGACAGGCTGGTTTTATCGCTCCTCTATGATGCGGCAGCGGCAGAATGAAGGCATTGAGAATGCAACGCTGCTTCGCCGCAGCTGTGAAACATCAGGAAGTGCGGGTGTTTATGTCCGACAGAATCACACGGGCGCAGTGATGACGCCCTCGCTGTGTGTTGGTTGTTCATCTTTACCAGCCACCCTGCTGTGGGCCAGGGCCGGCCCGTCGTGCACTGTCTGTGTGTCATACACCGTCATGTTCCACCGCACGCACCAACAGCAGCATGGGCAGAAACCTTTGTCTCCTTGACTCTTTAGACGTCTAGTATTTAGCACCGGCCAGGTATTCGGCCTGTATGGAATGGCGTAGTGGTCATCTCACAGTCTTAGGCAGCTGTCATCTCACAGTTCTCACAGTTCTAGGCGGCTGTCATCTCACAGTTCTCACAGTTCTAGGCGGCTGTCATCTCACAGTTCTCACAGTTCTAGGCGGTTGTCATCTCACAGTTCTCACAGTTCTAGGTGGCTGTCATCTCACCGTTCTCACAGTTCTAGGTGGCTGTCATCTCACAGTTCTCACAGTTCTAGGTGGCTGTCATCTCACAGTTCTCACAGTTCTAGGTGGCTGTCATCTCACCGTTCTCACAGTTCTAGGTGGCTGTCATCTCACAGTTCTCACAGTTCTAGGTGGCTGTCATCTCACCGTTCTCACAGTTCTAGGTGGCTGTCATCTCACCGTTCTCACAGTTCTAGGTGGCTGTCATCTCACCGTTCTCACAGTTCTAGGTGGCTGTCATCTCACAGTTCTCACAGTTCTAGGTGGCTGTCATCCCCAGTTCTCACAGTTCTAGGTGGCTGTCATCTCACAGTTCTCACAGTTCTAGGTGGCTGTCATCTCTCAGTTCTCACAGTTCTAGGTGGCTGTCATCTCTCAGTTCTCACAGTTCTAGGCGGCAATCATCTCACAGTTAATGGAGCTCTCGGCGTTTCTGTTCTTTGGCGATAAAATGATGCGAACTTGCTGCCTTTCCGTTGTTCCTTTCTTTCTTTCTTCAGTCTTTTTCTCTGTTCCTTCCTTTTAATTTTCCCCTTACATTCTGCGGGATTGGGCAGAAATCATCCGATTTGAAAGCAAAGGGCGTCTTATATAAGATGCTTCAAACTCTGTCTTGTGTATCTGATTGCTCTATGTCAATGTTAACAATGGTGACAGGATATGCTACAGTATCTTACGGTCCAGTAGCCAGTTCAAAAGCTGTTGAGCTCAAATACTATTTTCTCAAGTAATTGCTGTTGTTTTCTATGTGTTGTCATGAAGAACATTTGCCAACACAGAAGCACAAAGCCATGATCGAAGGCTTAACAACTTCTGCTACAAACTTGTACAAAGGCTTTCCTCACCGTGTCGCATTACGTACAGGCCAATGTTTTCTTCCAAGTTTCATTGTGGAGTGCCAGGAGGATACGCTCACCATTCTGCACTGGACAGTCTTCACTTGACCGATTTAACGTGCACGCCTTCAAACGTCCGTGGCGCAGACATAACACACCGAAAGGCCGCCACTTTCTCCCACTGTCTTTGCAAAGTGCACTGAGAAGAGTCAGTGGCGCAAAGCTCTCTAAAGCGACGGACGGGTGGCCGTCACGATGGAGCGTGGCCGTCAGCAGATGGACGGGTGGCCGTCACGATGGAGCGTGGCCGTCAGCAGACGGACGGGTGGCCGTCACGATGGAGCGTGGCCGTCAGCAGATGGACGGGTGGCCGTCACGTGATGGGCTTTGCGCCCCCCGGAGGTTTTCCGGAGTCCAATTCTGTGCAGACTCTACAACAGTCCTTCCAATGCGACAATAAAGCCGGGTCATCCGTGTGTATACGCATGCAAAAAGATCACATACGCACGTTAAAGATCCTTGCTAAAGTCTTTGTCAGAGTTCGGTGGATTATGAAAACACCAAAATAATCCAGCGTGCAGTAAAAGTGTCAGAGTCTTCATAATATTGAAGCTGCACACTATACAAAAAAGATGACGTGCTACACTGCAGGAACATACCTGGCCAAAACCAGTCGATGCATGGTCTGTGCGTACGTGCTGCACGAGCAAGTGTTCACGTTCGCACAAACGGATCACACGCAGTCAAGACTGGGATTTTTTTCAATCGTGCCCAAACCATGTGAGATTGCCAAGCTTCCCACGCAACGACCAACTGACTGTCCTTTTGTTCCTGGTTTCGTGCTGACGGCAGCCACCAACACCTTCACTGCCACGGTCAGAGAAAACTAGATCCCGCTTCTTCACTGTAGTGTTGCATCGTGTCCCAGATTACTAGCTGATTATTTTTGTCTTTGCAGAAAGAAAAAAAGAAAAAGAAAAAATAAATAAATAAAGATTAACTTGAACAGACTAACCTATAACAACACAGGTTTACGCATACCTTTTTCGAGGTTGAATCCAAATCACACCATCGGTACGGGTTCTTGTTTTCAGAAACTATTCTACTTCGCTATACAGGTGTTTTGTTAAACTACTCAACATCACTGTACAGGTGTTTTCTTAAACTATTCAACTTCACTATACAGGTGTTTTCCGTTAAACTATTCAACTTCACTATACAGGTGTTTTCCGTTAAACTATTCAACTTCACTAAACAGGTGTTTTCTCAACCTATTCAGCTTCACTATACAGGTGTCTGGCAACTGACGAACGAGGGGATAGTCTTCCATGCGACATGATTTCACGATCAGCTGGTGAAGAACAGCGGGCTTGTTTCGTCAAAACAACGCCAGGCAAGAGAGCCCGAAAGCTCACTCCACTTCCCGCTGACAGGCACAGTGCGCTGAGGGCTGGAAATGCACGTGGAATACGTTGTCTGTCAACGAGCGCCGCCTCACGAGCTCGCACGCCGCTACAACGTGAGTGCAGACGCCCGACGACAGAGAACTGCCCCTGTAGGCCTGCACTACTGGTACCAGCGCAAGCTCTGGCGCGCGCACGCGAGACTGATGTGCGTGCGGTGAATGCAAGTTTGTTTGGAGTTCCAAGCGAGATAGGATCACAACAGCATCATCGCTTATCTGGATATTGGGTAACGGGAAAATGTTGTGTCGGTGTTCCAGTACAAAAGCAAGCGCTTCAGGCTGACAAACCTGCAGCTTTTTTTTGTTTTTGTTTTTTGTTTTGTTTTTAAACTTTCATGTGTTACGGTCATGTGTGTGTGTGTGTGTGTGTGTGTGTGAGTGAGTTGCGGTGTGGTATAGTGGTAACGACACTCACTCCGGATCGGCAGGTAACACTGAGCGGTGTCGGACCCTGCCGGTCTGGGCGATAACCTTGCCCCGCATAGGCTCTGTCTGTTGTCTTTGACAGTCCCGGCCCTAGACTGTTTTGTCTTTGACAGTCTTAGGGCCCTAGGCTCTGTCTATTGTCTTTGACAGTCTCAGGGCCCTAGGCTCTGTCTACTGTCTTTGACAGTCTCAGGGCCCTAGGCTCTGTCTACTGTCAGTCTTTGACAGTCTCAGGGCCCTGGGCTCTGTCTCAAGTTGCCTTTGACCGTCTCAGGGCCCTAGGCTCTCTCTGTTGTCAGGCTCTGGCTATTGTCTTTGACAGTCCCGGTCCTAGGCTCTGTTGTCTTTGACAGTATCAGTGACCTTGGCTCTGTTCGTTCTGTCTCTCATAGTCCTTGGCTCTGTCTTCTGTCAGTGACTGAGAGTCACTGACGTATGCTGTCTACTGTCTATGTGGCAGTCTTAGTGATAGGCTCTGTCTACTGGCTGTGTGGTAGTCTTAGTGTGAACGGCTCTGTCTACTGGCTGTGTGGTAGTCTTAGTGTGAACGGCTCTGTCTACTGGCTGTGTGGTAGTCTTAGTGTGAACGGCTCTGTCTACTGGCTGTGTGGTAGTCTTTGAGTCATAGGCTCTGCCTACTGCCTGTGCGATAGTCCGAGGGTCATAGGCTCTGTCCACTGTCTGTGATAGTCTTAGGGTCATAGGCTCTGTCCACTGTCTGTGATAGTCTTAGGGTCATAGGCTCTGTCCACTGTCTGTGATAGTCTTAGGGTCATAGGCTCTGTCCACTGTCTGTGATAGTCTTAGGGTCATAGGCTCTGTCCACTGTCTGTGATAGTTTTAGGGCCCGGCATAGGCTCTGTCTACGGCCTATTATACAATGTCTGTTGTCTGATAGTCTCAGGGTGAACGGTTTAATTCTGCTGCCTGTCAGACAGACCGACTGAGGGCCATAGGCTCTGTCACACCGAAGTCAGTGAATCTGTTGGTGATTACATATCGCGACGTATAACCCCCCCCCCCCCCCCCTTCCTGACCCCCATTACCCCCCTCTCCCCACAGGAAAACGAAACACAATAAATAAATAAACGAATGAATAAATAAATAAATCGCGTCGCAAATTGTTATTACGGCTATAAAACAAAATTTTGAACATGTGCAGACGGTATTTCTAAAATCTCAGAAAACAATATGTACCGTTAGAACCTTAACAGGCACAAGCGGCACAATAAAACCGCGGCCGGGAATATCATAAAACATTATCAAGCGAGGGCCGGACTCAAACAAACAATAACGCCTGAAGACGGAGGTGTGCGGTTGCGAGTGTGTTTTTGTGTGTATTGGGGGGAGCGGGGGGGGGGGGGGGGGGGGGGTCCGATAACGTTATTAACCGACGTGTCTCGTGTAGCGGGGGTCGGGGTGATCACATACGCAACCCCGGCTCTGTAGTCCATGTCGGAGTTCGGTGGATTGTGGAAACAACAAAAACAAAACAGGAAAGGAAAACAAAGGCAAACAAACACCCTTCCCCAACAAACAAACAAACAAACAGAAGGAAAACTGAGCGGGACGAGTCAGTTGAGTCAAGTTAATCTATGCATTGAGGCCGGAAAATAGTTGGGATGGCACGGTGAAATAGACTCAGGAAGGATCTTGTTATCTAACTGTGTACTCTAAACTGGACTGTTGTTGTTGCTGGAAGAAAAGGAGAACATATAACTGATGCTATACGCAGTAGTTGGGCACAGACCGATGTGGAAAACGCCCACATTGAACAAGACCCTGTACGGATTTGTCTCCCTTCTTTCAGTTTTTACTGTAAAAGATGGTCTTGGTGTACGAAACACAAAATGGCTGCCGATTTTAGTGTCGAAGCGGTCAAAGAGTGTATTTTGGCAAGGGGAGGAAGAATTCGGAACCATGAACTGGTTACATACTTCAAAAGCTTCCTAAACCATCCAGTGGATAAAGGTTAGTACTCTTTATATGAAGTTGAGGTAGGCATTTCGAGAGGGTGACTGTATAAGTGCACTTCCGCATTCTCTTCAGTCTGCATTATCACCTTTGGCAAGTTCGTGTTGACATTTCGATTTGTTGTGACCGTTCGGACTTAAATGCTAGATTAGTGTCGAAAAACCCTTTTTTGTTGTTGTTGTTGTTTTATTTGTTCGTGCAGATCGCACTCATGTTCTTTTCAGGGTAATATTAGCTAATATCCAAGGACTGAAGGAGACGGTCGGAAATTCCTGGGACATTTTAAACGCCATTTTGCTATTTTTGGATCACACTCAATGACTCACAGTCACTCAGTCATATCCAGCGAATGAAGCTAACATTTGCAACAAAAGCGAGTCTGATTACAGTCTGTAAAGGGGCGAGTCCTCTTTCACGATGGATTGTTTTGCCGACATCAGCACGGCTCAGGAAGCGAGCACGGTTACTCGGAAACTTGATCTAATGTGTAAAAGGCGCACACGCGCACCGAAAGACACAAATGAATGATTATGGCAACACAGTATAACAAAACGCACTTTCTGTTGCAAGTTTTTGGTTTATTAACATGATATGACCTTGCTTGGGGGATTCTGATGATATTTGTGACCTAAAAAAAATTGTATATAAAATGTCACAGGAATTTTCGACCGCCTCCTTGGATATTATTAGTATTACCCTTTTCAGTTTATAGAATGAAGTCACTCACAGACACACTGTGAGTGTCAGTGTTTTCATTTTAACAATACCTTCACAATACAGTGAATGCAATTGACTATAGTATAAATAAATTTAATAATTCACTGTACCCCACAACACACTTAGTAGACTTACTGCCGCCATATTGTCTGTGCATCTGATCATCTGATGTGTTCAACCCCTTTTGCAATTCCATTGCGGTCAACCATAGAACTTCTGTTTGATGTGATACATTCATGAGGATCCATGCAAGAGACATGATTTTCTTTCACATTTCACATCAGTCGTAAGTTCTAGGAATCACAGAAGCATGTGGTCTTCCCTCAAACCACTTTAAAAGAAATACTTCCCACTCCCACTCCCAGCAACCAACTTTTCATTGGAATATAGAGCACATTTACACAGTGACATGACAAGATGTGACATAATAGGTTAGTTTAATTGATGCTGGGTATCCAAAATGCAAGCACAGTGCATGGTACTTTTGGTAGTTTCAACAATGCAAATGGGGTATATGTTGAGCACTTGAAAAGTAATACTGGTGAACATCTCATTTGTGAAACATTTGCCCGTGATTTGGTCTCATCATATAAACAGGGAGGGAGAAAATTCGCATTAAATATAAAAAAAATAAAGAAAAAAAGTTCAATTATTACAAGGTTTAAAATCAGCCATTGTTGAGTCTACCTTTTTTTCTTTTATATAATATATGAAGAAAAATGTCAGCCTGTATGATGCACATTTGAGTCATGAATGCTTTTTTGGTGGATCTTTCTGATGCATCTTTTGCTTAGTTTTTGTTTTACTTTCATTTTTCCAGCAATCAATCGAGAAAAGTTCAAGGATTTTGTGAATGAACTGGCAACTATAAAAGTTGAAGAGGTAATGTAGCCTTTTTTGTTGTCTTTCTCATGTTAAATGTTTTTTGTTGTTATTTTATGTGTGTGTGCATGTGCGTGTGTGCACATGCATACATGTGTGAGTGTCTGTGTGTGTGTGTCTGTGTCTGTGTGGTACTAGTAGGCTCAGCATTTGAACATAAGATAAAGTTTTGAGAAGTGGAAACTATTGCATGCAATTTACAACCTGCATCATGAACATGCTATTATTATTATACAAATATTGCAGAAAATAAAATATTGAACTTAAGTAGATGGAAGAGTTGCAATTTTGGAATCTGCAGAATAGTGAGTAAAGTTTTATAGCTTCCTTTTTTTAAATGGCATTTATTTTTCAAAATTTATCAATCAGCCTTTGTTAATTACTACGAGAACTAGAAGAAGAAGAAGAAGAAGAAGAAAATGGACAGAGAGAAAACTCAAATGAAAAGGTCAAGGGGGTAACCATGGCAAAAATGTAAAGTTTTTTTCTCAAACGGAAATCTATTAAGTTTAACACACACAAAAACTTGTCAAGTAACACAATAATTATTATTTGCTATTGTATTTAGGTCAACATTACATTTGACTCTTTTAGGCCTTATTCACTTATTGTTTTGTAAATTTGTAGAACCTGATTCCATTATCCTCTATTTTTTCTAATGATGATGAATTATTTAAATGATACATTTCATTTGTAGGGAGAAAAAGTTCTGGTTTTGAAGCGAAAACACCGACACGACAACGTCAGTTCTTCCAGCTCATCCTCTGGCTCTGTAACATCCAGCCGTGCGTCTGCCGCCTCCAGTGACCAGGCAGCATTCCAGCCTTCTCCTGCCAAGTCTCCCTACCAGCCACCCAGCGATGCATCCTACTCCTCTTCTGCCGGTGGGTCTTACTTGCCCCCGCAGCCCCGAGAGGCGGAGTCACCTCCGTTCAGGAAGCCCAGGGAGCAGGCCTACGCTCCAGAGAGAGCGCCGGTCCCCAGGGATGCCGTCCGCGCGCAGTCCGAACCCCCGTCTAATGGAGACTCCGCTCCCAGGGACGGGGATCAGACGGACGGAGCCATGATGTCCAGGGTGTACAGCGATGACAGCTTGGACGTCCGGCTGAAAAGTTCCACCAGGCCCGGCATGGGGCCTGGAGAGCAGAAAATGTCCTTTGATGCGTCAACCACATCGCTAGCCTCAGCTGTAAGGATATTATTAGAGAGAGGATGAGCGGTCTTCCCAGTGGGTGTATTGATGTGTGTGCACGCACAGTATTTATACATCACTTAGTGCCAAAAGGTGTGCAAGAAAAGAGGACAGAGGTACTAGAAAATAAAGTTGACAGGATGTGAGTGAGTAATGCATTTTTTGAATGAACACATGTGAAGTCATCCACCAGTGAAGGGAGAAGGCAGTGCTGCTCTTCGTTCCTGAGAAATTTGACTTTCAGTGTGACTTGTGACAAGATGTTGAACATTACACATTACAACAAGCCCACATCACTGTGCTGCTAATCATGCAGTTAACTGTGAAAACCCAACTGATCTTACAAGATGTGATCCACATGAGTATTACCAAGTGAAATGTTCTGTGTCACACAGAACAGCATGCTACGCATAGTTTGTTGCAATAGCTAATGTTCAACATACAGCCAATCTTGAACATTTTTAAATGAATAAAAAGCAAACATTTTGAAACATAAACAGTTATTCTTTAATAGAACAATATGTGACAAGGAAGATTTGATGATTTTTTCTTCTCAGATTTAAGCTTTCTTGACATATACAGCAAATGATGTAAGAAATATGTTGTACGTTACTATTTCAACAAGAAATGCTGTTTGTTTCTTCATGAAAATGATAAATCAGTAGCTTTTTATTACTGTAAAGTATAAAGACACATAACTATTTCCATGTGAACAGTTTTTGCTGCATTAATTTTGTTGTAGTGGATAACATAACATTAATGAGACGACATGGTACTTTGTTTTTCATAACAAAATAAGTAATACTTATTATTTAACAAACAAGTAAGTGTTTTGTAAGAGAAAATGGAGCAAGTAAGAGTGAGTGCAACTTTTGCTGCTTTTGGGTGTCACAGGAAAACACACACGCAACCTGCCATCCATGCGTTTCTTGGTCATGTTGACTTGGTTGCCTAGGACAAAAATAGTTGAACAGTTAACTTAAAGAGAAAGAATTAATAATAATAAAATAGAAAAAGTCATAAAAAAATATTACTAAAAAAATCACAGCCAAAGAATAATGCTATTAAGATCGGCACCTTACATTTTTAGAACTCTGGAAGGCAGACAGGTATGGCACTATAATTATGTCAAACGTTATTATTTCCACAGTTTGTGTTGTAATCGTATGTTAAACACCTAACTTGACGACTTTAACCTGTGAAAATTCAAATTGTCTGCCATATATGATGATTTGTTTGAAGACGTAGTTTTTAAACAAAAGAACTGCTTTAAGTGCAAGCAAAAAATGTAAAGAGTACGATCAGAATATCCCTGTTTATAACCAACTGCTGTCACACATTACGATTTCAACACACACCCATTTTGTAAGAAACTGGGTGAAAACAAATTTACAAACATCTGAACAATTTAGATCGACAGCAACAAAAACTCACTCTTATGCTAACATTCCGATACTTTTAAAAGATTTGGCATATACCAATATAAATATCATCGTATAACCGGAAGATTTGACTAAATCTCTGATGAACGTTTAAATTAATTGAACGTTACAGTCTTCAAAAATATTACCCCACACCTTTCGTTATCAGAATGTCTCTTCCAGCAGCCATGTGCTAAAAGCAAATGACCCGGATGTGTAACATGGCTGACCGGAAGTAGTGCAAAAGTGCGAAAACTTAATTTTTTCCTTTTGCTTGTTTAACTTTGTTGAACTTATTTTTCAACAATTTTTTGAAGAATGGCAAAATATATTTTAAAACTACCCAGACATTTGGCAATAAATAAAACTTTGGCGCCTGATGCTGTGTCGTACCACAGTGACTGGAGTAAAGTTTTGACGAAAGAGGAAGTCCGTTCTTCACTAGATTGTCTGCGGATGCTGGTCATGAAACATTTCAACACACCTAATGTTCAACCGAGGGATATTTCAGAGCCTCTAACTCCAAAAACAAAACTTAGTGATAATCAAATTTATATGCACTGTGTAAAGCGATATCTCCTCTGTGCAAATCAGTGACTGAGGTAATGTTTTGATTCGTCATGTACGTGAATGAAAGCATCAAAAGTACTCACCGTGAGCGTGTCCGTTTTCAGGGGTTGAATTTCATGGTGCTTTTCACTTTCAATTTTTTTTATTTCTCCACCTGCTCCTGATTTGGAGCTCATATTTTTCCACTGTGATACTGACCAATTATGAACGCACACACAAAGCAACAACAAGACAAAGTGTTTGAAACATTTTATTGACAGTCAAAAATCTGACGCCCCATTTGCGCACCTTTTGGCACTAAGTCACATGCTTGCACATGTATCTTTGTGTGTGTGTGTGAGTGTGTTCTTAATCCACATGATGGTTATTACTGCTGAGACTTTGTATCTGGCTGTAGTTCTTTGTGGAGATGTGGCTAGTTATGATAGCTATGAGCTATAGAGTTATAAACATAAATGAAGTAACTCTTGATGTCATCACAAAATTGTTACCTCTGTCAGGATTATTTATTGACTGCTGCTGCAGAAACATTAGCGTGATAGTCATGGCAACCAAACACACTTCAAAACGAGGCTGACTTCAGCATAGGAGTGTTTCTTTGTTTAAAAAGTACCCTTTTATGAAAGGTTTTTCATCTTTCACCGTTTCCTAGGAGTCGCAGGGGTCGCTGTCTTCAGCAGCAGAGGTGGTGTCAGGATCGGGGGAGGAGGAGGCCGGCAACATGTCGGTGCTGAGCATCAAGGAGCGAGTGCAGCATCTCAACAAGATGACCTCAGAAACTGACGTCCAGCAGCCGCGCACTGCTGCTGCACGCAAAAAGGCAGGATGGATTTGAAAATCATGAATGTTACCAGTGACCTGTATCGTGGTGTTTGAGTGGGTGCTTTTGAGTGTGATGTGTTCATGTTTGTAGTATGTGTGTGCATCTGCGGTGTGTGTGTGTGTGTTGGGGGGTGGGGGTGGGGTGGGGTGTGTGTGTGTGTTTATGTGGTGTGTGTGCATGTGTGTGTGTACTGTATGTGTGTGTGTGAGTGTGTATTTGTGTCAGTGTCAGTGAGTACAAGTGAAAAGTCTGTGTTAACAATAACACTGTAAGTGTAACAATGCACTGTAAGGCATTTTGTTGTCTCACCACATTCTATAATGTTTCAGACGGTCAAAGACAGAGATGATGATGATGAGTCACACACATCTGGAGGAACAGTCTATGTCACTGTAAGTGTCAGTGTTTGGATACATGTATACTTGTGAAAACCTCAGTACCATTGTTTTGGGGACAGAAATACTACGAGTACTAGTTGTAGTGAACTAGTACCACATTAGCATGTTGAAAGACAAATTGTCATGACAGTTAACTCATTCAAAGCGCAGAAAAATGACCCCTGGGAAGTGCACGATGGCAGCATTTTCACCCAGAACACCAGTCACGTCTGATTACCACCACGTCATTTGATGTCTGCAGGGAACGTTGCACTCGAGGGAAGTGATGCAAAAAGTTCTCAGTGAGTTAACATGTTAAAGACAAACTGCTTTTGTTATAAAGAGCCGGATGGGGAAATGATGTGAGGAGAATCGATCCAAGCACATCACAGGTTCAAAAGAACACACAGTGTGCAACTTAAAACAACACTCAAACAACAGTTAAATGGTGAAAAATGAAATGTAGGCTAGGTATGTGCCCTTGCATTGTGAGGTTTTAGTGTCCAATGGGTTTTTTTTAGGAGAAATTGGTCAGCCAGCAGTGTGTGACCCTAATGGACACACATCCTGTGCTTACTAGTGACAGACTGAGGTTTTTTTTTTTTTCCTTAGAAGTAGCCACAATTGTCAGTATGGTTTTTCTGCTGCAGTTGCACGTTATTTGTCTCTTACTCGACATGTGCAACGGTCTTAATGCGCTGATGCACCGGCCATTTCAGCCACACCGCTGAGCAGGAGCAGCTAAATGTGGTCTCAGATGGAGGGCGTGCTGGCACAGCCATATAGTTAATACTGCTCACAGCATCACTTCCAGCCTGTCTCTTGCAAATACAGCATGCTATATTCCAATCATGACCCGCAGATGCCAGCCAATGAGCGCCCGCCGTTTGGACTGAAGTGAAGGAAAAGTTGGATGTCACAAGTGATGGGAACTCTGGAGCAGCGGCAAGGTTGACTACGTTCACCTTCCCCTTGCTTTAATGTATCGGTTTTGGCCGGATCGTGTTGTAGACACTAGTACATTTAAGATGTGCAGGTCGAACCGCATGAGGTTCAAACAGTCTTCATCAACCCTATAGCCACAAGTGAGGTGTGGGAGCACCTTTAGTGTGTGTCGTGCACACAAAGGTGAGACTGGCGCTAGGGAACCTGTGCAAGTGTTCACGCGGAACAACTGTCACATCCAGGAGAAATCAGCACAAATGGTGGATATTATGAAAACACTGTTTCTTGACATCAGCACTGGGGTATGAGCTTGTAAAGTTACTTCTGATTTTGATACTGGACAGTATACTGGACAGTATCAGTTTGATAAATGTGTCACAGTACAATCCCTTTTTTTCCTTGCTATCTTTTGTAAGATGGTAAGTAGTCAGTAAGTGAAGCAATGGTGACGGGTTGATGTGATATTCTGGTGCGTGCTCTGCTGCGGTTCTGTCTTTCGCTTCTCCTTTTGGGGCAGGGTTGTTTTCCGTCTTTGTTCCGTTCTATTCTCTTATCAGTGATCATGTTAAAGAGAATATGACCTAAAGCGCTTGTGTAGAATAAAAAAATGAAGGGAATTAGCACCGAGAGACATCACACTCACACAACCACAAAGACCTGCATAAGCTATGGTAATTCACACCTGACATGTGAGCGCATACAAGCTACATGAAGTCCACCAAAGCTACATTGCATGCCAGGTTAGAGTTACTGAAGGTGATTCAGATCTTTGTCGTTAGGTTCATGTGATGTCTGTCGGTGTCAGGTCCTTCTCCTTGTGTTCACGTGTCGGTCAGGTCTTTGTTGTTGTGTTCACCTGTTGTCTGTCAGGTCTCTGTTGTTGTGTTCATGTGATGTCTGTCAGGTCTCTGTTGTTGTGTTCACATGATGTCTGTCAGGTCTGTTGTCTTCATGTGATGTCTGCCAGGTCTCTGTTGTCTTCATGTGATGTTTGTCAGTGTCAGGTCCTTCTTGTTGTGTTCACATGATGTCTGTCAGGTCTCTGTTGTGTTCACATGATGTCTGTCAGGTCTTGGTTGCTGTGTTCATGTGATGTCTGTCAGGTCTTTGTTGTGTTCATGTGATGTCTGTCAGGTCTCTGTTGCTGTGTTCACGTGATGTCTGACAGGTCTTTGTTGTGTTCATGTGATGTCTGTCAGGTCTCTGTTGCTGTGTTCACGTGATGTCTGACAGGTCTTTGTTGTGTTCATGTGATGTCTGTCAGGTCTCTGTTGCTGTGTTTACGTGATGTCTGTCAGGTCTTTGTTGTGTTCATGGGATGTCTGTCAGGTCTCTGTTGCTGTGTTCATGTGATGTCTGTCAGGTCTTTGTTGTGTTCACGTGATGTCTGTCAGGTCTTTGTTGTGTTCATGGGATGTCTTTCAGGTGCTAATTAACTCCCTTTGTTCTCTTTCTTTAATGCTGAGAAAATTTCATGAGCAATTTTGATTTAATTTAATGTATTTTACTTTAGAAATTCAAATTTGTGGCTTGTTATCATTTTATGTAGTCATCATTTTGTTTTAATTTTATGTTGCTCTTTATGATAATTCTTCATTATATATCCTCGGGGGGGGGGCTTCACGAGAAGTGAGCAGGACTTTGTAATGATGGGTGTTCATTCGTCTGCCACTCTCCTGCAAGAACTGTAACACTGGGTGTGTTTTTGTTTGGTTTTTCTCCGCTGTGTCACTTAGCAAGACTTTTCAAACTGTGCAACTGTCAATTGAACTTCACACTTTCATACCAATTTCATTGACCTTGGCCTAATCTAATGTCAAGTTCACCAGGGTATGAGAAAGGTATTTAAAATCAATGACATTTCTTCAGTAAGTTCTGATCCAGATAAGTTCAGCTTTGTATGGCCACAATGGCCAAGGTCATGCATAAGATAACTTTTTGTGTAAATTTGGCTTTTTCTTTTTCTTCTCTGGGAAATAAATTACTTTTCTTTAAAAAAAAAACTTTTTTATTGTACAGACCATAATGAAAACTGGCTATTTCTTGGAGATTATTTAGAGATCTTGGAAATGTTTTGCATGACAATACCTTTTATTGAGCTAAATAATACAGTTTCATGTGCAGTGACCTTGACCCTTTACCAATTTCACAGGAGACTTTTAAAACAATATTGAAAGTTGCATTTTCCAGTTTTGAATGTGGATCAGTAAACGCTGTATATTATACTGTTCTTGCTGTTGTCTTTTGTGGTTCATATATGATTCAAGCTTGATGGCTTTGTCGTAAACCTTTTTCTTCTTCTTCTTTTTGCTCTTCTTCTTCTCTCTTCTACTCTGCTTCGTGTCACATATTCTGTCACAAGAGTGTGCTTATCCTGAAAGCTTGGTTAACTAACCCTTTCCATGCCTGTAGGATGTCAAGTGAGGTTATCGGCAAAGTGCTGTCTGTCTTACGTGAAACAAAGTTCCCCAGAGCAGCGTCTTTGGTCAGCTTGAGCTTTTTACAAGACTGCTCTTGGGAGGAAACTGTACTTGCAACAAGTGCATGATTTGTTAACAGTGAAAGCGTTGCGGAGTATCTTTGTTGCTGGCACATTGTTGCTGTTGAGACTGATGTTATGAAGGAGTGATGGGGGTAGTGACCAGAGACAGAGTGAGGTTTGTTGTAACATGTTGCAGCTTTAACTGGGTCAGTCCTGAAGCACTTTCTTACTTTCATGTGCCTCAGAAAATAAAGCGGTACTTTAGCAGTTTTCAGCAGATTACTGAATGCATGATACTGTCTGTGGGACGCAGGAATGGCCTCTTTTTAGGGTGATACAACAGTTACAGCGGAGACCCTGATGAAGGACCACAGTACCCCTCTTGCAAACCTTTTTTCTGAATCTTTCTCTTCATATTTCAATGTGCCCCTGAAACCTTTCTCTTCACATTACAATGTGCCCCTGAAACTTTCTCTTCATATTTCAGTGTGCCCCTGAAACCTTTCTCTTCATATTTCAGTGTGCCCCTGAAACCTTTCTCTTCATATTTCAATGTGCCCCTGAAACCTTTCTCTTCACATTACAATGTGCCCCTGAAACTTTCTCTTCATATTTCAATGTGCCCCTGAAACCTTTCTCTTCATATTTCAATGTGCCCCTGAAACTTTCTCTTCATATTTCAATGTGCCCCTGAAACCTTTCTCTTCATATTTCAGTGTGCCCCTGAAACCTTTCTCTTCATATTTCAATGTGCCCCTGAAACCTTTCTCTTCACATTACAATGTGCCCCTGAAACCTTTCTCTTCATATTTCAATGTGCCCCTGAAACCTTTCTCTTCATATTTCAGTGTGCCCCTGAAACCTTTCTCTTCATATTTCAATGTGCTCCTGAAACCTTTCTCTTCACATTACAATGTGCCCCTGAAACCTTTCTCTTCATATTTCAATGTGCCCCTGAAACCTTTCTCTTCACATTACAATGTGCCCCTGAAACCTTTCTCTTCATATTTCAATGTGCCCCTGAAACCTTTCTCTTCACATTACAATGTGCGCCTGAAACCTTTCTCTTCACATTTGAATGTGCCCCTGAAACCTTTCTCTTCATATTTCAGTGTGCCCCCGATATATTAAGACTTTGTTTATACTGGGACCTTTCTCTTCATATTTCAACGTTCTCCTGAAACTTTCTCTTCATATTTCAGTGTGCCCCTGAAACTTTCTCTTCATATTTCAATGTGCCCCTGAAACTTTCTCTTCATATTTCAGTGTGCCCCCGATATATTAAAAGTTTGTTTATTCTGGGACCTTTCTCTTCATATTTCACCGTGCCCCTGAAATATTAAGACTTTGTTTATTCTGAAACCTTTCTCTTCACATTTCAACATGCCTGCGATATATTAAGACTTTGTTTATTCTGGAACATTTCTCTTCATATATCAGTGCGCCCCCAATATTTTAAGACTTTGTTTTTTTCTGGAACCTTTCTCATCACATTTCCATGTGGCCCCAATATTTTGAGGCTTTGTTTATTCTGGAACCTTTCTCTTCACATTTTCATAACATGTGTCCCAGATATTTTAAGACTGTTTATTCTGAAACCTTTCACTTCATATTTCCATGTGCCACTCATTTTATACCACTTTTACTCAAAACTTTCTTTTCAGATTTCTATGCCCCCTTGTTTAAAATGAGTCTTTTCTGAAAACCATTCTTTTGATATTTTCATGAATACCGCCCTCACCAAGGACTCCCCCTCTGTTAGATCAGTTTTTGGTTTGGTTCTACTGTGTCAGTGTCAGTTTCGGTGATGTGCCTTCAGTAGACTTCTTGTACTTTGTGTACTTGCATGCCAGGTGTCAGTCACCAAAAGTGAATTTGGGTCTTTGTTGCCCTGTTCTTGCGACATCTTTCAAGTGCTAATTAACTCTCTTTTGATTGTTGATTTCACTCTAGCCTCATTGCATTTGTTTCGAAGCTTGTCTCACTGTGTCCTGGTGTGTCTGTCTGTGTCCTAACTTGTTTCTCTGTGTCCTTTCTTGTCACTCTGTGTGTCCTTTCTTGTCTCTCTGAGCCCTAGCTTGTTTCTCTGTGTCCTAGCTTGTCTCTCTGTGTCCTAGCTTGTTTCTCTGTGTCCTTTCTTGTCTCTCTGTGTCCTAGCTTGTTTCTCTGTGTCCTTTCTTGTCTCTCTGTGTCCTTTCTTGTCTCTCTGTGTCCTAGCTTGTCTCTCTGTGTCCTAGCTTGTCTCTCTGTGTCCTAGTTCTTGTTTCTCTGTGTCCTTTCTTGTCTCTCTGTGTCCTTTCTTGTCTCTCTGTGTCCTAGCTTGTCTCTCTGGCCTAGCTTGTTCTCTGGTCCTAGCTTGTTTCTCTGTGTCCTTTCTTGTCTCTGTGCCCTAGCTTGTTTCTCTGTGTCCTTTCTTGTCTCTCTGTGTCCTTTCTTGTCTCTCTGAGCCCTAGCTTGTTTCTCTGTGTCCTTTCTTGTCTCTCTCTCTGTCCTTTCTTGTCTCTGTGCCCTAGCTTGTCTCTCTGTGTCCTAGCTTGTCTCTCTGAGTCCTAGCTTGTTTCTCTGTGTCCTTTCTTGTCTCTCTGTGTCCTACTCCTAGCTTGTTTCTCTGTGTCCTTTCTTGTCTCTCTGTGTCCTAGCTTGTTTCTCTGTGTCCTTTCTTGTCTCTCTGTGCCTACTTGTTTCTGTGTCTTGCTCTGTCTCTCTGTGTCCTTTCTTGTCTCTCTTCCTAGCTTGTTTCTCTGTGTCCTTTCTTGTCTCTCTATGCCCTAGCTTGTTTCTCTGTGTCCTTTCTTGTCTCTCTATGTCCTAGCTTGTTTCTCTGTGTCCTTTCTTGTCTCTCTTGCCCTAGCTTGTTTCTCTGTGTCCTTTCTTGTCTCTCTATGTCCTAGCTTGTTTCTCTGTGTCCTTTCTTGTCTCTCTATGTCCTAGCTTGTTTCTCTGTGTCCTTTCTTGTCTCTCTATGTCCTAGCTTGTTTCTCTGTGTCCTTTCTTGTCTCTCTTGTCCTAGCTTTTTCTCTGTGTCCTTTCTTGTCTCTCTATGTCCTAGCTTGTTTCTCTGTGTCCTTTCTTGTCTCTCTGTGTCCTAGCTTGTTTCTCTGTGTCCTTTCTTGTCTCTCTATGTCCTAGCTTGTTTCTCTGTGTCCTTTCTTGTCTCTCTATGTCCTAGCTTGTTTCTCTGTGTCCTTTCTTGTCTCTCTTGTCCTAGCTTGTGTCTCTGTGTCCTTTCTTGTCTCTATGTCCTAGCTTGTTTCTCTGTGTCCTTTCTTGTCTCTCTGTGTCCTAGCTTTCTCTGGGTCACACTGTGTCCTAACTTGTCTCACTGTGTTCTAGCTTGTCTCTATGTGTCCTAGCTCTGTGTCCTAACTTGTCTCACTGTGTTCTAGCTTGTCTCTGTGTGTCCTAGCTCTGTGTCCTGGCTTGTCTCACTGTGTCCTGTCTTGTCTCTATGTGTACTAGCTTGTGTTTTTGTCCTTTCTTGTCTCTCTGTGTCCTAGCTTGTCTGTGTCCTAGCTTGTCTCTGTGTCTTTTCTTGTCTCTCTGTGTCCTAGCTTGTCTCTGTGTCCTTTCTTGTCTCTCTGTGTCCTAGCTTGTCTCTCTGTGTCCTAGCTTGTCTTAGTGTGTCTCACTGTGTCATTACTTGTCTGTGTCCTAGCTTGTCTCTGTGACCTTTCTTGTCTCTTTGTGTCCGAGCTTGTCTTAGTGTGTCTCACTGTGTCATTACTTGTCTTTGTCCTAGCTTGTCTGTGTGTGTCTCACTGTGTCCTAGATTGTCTCTGTGTGTCCTAGCATGTCTGTGTGTGTCTCACTGTGTTTTAGCTTGTCTGTCTCCTCACCATGTCTTAGCTTGTCTCACTGTGTCCTAGTTTGTCTCTGTGTGTCTTACCATGTCTTAGCTTGTCTCACTGTATCATAGCATGTCTCACTGTGTCCCAGCTTGTCTCTCTGTGTCCTAGCTTGCCTCACTGTGTCCTAGCTTGTCTCTGTGTGTCTTACCATGTTTTAGCTTGTCTCACTGTATCCTAGCTTGTCTCTCTGTGTCCTAGCTTGCCTGTGTATCTTAACTTGTGTTTCTCTCTGTGTCCTAGTTGACACCAGAGGAGAAGGAGTGGATGCTGGTCAGCTCCACAGCTGACTACCATGAGATGTTCCGAATGCTGAATAAAAGTGGGCGCTTGGCCAAAGTCAAGGTAGTCAGCTTCACAGTTAAATGAGTTGTTCTCACTCCTCCCTTTTCCCTTCAGTGACCTCCCCTCCAGGTCGGTCTGTCTCCAGTCTCTTTCCGCTCGCTGTCCCACTGTTTCTGTGTCTCTCCTTTTATATATCTCTCTCTCTCTCTCTCTCTCTCTTTCTGTGTCTCTGTCCATCTCTGTCTCTTTGTTGCTACCCCCCCCCCCCCCCACCAAGTTTTTTCTTTTGGCCAGCCTGCAGTTGTAAATAGGTTTACTTTAAAAGCTGTTTGATTTCTCTACTTTTCATGGTAAACAATTACGAGTGTTTCTGTGTCTGCCTATTATGAGCTAGCTATCGTTTTAACCTAATGGAGGATTGTTTCCCGCTAATTTTTGGTCCTGGACTTTGGGATCTTCAGTTCATGCTGTTTGTGTGTGATGTGTGCTTTTGTTTGTTTGCATAAAATTTAGCATATTTTGGGGTTGTGTGTGTATATATACCGCTGATGATTTAGTTTAGAGTGAATAACTGTGTAGGATTTTCCATGTGAAGTGTGTTAATGTGACTTAAATATGAACACCAACATACACAGTCCAATTACACATTGAATTTTCTCTATTTCAGGATATATCCAATGTAAGTATGAACCTGTGATTGTATTTGTGTCTGTGGATAAAAAAAAAAAAATTGACGGGGGAGGCAAACTGGACAAAACAAAAAGCAAAACAATCAAACAACAACAAATGACCCAAGCACGCAAGTGGTGGTACAGTCACACAACATACAACTTAATTTGAAGTAGAGTCAGATAAAGTTGTACATATATATATGTATACTGTCCTGAGTATTGTTTTGTTTGCGTTTGTTTTTACAATGATACAGTGATGATGATGTGGGGTTTGATGTCCTCAGATGTTCGACTGACACATTAAGGACCAATGTTGGCAATCATTTGTACTTTGACATATATGTATAATTATGTAATACATCCAAGGTGTTGAAATAAATCCTATGTGCAGATGTTGACTGATTTTGTGTCGTCTTTGTTAGTTGGGTGAGAGGGGATGAGGTAGAGCGGGCAGTGGGGGGCGGTTGTTGGTATAAGGGTTCAAATTAAGAGAATTATTTCTGTGTCCTTTTCTCAACATTTTGTTTAGCGCCAGTTACATTTCAGTGTCTGTAATCTTATCTTTCTGTTTTCTCTCACTTCACGGAATGGCAGGGGGTGAGTACAGTGTGTGTGTCGGTGTGTGTGTGTGTGTCAGTGTGTGTGTGTGTGTGTGTGTGTGTGTGTGTGTCAGTGTGTGTGTGTCAGTGTGTGTGTGTGCTTGTATATAGGGATATGTATCTGTATATGTACATACCAATATATACAGAGAGAGAGAGTGTATGTGTGTGTGTGTGTGTGTGTGTGTGTGTGTGTGTACATGCATGTGTGTGTGTATATGCATGTATATATTTGCAATAGCATTGCTGTTGCATATACTTACTGGTATAGTTTATATTTAAGTAAACGTTTGTGTGAAAATACTATTGAAGTGCAACATGTCTATGTGCTTGAAGACAAAAAGGATTTTGTTTGAAACGTCTTGTTAGACAGCATTAGAGACATCCACATTATGAAATTAGTCCCTGGATATGTGTTAAAACTGATTTATTTACTTTCTCTTTCTTCCTTTGTGTGTGTGTGTGTGTGTGTGTGTGTGTGTGTGTGTGTGTGTGTGTGTGTGTGTGTGTGTGTGTGTGTGTGTGTGTTGGTGTGTGTGTGTGTGTGTGTGTGTGTGTGTGTGTGTGTGTGTGTGTGTGTGTGTGTGTGTGTGTGTGTGACTGTTGTACATTTAGCAATGATTAATGATTAAATGATTTGTTTCATTTTTTTATTTTATTTTCCCTTCTCTCTTTCGTCATGTCTGACCTTGCCAACATCATCCTGTGATTCTGCAGTATGTAAGTATAAACTATGTCTGTTGAATTTGTGATGATATCCATATATTTTGTGTACATGTGTGTGTGTGTGTTTAATAAAAACAGGATTTTTATATATATATTATTTATTGTATACATTTTGTGTGCACTTAATTTAAAATATATATAAATTATAATCATTATGTGCTCACTCCACAACTAAGAACAATGCAGTAACTACAAAGATATTTGAGACATTTGGTTGCATTGTGACCATTAATATGAGCTGAAAGTACTGTAGGGTTAAAAATGTTGAAAACTGGCTGATTTCTGCTATTTACAGTTAGTGTACCAAAGTACATTTGTCCTTTCGGTAACTAAATGATTGAGAATTTTGTGTTTTGGAAGTACTGGTTTACCTGCATACGCCACATAACTGTTTGTGATATAGGTCTTTGCAATGCTGCTTTTGCTTGATACGATTATATGCGAAACTAGAAATTATCTCTGTGTTGCCTTTTCAAGTGCTTATTGCTGTATTCAAATTTACATCTTAGTTTCCCAATTTTGCATTCTGCATTAAAATGTCTAGAATATGGTGTGATGATCTTTTTTCTGATTGGTGATCTGAAATCATTAGATACAAGGATACTTATTTGCCACTGATGCCAGTGACATTAAAATATGCACAGAAATGTGTCTTGGTGACATTCCATTTGTACATTGCCAACAGATATCACACAGTGCAGTTAGCCAGGTATTTAAAAATAAAAATAGAACCAGTATAATTTAAGTTGAATGATTTTACAGGGATGTGTCCTGTCACTGAATTTGATGACAGTGCGATTCACATTTTGTATGCATACATGTACCAGTGGATATATCTGTATGTATATGCTTGGTTGTATTCAGACCGCACTGCACTGGGCGGCCAAGTTTGGCAAACCTGAGGTGGTGAAGATGCTGGCCAACAGGATCGGCGTCAATGTCAACCAGCGATCGGTAAGCTTGTGCTGTTGGGTTGCTGCCACTGTGAGTTTGCCTCAGGAGGGCCGGGTTGTGGCGGGCTTTTCTCTGTGAACTCACTGCCTGGGTTTGGGGACAGATTTGTTCCTCTGTTCTTGTCAGGGATCCTCCTATCTCAGATTGACAGTGTCAAAGTTCAAATTCTTTTCTGAACTTTAAGGGCTCTTAAGGCTGATGGTGGTGGCATTGCTACAGGTCAGTGGGCGCTGGTGAGAGCCACGGTGCCCCTGAACATGTCCCCAGTGTATCATAGGTCGACGTCCTCAACAGAGCCCTTAGGTTGTCAGTGACAGCTGAGGACACTGGGATTAAAAGGGAGAGAAGTGTTTACCACTGTCCAGAGTCCCCCATCTGGTGCAAGATGGAAACTTGAGGGCTTTGGTCACCAGTTATTCTCTGTTTATGGTCCTGAGTCTGGAATGACTTTCCTCCTCACATGCATCTGGAACTGCAGTTCTCTCTGACAGTTCCAGACTTCTCTTAAAACCACCTGTCTTTGGTTCTCCCTACTCTCTTCTACTCTCACCCTCTCACAGGCATTGAAAGCTGAACTCTGCGCTTCTTATTATTTTGGGGAGGAGGCTGGTGGGGGGTGGGGGTGAAGGAGGTGCGGATTAGAGATATTGTGTGTGTGTGAACAAGAATGAGCGATAGAGAGAGCTATGTAATGTAAATTAGGTTGTGTACTTTTGTAACGTGTTGTGTAAGGCACTTTGAGCCTCACACAGCCATGTATCATAGGGATATTCAACACATCACAAATGCATCTGTTATTATTATTTTGCTATTTGCTTCCTAGGTAACTATGATAGAGAGAGAGAGAGAGAGAGTGTGTGTGTCTTTATTTCCAACAGCTGGGTCATTTGCATATAATATATATATTATAGTTTTGATGTCAGTTTGTTTTTCTTTTCATGCTGGTGCCCTCTCCTCTTCGTGGATTCCTAGCATGTGAGTACCATTCAAGCAGTCTAATCGCAGTGGGACCATTGTCACACATTAGTCCTAACTCACTGGAGCTGTTCAGACTCCAGCACAGGTTTACAACATCCTTCTTCCAACCACTGCCATAACTGGTTACACCGTAGGTCTCCAAAAACTGTGGGCTATCAGACGGTTTTTCATTAGTGCTTCAATGGCCATGGCGTAAGTGTGTAACCAGATGCGTAACTGAGATTATATTAGGCTGTGCTTGTCATGTATATCGTGGTTCACGATACTTATACCGGCACAAATGAAACCAGAATCATTTGAATTGAAACAAAACTAATCTTGTACCCAGGGCAAATGTGCTGTATGTTTACATGTGTGCATAAGTGGTATGGTGCTTTCACAGTCTCAGCACTCAAACGTTGGCAATTTGTGTGAAGGGCGCTGACAGCATGAGAGTTATGCGGATGATTTTGGTAGACAGAGCTCTACATGGAGATAAGGAATGCCCTTTTAGCAGCATAACAATTAGGGCAGAGTTGGGGGGGGGGGGCTGTAAAGTTTGGGTAAGGGAGCTGGTGCAAGCTACAGGTCTGAAGTTAGGGGTATTTGCTGTCTTAATTCTGCTTAACCCTTTCAGTGCCACGCTTACCACTCTAAATGAACCAGCCGAGTCTGAAATGTGAAATCCTTAAAACCTGTCTTTTCTCCTTCGCATAAGCGTATGACTATGAAAGCGTTGATTTGCTGAGAGGAGATTGTGCTACAGGACCAGAAAAACACTGTGTGTGTCGTGGTATGGGCATTTGTCAGCCCAGACTTGGACAAGCTGGGGCAGTGAAGGGGTTAACTGCCTGACTTCATTGGCCAGACACTGTTTTTGTTGATGTCTTCCCAGCTATCAGCTTGATTCCAGTATCAACTCACATTGTATTTTGCACACTTCCTAAGCTATATCAACATCTCTGAAGTTATCAAATTGACTTGGGGCCCGTTTTGTGAAAATTGGCCTCAATGCTTTGGAGTTCATTTGTTTATTTGTTGTTGTTGTTTTCTTTGTAGTTTATTAATAAGGTATTTGATTTAATGCTGCTGAAAGGAGTTGTATCTGGCTTCATGAACTTATTGTACAACATCGATATTAATTCCTCTTTGCTTTTATTTCATGTTGAGCAAATAGTTTTTTATATTTTGTAATTTGCCTGTGATTCTTTTTCTATGTTGCCTGTCTCAGTAAGTTGCAGGTATTGTGTCTTTGATTGATGTGTTTGTTTGTGAATCTAACTTACTGGTTGCTTCTTTTCTGTGTCTTTTTCATGGCAACTCGATCAGGGGGTGAGTATGGTGTGTTTGTGTGTGTGTGTTTGTGTATGTGTGTGTGTGTGTGTGCTTATGTGTCTGTATGCACATGTGCTTATGGATGTCTGTCTTTTGTGTGAATGTGTGTGTGTGTGTCTATATATGCATATGGATGTCTGTCTTTTGTGTGTGTGTGTGTGTTTGCTTCTTTTCTGTGTCTTTTTCATGGCAACTCGATCAGGGGGTGAGTATGGTGTGTGTGTGTGTATGTGTGTGTGTGTGCTTATGTGTCTATATGCACATGTGCTTATGGATGTCTGTCTTTTGTGTGAATGTGTGTCTATATGTGCATATGCATACGTATGTCTGTCTTTTGTGTGTGTGTGTGTGTGTGCGCGCGCGTGCATGCACACATGCACACATATGTCCATTTTCCTGATTGACTGTGTTTGGGAGTTTGGGTATTATGAAAGTAATAAAACACATTTTCTTTATTTGTAGAACCTTCTTCTTCTTCTGTTTTCAAGGGGGGAGTGAGGGGGGTGCTTGAATGCATTGGATATCCTTGTCTTCTGGCAGGTTGCCAAATCAAATTAGTGCTTTTTAACGGGATACACTTTCACATCATTCTTCTGTTTACTTAGACATTTTTATTGTATTTTTGATCAGTGTACTGCTATTTGTCAAATCAAATCTGAATCAGTGTATTATCATTTTTAGTATGATATATTGATGGTGTTATTTAAAGAGCTGATGGTAATGAAATTGGTTTTTGATGCCCAGTGAACCATGATGGTTATATCAGTAATGTGATGGTGCGTGATGGTTATATCAGTAATGTGATGGTGTGTGATGGTTATGTCAGTAATGTGATGGTGCGTGATGGTTATATCGGTAATGTGATGGTGCATGATGGTTATATCAGTAATGTGATGGTGCGTGATGGTTATATCAGTAATGTGATGGTGCATGATGGTTATATTAGTAATGTGATGGTGCGTGATGGTTATATCAGTAATGTGATGGTGCATGATGGTTATATCAGTAATGTGATGGTGCATGATCATTGATGGTTATGTCAGTAATGTGATGGTGCATTGTGGTTGCCCAGGGTTACACACCACTGCACTTGGCAGCTATTCATGGTCATGAGGACGTCATTGAGCTTCTGGTCACTGTCTACAGTGAGTACGCACAGCTTCTTTTCTTGAAGTACAGTTGTCTTCTTTTATTACATGATGCAGGTGCAGACATTGTCATGTGTAGTCCTCAGATATTTATCAAAAGCATAATGGATGTGTGTGTTCTGTGAGTTAGGGTTACCCTGACATGGTCTAATTATGACCAGTGTTTGATGACAACTGTTTGTTTGCCTCCCTCACTTTCACAGCACTCTGTGACAGCTGTATTGGAAACACAGCAATCTAGGAACTGTTGTCCACTAGTTTCATCAGTATTCTAATACACAAAACCAATGGACATTGTCACATCTGTGTTGGAAACACAGCAATCTAGGAACTGTTGTTCACTAGTTTCATCAGTATTCTAATACACAAAACCAATGGACATTGTCACATCTGTGTTGGAAACACAGCAATCTAGGAACCGTTGTCCATTAGTTTCATCAGTGTCCTAATACACAAAACCAAAGGACATTGTCACATCTGTGTTGGAAACACAGCAATCTACAAACTGTTGTCCACTAGTTTCATCGGTATCCAAATACACAAAACCAAAGGAAGGTAGGAAAGAAACTGGTCATAATTAGCCCATGTTATCCTGTTGTTCTCGCCTTCTCCCTTGTGTTTGGTATTGTTTTTGATTGTTCAAGTCTTTATTGTTGTCTTTGAGTGGTGTCTTTGGTATTGTTTTTGATTGTTCAAGTCTTTATTGTTGTCTTTGAGTGGTGTCTTTTGTATTGTTTTTGATTGTTCAAGTCTTTATTGTTGTCTTTGAGTGGTGTCTTTTGTATTGTTTTTGATTGTTCAAGTCTTTGTTGTTGTCTTTGTGTGGTGTCTTTTGTATTGTTTTTGATTGTTCAAGTCTTTGTTGTTGTCTTTGTGTTGTGTCTTTTGTATTGTTTTTGATTGTTCAAGTCTTTGTTGTTGTCTTTGTGTTGTGTCTTTTGTATTGTTTTTGATTGTTCAAGTCTTTGTTGTTGTCTTTGTGTGGTGTCTTTTGTATTGTTTTTGATTGTTCAAGTCTTTGTTGTTGTCTTTGAGTGGTGTCTTTTGTATTGTTTTTGATTGTTCAAGTCTTTGTTGTTGTCTTTGAGTGGTGTCTTTTGTATTGTTTTTGATTGTTCAAGTCTTTGTTGTTGTCTTTGAGTTGGTGTCTTTTGTATTGTTTTTGATTGTTCAAGTCTTTGTTGTTGTCTTTGTGTGTGTCTTTTGTATTGTTTTTGATTGTTCAAGTCTTTGTTGTTGTCTTTGAGTTGTGTCTTTTGTATTGTTTTTGATTGTTCAAGTCTTTGTTGTTGTCTTTGAGTGGTGTCTTTTGTATTGTTTTTGATTGTTCAAGTCTTTGTTGTTGTCTTTGAGTGGTGTCTTTTGTATTGTTTTTGATTGTTCAAGTCTTTGTTGTTGTCTTTGAGTGGTGTCTTTTGTATCGTTTTTGATTGTTCAAGTCTTTGTTGTTGTCTTTGAGTGGTGTCTTTTGTATGTTTTTGATTGTTCAAGTCTTTGTTGTTGTCTTTGAGTGGTGTCTTTTGTATGTTTTTGTTTTTGATTGTTATCAGTCTTTGTTGTTGTCTTTGAGTGGTGTCTTTTGTATTGTTTTTGATTGTTCAAGTCTTTGTTGTTGTCTTTGAGTGGTGTCTTTTGTATTGTTTTTGATTGTTCAAGTCTTTGTTGTTGTCTTTGTGTGGTGTCTTTTGTATTGTTTTTGATTGTTCAAGTCTTTGTTGTTGTCTTTGTGTGGTGTCTTTTGTATTGTTTTTGATTGTTCAAGTCTTTGTTGTTATCTTTGTGTGGTGTCTTTTGTATTGTTTTTGATTGTTCAAGTCTTTGTTGTTGTCTTTGTGTTGTGTCTTTTGTATTGTTTTTGATTGTTCAAGTCTTTGTTGTTGTCTTTGTGTTGTGTCTTTTGTATTGTTTTTGATTGTTCAAGTCTTTGTTGTTGTCTTTGAGTTGTGTCTTTTGTATTGTTTTTGATTGTTCAAGTCTTTGTTGTTGTCTTTGAGTGTGTCTTTTGTATTGTTTTGATTGTTCAAGTCTTTGTTGTTGTCTTTGGTGGTGTCTTTTGTATTGTTTTGATTGTTCAAGTCTTTGTTGTTGTCTTTGAGTGCTTTGTATTGTCTTTTGTATTGTTTTTGATTGTTTCAAGTTTTGTTGTTGTCTTTGTGTTGTGTCTTTTGTATTGTTTTTGATTGTTCAAGTCTTTGTTGTTGTCTTTGAGTGTGTCTTTTGTATTGTTTTTGATTGTTCAAGTCTTTGTTGTTGTCTTTGTGTTGTGTCTTTTGTATTGTTTTGATTGTTCAAGTCTTTGTTGTTGTCTTTGAGTTGTGTCTTTTGTATTGTTTTTGATTGTTCAAGTCTTTGTTGTTGTCTTTGTGTTGTGTCTTTTGTATTGTTTTTGATTGTTCAAGTCTTTGTTGTTGTCTTTGAGTTGTGTCTTTTGTATTGTTTTTGATTGTTCAAGTCTTTGTTGTTGTCTTTGTGTTGTGTCTTTTGTATTGTTTTTGATTGTTCAAGTCTTTTTGTTGTCTTTGAGTTGTGTCTTTTGTATTGTTTTTGATTGTTCAAGTCTTTGTTGTTGTCTTTGAGTGTGTCTTTTGTATTGTTTTGATTGTTCAAGTCTTTGTTGTTGTCTTTGTGTTGTGTCTTTTGTATTGTTTTTGATTGTTCAAGTCTTTGTTGTTGTCTTTGAGTTGTGTCTTTTGTATTGTTTTTGATTGTTCAAGTCTTTATTGTTGTCTTTGAGTTGTGTCTTTTGTATTGTTTTTGATTGTTCAAGTCTTTATTGTTGTCTTTGAGTTGTGTCTTTTGTATTGTTTTTGATTGTTCAAGTCTTTATTGTTGTCTTTGAGTTGTGTCTTTTGTATTGTTTTTGATTGTTCAAGTCTTTATTGTTGTCTTTGAGTGTGTCTTTTGTATTGTTTTTGATTGTTCAAGTCTTTATTGTTGTCTTTGAGTGGTGTCTTTTGTATTGTTTTTGATTGTTCAAGTCTTTATTGTTGTCTTTGAGTGGTGTCTTTTGTATTGTTTTTGATTGTTCAAGTCTTTATTGTTGTCTTTGAGTGGTGTCTTTTGTATTGTTTTTGATTGTTCAAGTCTTTATTGTTGTCTTTGAGTGGTGTCTTTTGTATTGTTTTTGATTGTTCAAGTCTTTATTGTTGTCTTTGAGTGGTGTCTTTTGTATTGTTTTTGATTGTTCAAGTCTTTATTGTTGTCTTTGAGTGGTGTCTTTTGTATTGTTTTTGATTGTTCAAGTCTTTGTTGTTGTCTTTGAGTGGTGTCTTTTGTATTGTTTTTGATTGTTCAAGTCTTTGTTGTTGTCTTTGAGTTGTGTCTTTTGTATTGTTTTTGATTGTTCAAGTCTTTGTTGTTGTCTTTGAGTGGTGTCTTTTGTATTGTTTTTGATTGTTCAAGTCTTTGTTGTTGTCTTTGAGTTGTGTCTTTTGTATTGTTTTTGATTGTTCAAGTCTTTATTGTTGTCTTTGTGTGGTGTCTTTTGTATTGTTTTTGATTGTTCAAGTCTTTGTTGTTGTCTTTGAGTGGTGTCTTTTGTATTGTTTTTGATTGTTCAAGTCTTTGTTGTTGTCTTTGAGTGGTGTCTTTTGCATGTAATTAACTCCCTTCT
Organism: Alviniconcha marisindica; assembly: GCA_018857735.1. Lineage (NCBI taxonomy): Eukaryota > Metazoa > Mollusca > Gastropoda > Provannidae > Alviniconcha > Alviniconcha marisindica. The sequence continues at coordinate 432,250 of JABMCL010002377.1, forward strand.
TTGGTGGTTCTGCACAGGCACTCTGGTCGTTCTTTCATTTTGATGTTGTGTGTGTGTGTGTGTGTGTGTGTGTGTGTGTGTGTGTGTGCTTTCCCACAATGAATCTAGTTGATTTGATAACAGTTTTGCCTAGTGTAAAAACAAAAATGTTTTTGTGGTGTCATTTTTCACAGGTAGACACCACACTGTTATTTGAACGTGTGGTGTCATTTTTCACAGGTAGACACCACACTGCTTGACTTGATAATCTGAACAGTGTGGTGTCATTTTTCACAGGTAGACACCACACTGCTTGACTTGATAATCTGAACAGTGTGGTGTCATTTTTCACAGGTAGACACCACACTGCTTGACTTGATAATCTGAACAGTGTGGTGTCATTTTTCACAGGTAGACTTGATAATCTGAACAGTCTTGTGCCTTTTTTTACTTTCAGAGGCTGATGCTAACATTCGTGACTACAGCGGCAAGAAAGCAAAACAGTACTTGAAGAATTCAGCATCGTCACGTGCGCAGCGTAAGCAGTTTTTGTCATATTGTCAGGCTAGTGGGGACCTGATTATCACCCCTAGACCGAACACAGGCAACTCCAGGGGGCGTGGGAGTGGCATTGTGCATCTGTCGATGACAGAGACGCAGCTAGAGGATGGATGGACGCTGGTTTGATGGATGAGTTATTGCGCTGGTCCTGCTGCTGCTCTTCCTGTTTGTTACAGCACACTTCAGGCAAAAGATGCAAGTCAGTCTGGAAACAGAAAATGTGCACATGTTTCCATTTGCTGGTTTTGTATGAAAGTCAGTCTGGAAACAAAATGTGCACATGTTTCCATTTGCTGGTTTTGTATGGAAGTCAGTCTGGAAACAGAAAATGTGCACGTTTCCATTTGCAGGTTTTGTATGGAAGTCAGTCTGGAAACAAAATGTGCACATGTTTCCATCTGCTGGTTTTGTATGGAAGTCAGTCTGGAAACAAAATGTGCACATGTTTCCATCTGCTGGTTTTGTATGGAAGTCAGTCTGGAAACAAAATGTGCACATGTTTCCATCTGCTGGTTTTGTATGGAAGTCAGTCTGGAAACAAAATGTGCACATATTTCCATCTGCAGGTTTTGTATGAAAGTCAGTCTGGAAACAAAATGTGCACACGTTTCCATCTGCAGGTTTTGTATGGAAGTCAATCTGGAAACAAAATGTGCAGGTTTCCATTTGCAGGCTGTGTATGGTTGGTCCATCAATATTTATGCAAGAGAAATTGAGCTGCTCAGGGCCATGCTGTGCTGGTTGAGTCTTTACCAGAGGGGAGCAGAAAAAGATGGTCCTGTGAGGTTACAGGCACTTACGCCACTTACTGCTTTGTTCATGACATCACAGACACAGATGGCAGGCACAAAATGGCAGCTCCCATGGCTTCTTCCAAGTACATAATGACAGTACTTATGACTGTGTTTGAAACTTTCAAACTTTTTTTTTTTTTTTTTTTTTTTATAGCTAACTAGACTAAAAATCAACTGAGGAAATGCTAGTGTATTGCGGGGTGTTTTTTCTTTTTTTCTTTTCTTTCTATTACATAGACTAGATACATACACCCGGTTTCACGGGGCGAAGTATGAACTGCAAGGAAACTAGGATTGTATTAGCATTGGTATGATAGCTGTTCATTATTGTGTCATTGTTAGGAATGTATTTTTTTATTATTTTTTATTCCTTTGCTGTGGATGACTGGTTCACAGTATTTTTTTTAATTTTAATTTTATAAAGCAGCTGTTTTTAACATGCTTTTTTTATGTGTGAATGTGTGTGTGTGTTGTTAATGTTGTTGGGTGTTGTGTGGGGTGGTGGTGTTCTTTGGGGGGGGGGGGGGCGCTGTTTAAAGGTAAGGGCTTATCATTTGTATCGATAGCAGATTTTTTTATGAATGTGAAAGTGCTGCTTTCTGTTCCATAATCCATTGCAGCATTGGTTATGTCAGGAAATCTTCAGAGTAATGCATGGCCAGATTCCTAATCTTTGGTTAAACTTACAAATTTACATTATAATTAACTAGGTTGATGGTCATAATATGTTGTGCAGTCTGCATGGACTCAGTTAAATGGATGGATGGTTTTAACATCATAATGTGCAATGTGTTTAAGACCATCTATAAGAGTGGTGGCCCTGGTGTAATGATTGTCTAATCTGGGCATGACTCAACACATACGGGAGTTAATTAGCACTTGAAATACATAACACATGTACAACAACAAAGACCTGAGTCGCCTACGGTAACTCTCACTTGGCATGCATGTAAATACAAGGTACATAAACTCCACCAGAGGTCCATCCTTAAAAAAAGGGATGCCCCCCAGTGGCATATATACCGTACTCTACATTTCAGGCACTCTCCGTAACAGGTGTGCACAGGCGTAAGACAGAACCAATTTTTATTCAAGACCAGGCATAGTCCTTTGATCTTGAAACTGGTTCAACATATAGATACACACATTAAATACACATCTGTCAGTGTTGCCCAGTGTGCCTGAAACGTAGGGTATATATATATATGCCACTGGGAGGCATCCTTTTTTGAGGAGTTTATGTACCTTTTATTTGCATGCATGCCAGGTGAGAGTTACTGTAGGCGACTTGGGTCTTTGTTGTTGTACATGTTACGTATTTAGAGTGCTAATTAACTCCCTTGTGTGTTGATTCTGCACGAGCACTCTGGGCCTCATTCTGTTTCACATTTGTGCATGACTCGGTTAAAAAGATTGACAGGTCATAATAATGATGTGTTGTTTATTCATGACTTTGGTTTGAACAACTACTGTGATGGGATAAGGTCACATCACCCATATGTGCTACAATGGCAAAAGTTACAGTTTCATTTTTTGTTTGTTTTGTTTTTTTGTTCAATGTTATGATTCCATTTGTATTTTTTTATGTATTTTTTATTTAAATTTATTGTTTAATGTTATGACTCCCTTCATATTTTTTATATTTTTTTATTATGTAATGTTATGATTCCCTGTGTCCCAGTCATGGGAGCATTTTCAAGTCACCCCAGTTCTAGTCATTCTTTTAACATTTACACACACAGAACATACCATGGACTCGTCATGAAAAACTACATGTTGATCTGCCAGCAATGAGCAAAGAGTGCTTTGATGTTGCTGGATTTTCTTATGGTTAAAATGTTACAATATTTAAAAAAAAACAATCTGTATATATATGAAGCTTTTAGAGTTATTAAGTGTGCAACAGTAGTCATCCTGACTGGTGGTGAGCAAATTGTGCTTTGAGGTTGCTGGTGTTGATGTGGCTCCTGTGTTACAATAGGTGTAGAGATTTTTTTGCATTTCTGCTATGATAGTCTTCTAGTGTTGTTTTAAATCATGTGGTCCCCCCCCCCCCCCCCCCCCCCCCCTTCTTTTTTTTTGCCCTTAAATATTATACCACTGTGAAAATCCTGACAAGTCTGTGCCTTTCTTTCAGGATTCCTGACTGTTCCGCCAGAGAACAGCTCAACCTTGTTTTTCTCTTGAGTCTTTTGAACTTTGTTCATTTGTTTTCGTCCTTGTTTGCATTCTTTCAGAGTCCCCCATTGGGTTTGATTTCAGATGTTTGCATACTAAGTGGGGGGGGGGTTTCCAGTCTGAACCCCAGATACGTGTCATTAACACAGTTTGAATCTCAGAATGTATATATATATATATTATAGAAATGGGGATGGTTCCATTTTTTCTTTTCTTTTTTCTCCCCTTCATGCATTTTTTTCTTTTTTTCTTCAAGTCATTAAAAAAAATTATACGATTATATTTACATCAATAACTCATTTCATGATTTGTTTAGTCATATTAACTTTTTTTCTTCATAATATTCAAATGGGGGATTTTCTTTTGATTTTTTTTTTTTTTAATCCATGTGGAGGATGCCAGGTTTCTGCCTTGTTTAGTGAAATGTTCTGTGCATGGAGCATTGGCTACTCTTTAATTGAAGGAATTTTGAGACTAGCTGCAACAATAAAAAAATGGTTTTAACGTATCTACTTTTTAAAATTCTTGATTGTTGTTTAATACGAATCAAAAATGGATAAGCCTGTTTGGATCATGCTTAGAGATACTCCATGTGAATGATTTTCATACTTTGTTTTCAGATGTTGAAGTGAAATACCTTGACCTGGTAGTATAGGCAGAGGAAACAGTGGTGTTTGTATTCTCTGCGAGTGTCCATAGCTGTGACTGTATTCCTTGCTGAGAACAGGTGCTTTCTTCGTGGTCCCGTAGCTCTGCCTTCCCCTGAAAGCTGGGGGCCAGGAGACAGCCGGCCTTTACTTCTCTTGCCCTTTCTCTTCAAGTCTGTGCGCATAGTTATTAGCCATGTAAAGAAAGCGGCTTGTGTTTTCTGGGCCTATGTGCACTGCGTAGCGAGCTGCCGTGGGGGTGGACGCCCCAAAGAAGGGTTCTTAGGCGGGCACAGAAGGTAAGATCTCCCTCCGCTGAGGTGTCTTTCCATTGGAGCGACATCCATTGGAGTGATGTGCATTGAAGTGATTCCAGTGGCATGGCATCCACTGAAGTGACATCCATTGGAGTGTCCAGTGGCATGTACATCCATTGGAATGACATCCATTGGAGTGTCCAGTGGCATGACATCCACTGAAGTGACATCCATTGGAGTGTCCAGTGGCATGACATCCACTGAAGTGACATCCATTGGAGTGTCCAGTGGCATGACATCCACTGGAGCAATATCCATTGGAGCAAAATCCATTGCTGCAAGCCAGTTGCACATGATAATGGTGTTGTGGGTGGATCTAGCTGGTGTGTGGGGCCCACGTGGGGGGCATGGCAATTGTGTGTGTGTGTGTGTGTGTTCATTTATGTGTGGTGGTGTCTTTATTGTGTGTGTGCATTTATTTGTGTGCGTGTATGTGTTTATATGTGTGCACAAAATACCAGAGTGTGTATGTTGGGGCTGCACTCTGACTTCAGCCAAAAAACGTTGCCATGCAATCTGACAAGCACCTGCACGGGCCCCACGTGTCAGCTGACTCCACCCACAATGCCTTTACTCTGCGCAACAAGCTCGCAGCAAAGTCACTGGTGGATGTCGCTCCGATGAAATGGGCCCGTGGAAAACCCACAGCTGTCAAAGGTCTTTCTTTTAAGCCTGCTGTAGATCAGTCAAAGCCTGCATGCTAATTCAGCTATGGGCAGGAATTCTGCCTTTCTCTGAGTTCTCACTTCTGCCTCCCTGGTTCATTCCGCTTCATTTTTGTTGTAATCATCTTCCAGCAGACAGTGTTAAGTGTCATAAGATTTGACTCTGATTTTGGCTTTGACGAGTTTGGTTTTGCCCTGATTGTGATGCAATGCTCATGGCTGAAGGTGTTGCGTGTCAGGCGTCTGACTAACCTGGGTGTGACCGTCACAGTTCACCGGGCATTGAAGGTCAAATGACTGTGATATGTGGCACAGGCCACCAGCTCAGTTTGGTCACAGTGGGCGTTGTGACCCAGTGGATTTGTAGGGTGGGGTTCAGTCCCTGAGAAGGTGGTAATTACCTTTCACCTCCAGCGTGTGGCGGCAGTTTTCAGACCACTTGTCTGGGGATTTCCCTGCAGGTGCTCCAGTTGACGCCTCCGTGACTTGGGTCATGGTGGCAGTGTGCTAAAAGATGTGACTCGAACAGGGTTACTGATAATACATGTACACATATTCAGTGATCTGCAGTGGTCCCTTGGGTACGACTAGAATAATGTACCTATTCTTGAACATGGGGAAGTTTGGAAAAGAATGAATATTTATGACAAAGTCATGGTGACAATACGTGGGCAAGTTTGGAAAAGAATGAATATTTATAACAAAGTCATGGTGACAATACGTGGGCAAGTTTGGAAAAGGCTGAATATTTATGACAAAGTCATGGTGACAATACGTGGGCAAGTTTGGAAAAGGCTGAATATTTATGAAAAAGGCACAGTGACCATACATGGGCAAGTTTGGAAAAGGCTGAATATTTCTGAAAAAGACAGTTACAATTCATGCTCATTGCAGCTTTTTGTTTCTCAGTCTTCAACGCCTGCGCTAGTTGATAAGTTTTACATCTTGCTTCTGTCAGCTTCCCTGCAATCCTTTCTGTCCTCAGCCAGCGTCCGGTCCGCTGATGCGTTGGCTCTTGATTTCTCTGGCTAGTTCTGCTGACATGGCTGCACCAGTCAGTTCTCCCCGCACACAGGCTCCTTCACCCTGCAACTTCTTCTCGGCAGTCTTGCTCCTCTTATGGACAAAAGAATCTGTACACATCCCGTTTCACACTCTCAGCCATAATTATTGTATCATCTTTCTTTTTCTTTCATTTGCACTTGAAATTTTGGAAGTGACGATCTGCACTGCATTAAATTAAGTAAAGACTCAGGACTGTTTATGATGATGCTTTAGTTGTCTCCTGGAGGTCATAAAGTTGATATTGTAATGATTGCTTTATACTAATGTTTATTACCTGATTTGGTTACTTTAGGTAGTGCTGACATTTCTGCTTTTGCAAACATTTGTTTTGGTGTCAGTTTTAAAGCTTTAATGTCCATTTCTTGTCCACCCAGGTTGATTTTAATGTTAAAACAGTATTTTGGGGTGTGAGAGATTTCCAATGAATTGATTTTCTTTTTATCTAATAACCACATTACAGCTTTCAAGGAGGAGAGTATTCTTTCTTCCCTGTGTGGATACTCGGTTATCTGCCCTTGCGTTTTACTGCTTTGTGTGACATGAAGAAGGGGCATCCCCCGTTTGATCTTGTGGCCTGGTGGAGGTTGCTTTTGTTTCCTCAGTTGTGGTGTATACACAAACATGGATCTGATGCAAAGTAACATGGATCTGATGCAAAGTAACATGGATCTGATGTAAAGATTGTTTAATTTTAAAATCACATGTTCACAACAGCTGTGCATGACTAGAGGATTGTGGCCAAGTTGGGAAAATGCAGCTATGATGGGGGGTTGTTTTGTGTGTGTGTGTGTATGTGTTTGCTATGATGGGGGGTTGTTTTGTGTGTGTGTGTGTATGTGTTTGCGTGTGTGTGTGTGTGTGTGTGTGTGTGTGTGGTTGTGTGTGTGTGTGTGTGTGTGTGTGTGTGTGTGTGTGTGTGTGTGTGTGTGTGTGTGTGTGTGTTCATTGGTGTAAATAAATGAAGTTAGGTCCCTTCCCTCCTTCCATAAGTCTTCTCCCCCCCCCCCCCCCCCCACCAGCCCCTCTCTGTGCATTATGTATTCCTCTTTTCTGACCTCTCTGTCACTTGTCTGTCTGGTTCTTTGGTATCTGTCTGCCCCCACCCCATTACTCTACTCCACCCCCTTCTCTCTCTCTCTCTCTCTCTCTCTTCTCTCTCTCTCTCTCTCTCCTTTTCTCTCTCTCTCGCTCTCTCTCTCTCTCTCATCCCCACCCTCTGTCTCTCCATTCCTTTTCTCCCCCTCCCCTTCACATCTGACACATAACCCTACCATCCCCCCACTCTCTCTTTGTATGGCTGATGATATTGTGAAGAAATAAAGTAATGTATTTTAGGTTGCTGCATGCTCTTCATTAAGTCCGCCCATCCCTGTTATCTCTGGCACACAACTTTGTTTAGTAAGTCTCTGTCCGCTTCCATTGTATTGGATAAATAAGAATAATAAAATAAAATAAATCTACTTTTCAATCTCAAAGATGTATATAGAATTTATATTGAAAAAGTTTCCTTCATGATACATTTTCTCCTTTTCTTCTTTTCTTTTTTCTTTCTTTTCTTTCTTTCTTGTGACTTGTTACCTTTTTTTTTCTTTTCTTTTTTCAAACGATAGCTAAGTGAAACTTCTAGTGAAGAGTGTGACATTTCAGCTGTACATATGATGTATGGACATGTTTACATAGTTTGCTTTAGATACTGTGGAACAACAATGTGTGTGGTGTGTGTGTCTGTGCCTTGTGTTGTATATATTTAGCGCCCTCCACCCCTCACCCCCCATCTCCCACTGCACACACATAAGTGTACGTATGTTTGTGATATTACTGGACAGAACTGAGTAATTGAGTATACATCTATTGTAATTTTGTACCATTTAAAAATAAAAAAATTGTAACAGTGTTGCATTAGTTAGCTTGATGAATAAATATATTTTCATTGTTGGAAATCAATACCCTTGCTTTTTGTGAAATATCAGTGATTTGATTGTATATTTTTGTTGCTTTTTTTAATAAGGTGTTTGTGTACACTTGGAGACACATGGGATGCTATTTTGAAAGTAATATTTTCTTCATAACTCATAACTGTGACTTCTCTCTGTGAATGTGATGTTCTCCCTAAAACTGTCTGCCTCCTGCTTTTGTCTGCTTGTCTGTCTGTCTGCCTTCCTCCCTGTCTCTCTCTACCTGTCTGTCTGTCTGTCTGCCTTCTTGTCTTTCTGTCTCACTCTACCTGTCTGTCTGTCTGTCTGCCTTCCTCCCTGTCTCTCTCTACCTGTCTGTCTGTCTATCTGTCTGTCTGTCTGCCTTCTTGTCTTTCTGTCTCACTCTACCTGTCTGTCTGCCTTCTTGTCTTTCTGTCTCACTCTACCTGTCTGTCTGTCTGTCTGTCTGTCTGTCTGCTGCCTTCTTGTCTTTCTGTCTCACTCTACCTGTCTGTCTGTCTGTCTGCCTTCCTCCCTGTCTCTCTTACCTCTGTCTGTCTGTCTTCTGTCTGTCTGTCTGCCTTCTTGTCTTTCTGTCTCACTCTACCTGTCTGTCTGTCTGTCTGTCTGCCTTCTTGTCTTTCTGTCTCACTCTCTACCTGTCTGTCTGTCTGTCTGCCTTCCTCCCTGTCTCTCTCTACCTGTCTGTCTGTCTGTCTGTCTGCCTTCTTGTCTTCTGCACTCTACCTGTCTGTCTGTCTGTCTGCCTTCCTCCTTGTCTCCTCTACCTTCTGTCTGTCTGTCTGTCTGCCTTCTTGTCTTTCTGTCTCACTCTACCTGTCTGTCTGTCTGTCTGCCTTCCTCCTTGTCTCACTCTACCTGTCTGTCTGTCTATCTCCTCTTCCTTCTCTTTCTTTCTCTTTGGTGTGCACATGTGTGCATGCACATGCTTACACACCCACCCACCCACCCACCCACCCACACTCACTCACTCACTTGCACACACTCACACACACACACACACACACACACAACACAAACCAAGCACACTTTTTATGTAAAAATTGATAAAGTATGTGTCCAAGACAAGTTTTCAAAGGTCTTCATCAGTCTTTGCACAGTTATTGTTGAGGTGAGTTAGTCTTTTTACTGTTTTCATTTTAACAATAGGTGTTCTGTGTCACTTTTAATTCATAAAGTAGAATAATACGTGTATTACTAATAATGGAATTGTCCATTTAAATGTGAAAAGCTTCATTTGTCTTATAAAGGCCTCAACACAGAAAACTTTGGTTTTTCTTCTTCTTCTTTTGGAATCACGTGAGCCCATGTAATGACCAATACCTGTGTTTGCTTGGCTGTAGCAAAAACTTCTTTTTTTCTTTTTCTTTTTCTTTTGGGGGGGGGGGGGGGGGGGGGTAGGTTAGTTCTTTTGTTATGAGTAAATGAGATCTTTGAGAGATTGAGTGATACCAACCAGTTCCAATTTCATTCCAGGTTTCAAAAGATTGATTGAATATCACGGTCATAATAGCATCACAGAGACTGAACGGAAAGTTGCATGTTTGAAGAGTTTATGATTCTATGCATTTGGGTGCTTTGTGCAGTGTCAAGTCAGTAAGAGTGGTTTATTTCGGGGGGGGGCATGTAATATATAAATATTTTTAAGCAACCTTAGCATGTGTTTAAGGGAGATAAATAGCTCTTTTTTTCTCTCTTTTTTTTTAAAACCTCAACACAGACCCCAATGATGGAGTTTTGTTTGATTCAAAAGAACAAATTATTCAAAGAGACTTATTTTCGTGTATGCTGTTTAGGTCAGGTCTTTTTAGGTCAGGTCAGGTCTTTTTAGGTCAGGTCAGGTCTGTGTGGTAAAGTTCTTAGTCAAATCTTACACATTTGTGATGGTCTTTGTCACCTTGGCCAACTTTCAAAGTTACTGGTGTGTGACAAAACTAACGAGGCATACTCATTATTTTTCAGTTGTGAATGTGAGTCGATGAGGTGTGTTTTGTTTTGCTTAAGCTGTTTTTAACGGTGAAAGGTCTTTGTTGTTCACCTCTTTAGTGCAAGTACTGTACATGTACTTGAGAAATGTGAAACTGACTGGGGCCATGTATACAGAAACTACCTTGTTTTTCTTACCCATTCCCCCACTTCTTAACTTGTTGTGGGAACATATTAAAACCTGTTTTAAAATCACATTGTGTGTGAAGACAGTAGTATCGACTTTTAAAGTTTGATAACAGACTGTATCCTAGCCAGTTTATGTTTTGTGTGTTTTAACTGATTAAAATGGGTAGAGTGTCCGCTGAATTTTCTGTTGACTTTAATCATGTCTTGGTTTTTGTTTTGTTGCGCATTCATAATCCGGAGAGGAGAAAGCGTCACTTGTGGTGGGTGGGTAAATGTTTTTGTGCACCGAGTGTTATTGTTTTATCATATTCTGCATAACATTCCTCTGCGTATTTGTGCATTTTGTGTTCCAGTGCTCATAACACAAATACTGGTTGTGTCACCCAATTTCCTCTTCCATTGTAATACACTTATTTCATCTTGTATGAGAATACTTCAGTGTGGTTTTCCTTCTGAAATAATGATGATGCATCATGCGAAGTTCACTGAGATCTTTGGGTTTGGGGATTTTTTGAATGCCTTCCCTTTTTTTCCTCTTTTTTTCCCCTCTCAAAAAGGGTGTCTCAGGTGTGTGTGTGATGTGCGGCAAAAAGGAAGCAAATGGGGGAACTGTTGGGAGAGTTATTTTGAGTGTATGGTGCCAAGAAATGTTGACTGGAGGCTGTAAGCAAATGGGGGAACTGTTGGGAGAGTTATTTTGAGTGTATGGTGCCAAGAAATGTTGACTGGAGGCTGTAAGCAAATGGGGGAACTGTTGGGAGAGTTATTTTGAGTGTATGGTGCCAAGAAATGTTGACTGGAGGCTGTATGCTATCAGCCTGGGGGGGATTGAATGTGAGACTGGTGTGCAGGCCTGTATGTACAGTGTGTGTGTGTGTGTGTGTGTGTGTGTGTGTGTGTGTGATAGTGTCATGTGTGAGTGTGTGTGTGTGTGTGTGTGTGTGTGTGTGAGAGAGAGAGAGAGAGAGAGAGAGTGTTTTGTGATCATTGTATGCAGGAGAGTTGCGCGCATGTGCATGCGTGCGTGTGTGTGTGCAAGAGAGAAAGAGAGTTTTGCAGATCAGTGTATGAATGAGATTGGCTTGTGTGTGTGTGTGTGTGAGAGAGAGAGAGAGAGAGAGGAAGGGGGGGGAAGGGAGGGAGGGAGGAAGTGAGAGGGAGGGAGAGAGAGGGGGGGAGGGAGAGAGAGGGAGGGAGGGAGAGGGATGAAGAGAGAGGAAGGGAGGGAGAGAGAGAATGGGGGTTCGGTGTATGCATACTCAGAGAGAGAATGGGGGTTCGGTGTATGCATACTCAGAGAGAGAATGGGGGTTCGGTGTATGCATACTCAGAGAGAGAATGGGGGTTCGGTGTATGCAGACTCAGAGAGAGAATGGGGGTTCGGTGTATGCATACTCAGAGAGAGAATGGGGGTTCGGTGTATGCATACTCAGACTGGCTTCTGATTTCATCATACTTTCTGTTTGAGAGCCTTCCAACATGACGCTGTCCCGTGGGTAGAAGAACTCAAGATCAAGGCTTGAATTCATTGTTTTTTAAATGCATTGTTGGGGTGATGTGAAATATAGAAAAGAGTGTTTTGTGTCCATGCGATAACTTGCTGGATCCACAACAACTCAGCGGTACCTTACACTGACAGGTGTGGTCACCAGCCAGTAAGGTCACCAGCCAGTAAGGTCACCAGCCAGTAACACTGACCCATGGCTATCTTCCTTGCTAGTCCAGTCTCTCAGTGCACTTAGAAAAGAAATATTTCTCAAGTGTTGGTATAAACTCAAAGGGGAACATTCAGAAACAATTTAAACCTAAATTTTCAATCTGTTTTCATTTTGGTCTCTTCAGCTGACTGGACAGCTCAGTGTGTTGAGAGGTTAGCGCCTTTATATACTTTTGGGTCTTTCTGTGGTGGTTAGACTGGTCTGCTGGGATCTCTCTCTCTCTCTCTCTCTCTCTCTCTCTCTCTCTCTCTCTCTCCCTTTTTCTTCTTCTTCTGTTTCTCTTTTCTTTTCTTTTTTCTTCTCCTTTCTTGTCTCCCTTCTCCCTGTTGTTTTGAGTGTATGTTGTGATTACATGGAATACTGTGAGTGGTATTGTGTGTGATCCCAGCTGTTTTTGTTTTTGTGGAGTTCGAGCTAATATAGAGTGGTCTGTTTGATGTGAACTAGAACTTGGTGTGTATATGTTTTTATTATTGGCTCCAGAGTTTCCACGCTGAGCCCTAGATAAAGCTGTTACTGTGAACTGACCCCCCACTCACTCCCACCCCAATTCTGCTGAAAAAGGACTGGACAGAAGTAGAGAGAGTTGATTTGGCATTGTGGCATGAACTGCAAAGTGGTGAGGCATGAAATGCCAGTGCTTTTTTCATTTTATTTTCGTTGCTGGATTAATAGGCAATAGGCAGGTTACGGTAGCTGCATACAAGACACATGGGCTGAATGCGTGTACTGTGCTTTGGCCAGGGTCTGTGGTTCATCTGCATTCTTTGTCACGTCTGTTGGCTTTGAAGCTTAGCATGGATTGAGAGCGAATGTGGAACAGTGATTTTTGTTTGTTTTCAGTGACGGTTATGAAGGATGTTTCTTTTAGAATATTTTGGGCCTTATTCGTTTTTTGTTGTTGTTTGTTTCGTTTTTTCAGAGGTAAGAACTGCCAGCATCTGCTTAGCAGTGTCTTAATTCAGATTAAAATGAGCAAACTCATTGTACCCAAATGTAATGCTGAAAGTAAATTATATTCAGTTCATCTGGGAGGGGAGGGGTATGGACAAATCAAACAGCATGTTTCATTTGAAATTTGACGTCATTTAACTGTTAGTGACGTCAGTGGTTAGTGCAGACAGGGAGAGGTACTTGTGTTCATACACCCGTGCTGTAGCATGCATGCTGGGTGACCCTGTGTGAACAAGGTGAATGTGCATGTCAGTGTATAAGTAGTGATGTACCCAGACTGATACTGTACAGTAGTTCAAACACACTGAAGTGCATTGTACACGTCATTTACCTCCTGAAGATGAAACTGCATGAACATGATTTATTATGATTTATTTTTGTGGAAATTTCTGTGAACGTGTGTGCACTGAACATACATGAACTGGTCTGGTATGTATTGTTTTAACTGCATCGGTGGAAAGTATCTTCCTAAATTGATTTACAGCGTTATTTGTTGCTGGCTAATTGCTGTACAGGTGTTTTTACATAGCTGACTTTCAGCTGTTGGTAAGCACAGCTCTGACTTGTGCTCATCTGCAGGACTGTGTTTGCTTTGCTTCTAGACAGGGTCTCTCCATTCTTCATACTTTGCCCTGCTATTTTTTATTGCTATTTTTTAACCTGCTAGGGACGTTTGATGACAGTGGTTTGTGCTACTTTGTTTCAGAGCTGCTGGTGTCTCGAAGAATCGGGCCTGATTTTGGTGAGTCAGTAGAGAGAAAACATGTGTATGGCATGCACTTCAATATATTTTGTGGTGGGGTGTGAAGCTCTTGTGCCTGCACTCTGTGTGTGTAGATTACCGGTACACTGTACGTAGGCATTGTGTAGCACACTGTGTGTGAACTGTCCACTGTGTAGGCATTGTGTAGCACACTGTGTGTGAACTGTCCACTATGTAGGCATTGTGTAGAATACTGTGTGTGAACTGTCCACTATGTAGGTATTGTGTAGCACACTGTGTGGGAACTGTCCACTATAGGTATTGTGTAGCACACTGTGTGTGAACTGTCCACTGTGTAGGTATTGTGTAGCACACTGTGTGTGAACTGTCCACTGTGTAGGTATTGTGTAGCACACTGTGTGTGAACTGTCCACTGTGTAGGTATTGTGTAGCACACTGTGTGTGAACTGTCCACTGTGTAGGTACTGTGTAGCACACTGTGTGTGAACTGTCCACTGTGTAGGTATTGTGTAGCACAGTGTGTGTGAACTGTCCACTGTGTAGGTATTGTGTAGCACAGTGTGTGTGAACTGTCCACTGTGTAGGTATTGTGTAGCACAGTGTGTGTGAACTGTCCACTGTGTAGGTATTGTGTAGCACAGTGTGTGTGAACTGTCCACTGTGTAGGTATTGTGTAGCACAGTGTGTGTGAACTGTCCACTGTGTAGGTATTGTGTAGCACACTGTGTGTGAACTGTCCACTGTGTAGGTATTGTGTAGCACACTGTGTGTGAACTGTCCACTATGTAGGTATTGTGTAGCACACTGTGTGTGAACTGTCCATTATGTAGGTATTGTGTAGCACACTGTGTGTGAACTGTCCACTATGTAGGTATTGTGTAGCACACTGTGTGTGAACTGTCCATTATGTAGGTATTGTGTAGCACACTGTGCAAACTGCCCAGTATGCAGGTATAATATGTGTGTGCATAGTACAGTGTGTGAGCAGATTGTCTAGTATATAGGTATAATATCGTGCGTGCATAGTGCAGTGTGTGAGCAGATTGTCTAGTATATATAGGTATAATATCGTGTGTGCATAGTGCAGCGTGTGTGGACTATAGTCTATACACTATTTAGGTATTGTGGGAAATGAGAGCACAGGTCCGCCTCGTCTTTCATACAGAACTCTCAGCTGTGTGTGTTGTTTCTTCAGTGTTGCCTTACGTCCACACAGACCTTGGAGACGGGGACCAAGCCACATCCTCTTTCACACAAATGTTCTTCTTCCTTTTGATTTAAAGTCAATTCACATAAGTGATACTATGTCGCCAGCGGACGCAGACTCATGGGGAGGGGAGGGGGGGGTTGCTGTTGTTGTAGTGTCTTACGTGTGTAGTGTCTTACAATTACGAAGATAACAACACTGATACGTCAGCAAGTTATACCAAAACAATAACAGACCTCAAGAAATAGAAAGGAAAGAAAGAAGGGAAAAAAGAAGAAAAAAGGACTGTGAGCTGTGAGCTGTGAGAGCAGCTTCTGGTGGTGGACTGGCTTGACGTCGGGTCCACTGCCTGGTACCGACCTGTGGCTGCCTCAGACCCAGTCAGCCCAC
>JABMCL010002377.1:452500-512500 GCA_018857735.1 Alviniconcha marisindica
TAAGGTGGGACACAGTAACTGTATGAGTGTCTGAAACATGCGCAGTTAAGGTGGGACACAGTAACTGTATGAGTGTCTGAAACATGCGCAGTTAAGGTGGGACACAGTAACTGTAGGAGTGTCTGGAAGAGGCTCAGTTAAGGTGGGACACAGTAACTGTGTTGTTTGAAAGATGCAGAGTTGAGGTGAGACAGATTAACTGTACTGAGTGTTTGAAAGAGGCACAGTTAAGGACACATTAATTGTATTGAGTGTTTGAAAGAGGCACAGTTGAAGTGAAACACATTAACTCTACTGAGTGTTTGAAAGATGCACAGTTAAGTGGACACATTAACTGTATTGAGTGTTTGAAAGAGGCACAGTTGAAGTGAAACAGATTAACTGTATTGAGTGTTTGAAAGAGGCACAGTTAAGTGGACACATTAACTGTATTGAGTGTTTGAAAGAGGCACAGTTAAGTGGACACATTAACTCTACTGAGTGTTTGAAAGAGGCACAGTTAAGTGGACACATTAACTGTAGTGAGTGTTTGAAAGGGGCACAGTTAAGTGGACACATTAACTGTACTGAGTGTTTGAAAGGGGCACAGTTAAGTGGACACATTAACTGTAGTGAGTGTTTGAAAGGGGCACAGTTAAGTGGACACATTAACTGTACTGAGTGTTTGAAAGGGGCACAGTTAAGTGGACACATTAACTGTAGTGAGTGTTTGAAAGAGGCACAGTTAAGTGGACACATTAACTGTAGTGAGTGTTTGAAAGAGGCACAGTTAAGTGGACACATTAACTGTAGTGAGTGTTTGAAAGAGGCACAGTTTAAGTGGAACACATTACAACTGTAGTGAGTGTTTGAAAGAGGCACAGTTAAGTGGACACATTAACTGTAGTGAGTGTTTGAAAGAGGCACAGTTAAGTGGACACATTAACTGTAGTGAGTGTTTGAAAGAGGCACAGTTAAGGCGCTACGCTGCAGGGCGCCACGAAAGGTTTGACCCACATTGTTAGGGTAAGCGGGTCATTAGCCGCCTTGTTTGTGGTTTTTGTGGTCAGCGACAGCTGCACGCTGTTAGTTACCCTGGCAGTTCGCGCTTTTGCACAGACGAGAACTTTCTTTTGCCGCATGCGCTGTGTAGAGTCCTGAGGCGACCCTGTGTGGCTGTGTAGAGTCCTGAGGTGACCCTGTGTGGCTGTGTAGAGTCCTGAGGCGACCCTGTGTGGCTGTGTAGAGTCCTGAGGTGACCCTGTGTGGCTGTGTAGAGTCCTGAGGCGACCCTGTGTGGCTGTGTAGAGACCTGAGGCGACCCTGTGTGGCTGTGTAGAGTCGTGAGGCGACCCTTTGTGGCTGTGTAGAGTCCTGAGGCGACCCTGTGTGGCTGTGTAGAGACCTGAGGCAACCCTGTGTGGCTGTGTAGAGTCTGAGGCGACCCTGTGTGGCTGTGTAGAGTCCTGAGGCGACCCTGTGTGGCTGTGTAGAGTCGTGAGGCGACCCTGTGTGGCTGTGTAGAGTCGTGAGGCGACCCAGTGTGGCTGTGTAGAGTCGTGAGGCGACCCAGTGTGGCTGTGTAGAGTCGTGAGGCGACCCTGTGTGGCTGTGTAGAGTCGTGAGGCGACCCTGTGTGGCTGTGTAGAGTCGTGAGGCGACCCTGTGTGGCTGTGTAGAGTCCTGAGGCGACCCTGTGTGGCTGTGTAGAGTCCTGAGGCGACCCTGTGTGGCTGTGTAGAGTCCTGAGGCGACCCTGTGTGGTTGACGGGGCCGTTAAACTCCAAGAATTACTTACGAACACTAATAGAAAGAAAGAATAAAACATGTGGAAAACAAGTATATTGTATCTGTGTTTTGGGAAGATGATTTGTTTTGGTGTACGCGTGGTGGTTTGTGTGCGTGTTTGGATAATGTGGTGTGTGTGTGTTGTGTGTGTGTGTGTGTGTGTGTGTGTGTGTGTGTGTGTGTGTGTGTGTGTGTGTACTGTTGGGTAGAACGGCCGAGTGACTTGTAGACGGGGTGTGTGTCTGTGTGAGTGTGTATTGGGTAGAACCGATTGTTGCTGTAGTGGTGTGTGCTAGGTAGAACTGACTTGTGCTGTGTGTTGGGTAGAAACGACTTGTGGTGTGTGTTGGGTAGAACTGACTTGTATGTTTGGTAGAACCGACGGACTTGTGTAGTTTTGGGTAGAACTGACTTGTATGTTTGGTAGAACGGACTTGTAGTATGTTTTGGGTAGAACCGAGTGACGTTTGTACTGTGTGTTGGGCAGAACCGATTTGTAGTGTCTGTTGGGTACAACCGGGTGGTGGTAGTGTCGGTGTGTCGGGTAGAACCGATTGGTGTTTGTGTCTGTTGGGTACAACCGGATGGTGTTTGTGTCGGTGTGTTGGGTACAACCGGATGGTGTTTGTGTCTGTCGGGTACAACCGGATGGTGTTTGTGTCGGTGTGTTGGGTAGAACCGAGTTGTGGTTGTGTCTGTTGGGTACAACCGGATGATGTTTGTGTCGGTGTGTTGGGTACAACCGGATGGTGTTTGTGTCTGTTGGGTACAACCGGATGGTGTTTGTGTCTGTTGGGTACAACCGGGTGGTGTTTGTGTCGGTGTGTTGGGTAGAACCGAGTTGTGTTTGTGTCTGTCGGGTACAACCGGATGGTGTTTGTGTCGGTGTGTTGGGTAGAACCGAGTTGTGGTTGTAGTGTGTTGAGTAGAAAGGAGGCGGTTGCTGTGGTGCGTTGTGGGGAGGGGCTGGCGGTGCAGAGGTGGCGGTTTGTCAGGCCCGCGAGGAAACGGGACTCGGGTCATGACGGGCCCCGCATCCGGGATGCGCTTGGCAGCTGACTCACAAGGCGCACGGCTCAACCGGCCAACCAGACGGCGGAACGACAGCAACGAGGAAATGTTGCCACAGCCGTGACGTGGTCTATTGGGAGCCCGTTCAGCCTCAATGATTTCCCAAATAAACAACTGTGTGTGTGTGTGTGTGTGTGTGTGTTGAATTTTAAACAGGCGCAATTTTAACTTTTTTGTTTTAGTTTTTTTCAGTTTTTCGTTTTTGCCTAAGTCGCTATTCCTAAACATTCCTTTAATAATAATAATTCTTATAAGATTTATAGCCCTATGACCCCAATTTTTTTTATTTTAAGTATTTAATTTTTTTATTATTAAGTAATGAATTATTTAAAAAAAAAAAAAAAAAAACGTCCGCGGCGCCGTACATCAACAACAAAATGATAACTCTAGCAAAAGAGACAAACACTTCGTATGCATATAACAACGCTCAAACGTTCCACCCACACACGCACACAGTATAATTACACGCACACACACACACACACACACACACACACACACACACACACACACACACACACACAGTATAATTACACACACACACACACACAGTGTAAGTACACATACACACACACACAGTACAATTACACACACGCAGAGCAGCTGCAGCCTCTCACGTCAAGTGCTTTACTTTGCAACACGTGGGATAGGGGGCAGCTTTCAGAAGAAGATCGAAGGGACCTGCCATCAGTGTATGAAGAGAGACAGTGTGTGAAATAAGGGGGCAGCGTTCAGAAGAAGATCGAAGGGACCTGCCATCAGTGTATGAAGAGAGACAGTGTGTGAAATAAGGGGGCAGCTTTCAGAAGAAGATCGAAGGGACCTGCCATCAGTGTATGAAGAGAGACAGTGTGCGAAATAAGGGGGCAGCGTTCAGAAGAAGATCGAAGGGACCTGCCATCTGTGTATGAAGAGAGACAGTGTGCGAAATAAGGGGGCAGCGTTCAGAAGAAGATCGAAGGGACCTGCCATCTGTGTATGAAGAGAGACAGTGTGCGAAATAAGGGGGCAGCTTTCAGAAGAAGATCGAAGGGACCTGCCATCTGTGTATGAAGAGAGACAGTGTGCGAAATAAGGGGGCAGCGTTCAGAAGAAGATCGAAGGGACCTGCCATCTGTGTATGAAGAGAGACAGTGTGCGAAATAAGGGGGCAGCTTTCAGAAGAAGATCGAAGGGACCTGCCATCTGTGTATGAAGAGAGACAGTGTGCGAAATAAGGGGGCAGCTTTCAGAAGAAGATCGAAGGGACCTGCCATCAGTGTATGAAGAGAGACAGTGTGCGAAATAAGGGGGCAGCTTTCAGAAGAAGATCGAAGGGACCTGCCATCAGTGTATGAAGAGAGACAGTGTGCGAAATAAGGGGGCAGCTTTCAGAAGAAGATCGAAGGGACCTGCCATCAGTGTATGAAGAGAGACAGTGTGCGAAATAAGAGGGCAGCGTACCGTCAAAGCGGAAAGCCAGTCAGCATAGCGAATTTGTATTCGATGCGTTGTTTGATGGGGAGCCACTGAAACGGTGATATTAGCAAAGGTGTTACATGCTCACTACGGTTTAAACAAATAAATGTGAAAGACCAGCGCCGAGCTGAGTTGGTACGTATTCTTTGAAGTCGGGCCATCTGGTCTGAAGTGATACCTGCCACGAGGGAAGTAATCAATCCGAGATAGAACTCGACAATCAGACGAGACTGAGTTGCGGTCGCACTTGTAGTGAGGAATGGACGAATATGGCACTGATTCTGCGCAGAGTGGAGGTAGCGGGCAAACGACAGACAGAAGCGGTAATATGATCACACATGGTGAGGCCAGAGGCTAAGACGGCGCCATAGTAACAGGAAAGATCGTATAACCAAAGCGCGTCACTGTGTAGCTACACGACCCTGGGTAACACTGACCAACGCTGACCAGCCAGTATGACCGGAGCACGGGGCCGGCTAAACACCTAGTTCCGAGTTGTCCGCACTTGAAATTGACCAATCCGGTTCCGTCAGCCATTCACTGCCCTGACCTTATGAACTCGCTACAGACTGATCCGGCGCCTCCTCAATTTTGCTGTTTACGATTATTCGCTATGCATGAATGATTCGCCGGCCAACAAGTGCCTGCCTCTTCCAAACGGAACTAGTTACAGAGTGCTGGGCAGCCCGCGGGGATATAGGCTCTAGACCTGACTCAGGAGAGTTCGTAGTTCAGGAGCTGTGTGAGAGTCGAGGTGGCCGTCCTGGGCTGTCCGTCCTAACGAGCCTTCTGGCTTCCGTGGACGTAAAGCTATATTGAACCATGCTTCGGCATTGGTCACAGCTTGTCCCTAATAATGTCAACTGACATCTGAGGACATTAAGCAACACTTCCTACCTCCCTACCTCAGGAGAGTTGCCAAAGGCGGAGTCTGACCTGGATGATGCATGGACATGCTGGCACCCCACCTGTTGGAAACTGCGAAAATGTGTTACATATCAGTGTGTGTGTGTGTGTGTGTGTGTGTGTGTGTGTGTGTGTGTGTGTGTGTGTGTGTGTGTGCGTGTGTGTGTTGTAGTAGTATCGTTTTGTTCATTACTAATCTCCAGTCGTAAGACACTCTGACCGCGGAGCTCAGTATTGTCATCAGTAAAGAGCCTGGGCTGTGTCACAACACACTGACACCAGTAAGAACACCGAGGCCTGAGCTGTGTCACAACACACTGACACCAGTAAGAACACCGAGGCCTGGGCTGTGTCACAACACACTGACACCAGCAACAACACCAAGGATTGGGCTGTGTCACAACACACTGACACCAGCAACAACACCAAGGCTTAGGCTGTGTCACAACACACTGACACCAGCAAGAACACCGAGGCCTGGGCTGTGTCACAACACACTGACACCAGTAAGAACACCGAGGCCTGAGCTGTGTCACAACACACTGACACCAGCAAGAACACCGAGGCCTGGGCTGTGTCACAACACACTGACACCAGTAAGAACACCGAGGTTGCATTAAAAATGTTGCTATGCGCTGCATAATAATGTGGGAACTATCTTCCGCAACGATAAGTTCCTTGAATAAGAGTGCCCACGCTCCAGAGATGGAGATAAATGCCCCGAAGATGGCGTGTGGCTGCCCACATGGCGGGATAATAAAATATTTTTTCTATACATACTCTTAAAAGTGGAAGAAAGACAGAAAAAACTATGGTCACATAAGCAATCCTCTTACCCTATGGGACGCAGCGTCGGTGTACAACTGGAGGTAATTATCGGTGTACAACTGGAGGTGATTATCGGTGTACAACTGCAGGTGATTATCGGTGTACAACTGGAGGTAATTATCGGTGTACAACTGGAGGTAATTATCGGTGTACAACTGCAGGTGATTATCGGTGTACAACTGGAGGTGATTATCGATGTACAACATGAGGTGATTATCGGTGTACAACTGGAGGTAATTATCGGTGTACAACTGGAGGTGATTATCGGTGTACAACTGGAGGTGATTATCGGTGTACAACTGGAGGTGATTATCGGTGTACAACTGGAGGTGATTATCGGTGTACAACTGGAGGTGATTATCGGTGTACAACTGGAGGTGATTATCGGTGACTCCCGGAGTGATCCGCTGGGGCGAAGTGCCACAACAACAACTCTCATTCAGGAACTGGGGTCGTCTTTCTTTGAGGAGGCTGTGCAGCAACCAGAAGCCGGAGCAGCGCTACCCAGTCCTTGGCTGAACTTAAACTGTGTGCAAACATTAGTCATTTATCCCCAGTCCTTGGCTGAACTTAAACTGTGTGCAAACATTAGTCATTTATCCCCAGTCCTTGGCTGAACTTAAACTGTGTGCAAACATTAGTCATTTATCCCCAGTCCTTGGCTGAACTTAAACTGTGTGCAAACATTAGTCATTTATCCCCAGTCCTTGGCTGAACTTAAACTGTGTGCAAACATTAGTCATTTATCCCCAGTCCTTGGCTGAATTTAAACTGTGTGCAGTGATTAGTAATGTACCCATCTCAAGGTAACGGGGAAGCTATACGTTAATGTGCGGCTATGGCAGTAGTCGCCCTGGGGAAATGTCCCCAACATATTCTCCAGTTCCAACTGTTTCAGTAGGGATAGTTTACGTGTGCGGCCAAAAAGCGGCAAAATGACCGACGTGTTTGTCGGTCCGGTCCTTCCAGGGACCCGACGTTCAGTTCAGTCCGGTCAAGCTTCGGCGTGCCGCCACTCTGAGGTGCTGACAGTTGTACCAGACTACAGCTAGGCCGTGCATGAACCCGGAACTGACGCACTTATGCCGGGCGAAACTCCGAGCCGGATGAATGTCAGACTTAGGGTCCCTTTGTCACTTCACTTATAAATATTTTACTAGCACCCCCCCTCCCCCCGCTACCCCCTCTACAAAACCACCCCCCTCCCCCCACCACAAACCAGACCCCACCCCACCCATCCACCCACCCGCTGTTACCGGGTCTGTACCCAGCATGTTGGCATGTCGAGGTTACTCCCTTCCGAGCCAGTGCATGGCCGCGTCAAACGTTCAGGTAGACCCCCCCCCCCCCCCCAACCCCCGCCCCCTTCGTTTTCATGTCAAAAAAACCCCTCTCTCTGTGTGTCTGTGTGTGTGTGGTGTGTGTGTGTGTGTGTGTGTGTGTGTGTGTGTGTGTGTGTGTGTGTCTCTCTCTCTCTCTCTCTCTCTCTCTCTCTCTCTCTCTCTCTCTCTCTCTCTCTCTCTCTCTCTCTCTCTCTGTAGCAACGGCAGATATGTGAGTCGGCCTTTGTGCTAATATCTTCACCGTTGAGAAATAAAGTTCAATCAATCATCAATCAATCTCTCTCTCTCTCTCTCTCTCTCTCTCTCTCTCTCTCTCTCTCTCTCTCTCTCTCTCTCTCTCTCTCTCTCCGTCTGTCTGTCTGTCTGTCTCTATCTATCTATCTCTGTCTGTCTGTCTGTCTGTCTGTCTGTCTGTCTGTCTGTCTGTCTGTCTCTCTCTCTCTCTCTCTCTCTCTCTCTCTCTCTCTCTCTCTCTCTCTCTCTCTCTCTCTCTCTCTCTCTCTCTCTCCCTCTCTCTCTCTCTCTCTCGTAAAATAAAGTTGATTAATTCTTTCATTCTCTCGGTAAAAAACAAAACAAAACAACTTGGCAGTGAAACACTTGAGGAATTTTTACACGGTGAAAAGGCATTTTCTGAACAGGTGGTTGGAAAGAGAGAGAAAAAAGAGAGAAAAAAGTATAAAGCTTGAATGACTTCCCCTGAAAAAGTCCTGTTTAAAAAACAAAAGTCAGCTTAGTTTCAGGGGCTGTCAATCACCCAACCAGTTCCAGCCAGTCACCGCGTCACAGATAATGATAGTCCCCGCTCAAAGCCCGAGGCTAATTCTGCCCCGTCAGTTCATTTTGCCCCGTCAGTTCATTCTTGCCCCGTCAGTTCATTCTGCCCCGTCAGTTCATTTTGCCCCGTCAGTTCATTCTGCCCCGTCAGTTCATTTTGTTCCCCCTTTGGCAACAGAGTGAAGTACAGTACAACAAAACTGTATTGTCCCTGTCGAAAAAGAAGTCATCTGTTCAGTTCAGTTCAGTTCAGTTCAGTTCAGTTCAGGATGCTATCTATGCGCTCGGAAAAGCCCATATGCGTTCCACCCCGTCTCTCCGAAGTTTCCCCAACGTTGCCTGTGAAACGGTTCCAACGTTCGTCTGACTGACGATGGCCCTCTCTCGGCCTTTCAAGGAAGATCCTCTAGCGCCTCCTCTTTCCACGCCTCTCTCCTCCAGGCGATCGATGGTGTGATGTCCTTGGCGTTGTGCCCGCAAGTAGTGTCTCAAGCTTCTCAACACTTCAGATCTTCCGAAAAGCAAGCTACTTGTAACGGCTGCTTGCCCGCCAGTCTATCCGGTATGTCCATGGCAGTACACCGATAGGAGTTTGGCAAAAATTCAGTTCATCTGGCAGGAGTAAACACAACAAAATATCAAACATACGGTATATTAACATAGGATATGATAACTATGCCTTTGGCAAAAATCTTCTCACTCAGGCGTCCAAGCTAGAGCGTGTTCCAGGATAGGATATGTGTCTCTGGCAAAATGCTTTCAATACGTTCCAGGATAGGATATGTGTGTCTTTGGCAGAGCGCTTTCAATAAGTTCCAGGATAGGATATGTGTGTCTGTGGCTGAGTGCTTTCAATACGTTCCAGGATAGGATATGTGTCTGTGGCAGAGTGCTTTCAATACGTTCCAGGATAGGATGTGTGTCTGTGGCAGAGTGCTTTCAATACGTTCCAGGATAGGATGTGTGTCTGTGGCAGAGTGCTTTCAATAGTTCCAGGATAGGATGTGTGTCTGTGGCAGAGTGCTTTCAATACGTTCTAGGATAGGATGTGTGTCTGCGGCAGAGTGCTTTCAACACCCACACCGAGGCGTCCAGGTGCGTTAACGACGTACCCTCCTGCTGGACTTGCGACTTGATGGTCTCACCCAGGCAGCCGGCAATGATTTCAGAATGAACACTGCTGGTTTGAACCCCAGTGTCGTCGGCGATATTCCCTAGTTTTCTGACCGCGCCATACGCTAGGAATACATGATGGACTGAATTAATGAACGATAATTTATCATGCGCATACACAATTATTTAAACGAAACCACAAACAAACAAAAAAGAAATATGTATGTTCACAGCGCAGGGGTTGGGGGAAGAAGCATATATTTTTACACCGGCATACCGGAAGAAGCACAATTACTTATGTACATACACGCGCGCGCACACACACACACACACACACACACACACACACACACACACACACGCACGCACGCACGCACGCACGCACGCACGCACGCACGCACGCACGCACGCACACACTCACGCACACACACACACACACACACACACACACACACACACACACACACACACACACACACACACACACTCACACGCACGAAAATGACAGTAATGGTCAGAATATTGAACGATGGTCATTAACGAAAGAAGACACGCAGTAAGGACAAGTGAGTGCGAGTTGCAGTGACTAAAAAAGTTTGGTGTCTTGAGGTACACCGGAAACAATGAACTGCGTCTGTCCACGGAGCGGCCAGGCTGTCTTCCTGGTGGTGCTGGGCGGGGCGTTTCGCGGGGAAGGTGGCGGTATTTTGGTTCGTTTCAGTGTTGCTGTACGTCTACAGAGACGGAACATTAGGTACAGGGAGCCTAGGATGGCCACCTCTTCTTTCACACAGCTCCTGAGCTCTGATATTTAGGAAGGCTCGCTGGCCATGTCGCTTTATTTGCCAGTCCATGGGCCCAGGGTTAGAGTTAGGGTTAGGAACATCAATGAGCTCAGAGATAGACTCGCATGTTTTCCTGGCCAGGACACGTGACAGACAGCAAGCGAAGAATAGTGTGGAGAACGGTAGCCCTTTATCATGGAAGGGGTTAAAGAGCGGAGTGGTTGCCGGGCGAGTGCACGCTGCACGCGTGAGATGTAGGCCTACTCCGTCAAACCGGCAAGGTCCGTTTCCGTGACGTGTACACTTTGACTGGCTCCTTTGCCGCCTGGCCAGCTACGTGACCTTTGCCCTGTGACACTGACGCACTGACGCAAAACGATGACAGCAGAGCACGACAGTTTATGCCTAGTCACTCCCCCTACAGGCGCCTGCACGTACTAAATAGAACATTATTATCAATGTTATGGACACCTCCCGAGCCGGGCGCGTGCTGGCCTAAGGGCTTACAGTCTTTTAGTCATGCAGAACACTAGGCTGGATGCTCGGACAACAAAGATTCAAATGTACATCCATATATGCACATCGCGTACACACACACACACACACACACGCACACGCACACGCGCGCTAGTCTGGCGTTTTGTTTGTGTCAAAGAATTGACAATGTTTTACCATACTAGTAGCTCAGTTGAAGAACGCCGGACTCTTGATCGGAGTGTCATGGTTTCGATCCCCAGCAGAAGCGGAACGAGAATCTTTATCTCCAGATTTCATTTTCTGGGCTGACTGTTTTTGCCGTATCCGTTGCACCGCCGTGTTAGCGCGGTAGCAGGTAGAGCCAGCAGACGGCGGTCATTGTGCCCATGCATGGGCTCAGTGGCTGTCTACGCAGTGTGGGAACCCAGTGATGAGGGAAGTGTGGGAACCCAATGATGAGGGAAGTGTGGGAACCCAGTGATGAGGGAAGTGTGGGAACCCAGTGATGAGGGAAGTGTGGGAACCCAGTGATGAGGGAAGTGTGGGAACCCAGTGATGAGGGAAGTGTGGGAACCCAGTGATGAGGGAAACGACCTCATACGCAACTCACCGGTAGGCAACAGTCGAGCTTAGCTGCGCGTGTAGCATAGTCACAAATGAATTTAATGAGAGTTGTCATAGTTGATTTGACTCCAGTCTTAACACGACAAACATCTGCAACAACCGGAAGTCTTTTCCCCCCACTAATATCACCGTTTGTTAGTGTATCATATGTCTTAATAAAGGGGTTGCGGTGAACATTTCCACATGTTTGCGTTGTCCGATTAATAAGGCGTTCTTTTTAACCATCTAGTATGTCTTTATCTAAAAAAACAAAAAAACGTTTGCGTCCCTACCGGACGATTGAGACGAAGGAACAAAACGGCCCAAGTCGAACATGGCGGATCTAAAATTCAATTGTCATATTCATTATTGTCTTTGTTTACCATTTTCATTATTGTCTTTGTTTGCCATTTTTATTATTGTCTTTATTTGCCATTTTCATAATTGTCTTTGTTTGCCATTTACATTATTGCCTTTGCCATTTTCAGTATTGTTTTTCCTTGCCATTTTCATTATTGTCTTTGTTTGCCATTTTCATTATTGCCATTGCCATTTTAAATATTGTTTTTCCTTACCATTTCATTATTGTCTTTGTTTGCCATTTTCATTATTGTCTTTGTTTGCCCTTTCCATTATTGTCTTTGTTTGCCATTTCCATTATTGTCTTTGCTTGCCATTTCCATTATTGTCTTTGTTTGCCCTTTCCATTATTGTCTTTGTTTGCCCTTTCCATTATTGTCTTTGTTTGCCCTTTCCATTATTGTCTTTGTTGCCATTTCCATTATTGTCTTTGTTTGCCATTTCCATTATTGTCTTTGTTTGCCCTTTCCATTATTGTCTTTGTTTGCCCTTTCCATTATTGTCTTTGTTTGCCCTTTTCATTATTGTCTTTGTTTGCCCTTTCCATTATTGTCTTTTTGTTGTTGCTATTTTCATTATTGCCTTTTTGTTGTTGTTTTGGTTATTGTCTTTGTTTGGTATGTTTTCATTATTGCTTTTGTTTGCTATTTTCATCATTATCTTTGTTTTCTATTTCATCATTGTCTTTGTTTTCTATTTTCATTATTGGATTTGCTTGCTATTTTCATCATCGCCTTTGTTTTTTAATTCCTATAGTTTTTTTGCTATTTTCATTATTGTCTTTTTTTGTTTCCTTTTTTGTTGTTGTTATTGTTGTTCCATTATTGTCTTTGTTTCAAATGAATTCCTATCGCCTGTCAGCCGGCGGCCGAGCTTCAGGCTTAGCAGAAGTTGACGTAGTCACTACGGTAGTGGCCCAGGCGTAGTAAGACTAGCCTGCAGTAGCAGGTGACGTAGTCACTACGGTAGTGGCCCAGGCGTAGTAAGACTAGCCTGCAGTAGCAGGTGACGTAGTCACTACGGTAGTGGCCCAGGCGTAGTAAGACTAGCCTGCAGTAGCTTTGCCAGCCATGCGAGGCGTAGTAAGACTGGCTTGCAGTAGCTTTGCCAGATATACGAGGCGTAGTAAGACTGGCCTGCAATGGTTTTGCCAGCCACTATGCGAGGCGTAGTAAGACTGGCCTGAAGTAGTTTTGCCAGCCACTATGCGAGGCGTAGTAAGACTGGCCTGAAGTAGTTTTGCCAGCCACTATGCGAGGCGTAGTAAGACTGGCCTGCAGTAGTTTTGCCAGCCATGCGAGGCGTAGTAAGACTGGCCTGCAGTAGTTTTGCCAGCCACTATGCGAGGCGTAGTAAGACTGGCCTGCAGTAGTTTTGCCAGCCATGCGAGGCGTAGTAAGACTGGCCTGCAGTAGTTTTGCCAGCCACTATGCGAGGCGTAGTAAGACTGGGTTATTGATGGCGTGTACGGCAAAGTGTGAGCAGCCAACGGGAAACAAAGCTTGTGATTTATGAGCAGCGTCTTCCGTGGACCGCAAGCTCACGTCCTGTGTCTTCGGTCGTAGCTTTCTCACCACCACTTGCCTGCAGCTAGAGGCGTAGTTCGTTTCAACCCCCCCCCCCCCCCCCCCCCCCCCCTACCCCCACCCACCCCACACACACACAACTCGTAAATTATAGCGGTATTATCTTAGACTATGTGAAAGTTTTCTGACAGTTATATTACTATCGATTATATGGTTGGAAACAAACTCTTGCATTTATTTTGAGGCAAGGACAGTTTCTGACATAAAGAGACTGGACAGCCAGCACCTCTCAGGAGATACACTGGCGTTACACAAGTCTCGTGAACGAACACCTCATACTCACACACGCACACCAAAGCACCATACGAACAACGCGAATGAGTTTTTGTTTTTGTTTTTTGTTTTTTAACTTGCTCATTCGAAATGCTGCATGGATAGGTAAATAAAATATATAAAATCAGTAAATAACAATCTCAACACAAGAGCAACCAACACTAGAGTATTAATATTTGGAGAAAATAGGAGGACACGGACGTCTGCCGTCCAGGAAGGTGTACTGTTAGCACTGCTGAAGGCCGACGGCTTCCTCAGAATCTCCTCCTCCTCTTTCGGCCACAAAACGATAATAGTAATAAAGATCACGACAAAAACGTCATGGTGATGTGTGTGTGTGTGTGTGTGTGTGTGTGTGTGTGTGTGTGTGTGTGTGTGTGTGTGTGTCTGTGTCTGTGTGGTGCGAGCGCGCGCGTGCGCGTGCCTGTGTGCCTGTGAGTGTGTCTGTGTGCTTGTGTGCATGTACACGTGCGTTCATGCGTGCACGCAAGCGCGCGCGCGTGCCTGCGTGTATGTGCGTGCGTGAATGTATGCTTGTGTGCGTATCTTGCACTTTTTTTTAATTAATTTTTTTTTTAAATTGTTTTATATACTTCGTGTTCATTGGTGTCTGTCTCTTTGTGTGTGTGTGTGTGTATGTGTGTGTGTGTGTGTGTGTGTGTGTGTGTGTGTGTGTGTGTGTGTGTGTGTGTGTGTGTGTGTGTGTGTGTGTGTGTGTGTGTGTGTGTGTGTGTGTGTGTGTGTGTGTGTGTGTGTGTGTGTGTGTGTGTGTTTCCTTTACTGAAATTATTTTGTAAGTATGTTTCCGCTAAGACCAAACATACAAGCGATTAAAAGGAACGCACATTTACATGGAACAACTGATACAGAATAAGTTGTACATTTCTGGCTATGCGTCTTGTTGAAGCAACGAACGAACAATCAGACATTCCATTCACCGTTTTGGCTTCAGCCGAGTTGAGTGTTCTTGTAAAACGACTGTCGGTTTGTCTCTTCGTTACAGGGAAAAGGAGTATCGCCGAAAATTTGCAAGTTACTCCAACATTTTGTGTGTCTTGCTTTTCTTCTCACAATGCCGGTTATCAAAGTTTTGCATCTGATGTCAGTAAACTGATTTTTTTATATACTAATATTCATTCATATGAATGTGTGTCATGTTATATAATACATATATACACACACACACACACGCGCACACACACACACACACACACACACACACACACACACACACACACACACACACACACACACACACACACACACAC
The DNA here is from genome assembly GCA_018857735.1 of Alviniconcha marisindica. Classification (NCBI taxonomy): domain Eukaryota; kingdom Metazoa; phylum Mollusca; class Gastropoda; family Provannidae; genus Alviniconcha; species Alviniconcha marisindica. The sequence goes on from JABMCL010002377.1 coordinate 467,116, forward strand.
ATACACACATACATAAAATGACGTCATTCCCCACGTGCGCGTGCATTTTACGATTGATGGAAGTGCTTTGGGGCAATTTCTTCTTACAGGATAACAAAGTATGATGTATTCACTGACAAATTTCCTCTTACAGGATAACAAAGTATGATGTAATCACTGACAAATTTCCCCTTACAGGATAAGAAAATATGATGTAATCACTGACAAATTTCCCCTTACAGGATAAGAAAGTATGATGTAATCACTGACAAATTTCCCCTTACAGGATAAGAAAGTATGATGTAATCACTGACAAATTTCCCCTTACAGGATAAGAAAGTATGATGTAATCAGTGACAAATTTCCCCTTACAGGATAAGAAAGTATGATGTAATCAGTGACAAATTTCCCCTTACAGGATAAGAAAGTATGATGTAATCAGTGACAAATTTCCCCTTACATGATAAGAAAGTATGATGTAATCAGTGACAAATTTCCCCTTACAGGATAAGAAAGTATGATGTAATCAGTGACAAATTTCCCCTTACAGGATAACAAAGTATGACCTAATCAATGACAAATTTCATTTATAGGATAACAAAGTACGATCTAATCACTGAGAATTTTTTTGCACCACTGGCTTTATCCACGGAAAAAAAACTGCAAACCGGCAAACGTTTGTTGTGATCGCGTACATCACGGACACGGTACAAATGAATTCATCTACATCCGTGTTGGCTGACAATGGCTTGGTAATGTAGTATCCGTGATGTGCTGTCACTGTGATAATTAGGTTGTTTGATGTTTGGCTGATTTCGGTCACCAAGTTATTCACAGTGCATAAAGTGTGTGTCTAAACATATTTTCAACATGGTGACTTTACACTGAAGCACTTTCAGCTTGAGTACTTTGACTGGTTTGAATCAGCTGAACTGAACGACGCTTTTAGTTCAGCTCGGTTCAGCTCAGTTCAAGGTGGTATCTGCACTCGGAAAAGCCCACCCCGTCTTTCAGACATTTCCTAAATGTAGCCTTTCAAACAGTTCCAGTGCTCGTCTGACTGACGCTAGCCCGGCCATGGCCTCTCTCGTCCAGTCAAGGAAGATCGTCTAGCGCTTCCTCTTTCCACGCCTCTCTCCTCCTGTCAAGGAAGATCGTCTAGCGCTTCCTCTTTCCACGCCTCCTCCTGTCAAGGAAGATCGTCTAGCGCTTCCTCTTTCCACGCCTCTCTCTCCTGTCAAGGAAGATCGTCTAGCGCTTCCTCTTTCCACGCCTCTCTCCTCCTTCAAGGAAGATCGTCTAGCGCTTCCTCTTTCCACGCCTCCTCTGTCAGGAAGATCGTCTAGCGCTTCCTCTTTCCACGCTCTCCTCCCTTCAAGGAAGATCGTCTAGCGCTTCCTCTTTCCACGCCTCCTCCTGTCAAGGAAGATCGTCTAGCGCTTCCTCTTTCCACGCCTCCTCCTGTCAAGGAAGATCGTCTAGCGCTTCCTCTTTCCACGCCTCTCTCCTCCAGGCGATCGATGCTGTGGTGTCCTTTGGCTTTGTAGGCACAAAAGCAGGTAGTGTCTCAAGCTCCTCAACACTCCAGATCTTCCGAGACGCGAACCACTTGTGATGCTTTTAAAAACCAAGGAGTAACAACCTTTTCCAGAAAGACACGACTTCTACTCAAGCAAGCAAATAAACAAAAATAAGAAATAAATTAATGAATAAATAAATAAATAAAAGATGAGGAGAGCTTGCTTTCTGTCCCTGTAAGGTTACTGGCCGATTTTTAGCCCACAGTAAAATAGACAGCAATGAAAACGTGTCTTGTGATGCGGCAGAAGCGGAATGGAGAGGTACAGGGCGGCGGGGGGGGGGGGGGGGGGGGGGGGGGCACATAGCTACACCACTGACTCAGTTATGCTAACCATGGTCCTTTTAACCACACAGTTTGTCTTTGTCCCGAATATGTCTGCCCGACATCTGAGTACATTAAGCCTCATTCGCATCGCAGTGCAGTTTGTGCAAAAGTTGATACTTAGTTCTTGGACTTGTCCACCGCACAGGGAACAACCATTACCACTACTTTAAATCATACAATGGAGAACCCTTTCAGGGGAACAACCACTACTTTAAATCATACAGTGAGAACCATTTCAGAGCGAACAACCACTAGTTTAAATCATACAATGAGAACCATTTCAGGGGAACAACCACTACTTTAAATCATACAATGAGAACCATTTCAGAGCGAACAACCACTACTTTAAATCATACAATAAGAACCATTTCAGGGCGAACAAAGCTTATGACTTGAAATCACAAACAAAACAAACAAACAAGCAAGCAAACATTCACAGTTTCAGACACAACGCAGTCTAAACAGTAATTACGCCAGTTGATTTTCAGACTACAGCGGGTGACTGACAGACGTTTGTCTCTTTAGGAATGCCAGATCCAGACACAAGTATGATGTGGGAAATAGCCCAAGAATTGTTATTATTATTAGCGTAATGATGATGATGATGATGATAATAATTATTGTTGTTATTATTATTATTAATTATTAACCCTTTGGCTGCCAGAGTATTAGTGCTTGTGATACAGTTGCGAGAGATTCAACCAATCGCTGCATAAACGTTATTTTCCACAACTTTATTTAAGGGTTTAGTGCATGAAAAGTCAGAATTCGAGCCCAGAACGTCTCACAGGCGGGTAGACATTTTGCTGGTGACGTCATCATTATGATATCACAAAGGGCAGGGAAAGGGTCAAACTAAGTCAGTGTTTCGCCCAGGCTTTACCAGTCCCAAACCTGAATGATATTGTATACTGTTGCTTCAGGCTGATTTAAGTAACTTACGATATATTGATGTGTGCTTTGAATCACCTTTGTTGATTTGTACAGCGCTAAGAGGTCGTAAGCGCTATGTAAAATGAATAATAATTTTTATTATTGTCATTATTATTATTGTACTCTTTTACGTGTTATTTCTCCAGTTGAAGCATATATAGCAACTAAAAAAACAAGGAATCATATATAGTCTACACACACACGCACCGCTACGCGCGCGCGCCCGCACACACACACACACACACCACACACACACACACACACACACACACACACACACACACATACATACACACACGGCACCCACGCAAGCACGCACTCACACTGACACACACACACACACACACACACACACACACACACACACACACACACACACACACACACACACACACGTAAATGAAGCAATTAATGACATTCAACCCAGTCGGGCTCTAACTTCAACGGCCCGTCGCATCTCATTTCTCGTGTAACTACGTGTTTTGACGCAAGCTTCACAAACTACCAGCTCAGTCACATCAGTCCACGGCGGTCTTAGCCAAGGGGTTGAACTAACTGGGTGGAGTAACCTCCCGTGTCATGTCATCAGAGAAGGGAGTGGAAACGGCGAAAGCTGATTGGATGACCTCTTTGGCCCGTGTCTAACTTACAGTTTGTTCGGCGAGCTCTCGAAGCAGACGATCATTCACAGCCCGAAGTACAAAGGAGGCGGAACGCAGCGTGTGAAAACAGACGTTTCTTGGCAATGAGTCTGTAACAGGCCGCATGGTGTGCGTGCATGTTAGTGCTGGAACGGACTGGCGGACACAGTTTTGAATCGCCGTACGGAGGTAAGTTAGTGTCAGTGACCAGCTATATCGTCACTTACCGCCAGCCGTCTGTCACTGTCAGTGTGTTTGTCACTGTTGTGTTGTGTGAGTGTGTGTTGTGGTGTGTGCGTGTGTGCGTGTGTGTGTGTGTGTGTGTGTGTGTGTGTGTCAGTGTGTGAAGTTACGAGTCAGACTCTTAATTTACATCTCCGGAAAGCGAGGCTTGGAGTATCAGTGCTAGACATAGTGACACTCGTATCAGTTGCATATTCTAGTCTGTCCCAGTGTCTGACAGCGCGGCTGAACTGACTCAGTAATCTTCAGCCTGTCGCTGCTCTTGTAAAATAGAGTCCCAGTCCAGCTCCTGCTGTCCCCAGGCTGTAGAGCTGCCATGTTTTACGACACTGACTTTCCGTGCTGCTGTCTTCATCCGTCTCTTCACTCCGTCTCGAGTCTCGGTTTGCTGCCCGGCGTTTTAGGTGGTGTTAAAACAAATGCAGTGATAGAACAGATCTAGGGAAATGTACTCACCTATACGACGAAAGACAAGGAAACACAAGCGCTTTCGACAGAAAATTCTTCTTTAGGTGCAAGAAGATAGATAGATAATAATAAAAGAAGAAGGAAACAAAGCAGAAGACAGACAAGAAGGAGCCGATGTAAAAATAATAATTAAATGCTGTAAAGGCAACTGGGGAAGACGGGCAGTTTGGCCTAGCGGTAAGGCGAGACGTTCTGAGGCGCGAGTCGTAAAGCTGAGCGGACGACGGGGGTTCAATTCCCCGGCAGCTTCCTTCGACTGGGCTCTCCTTTCTCCTCAACGGTAAGTAAGTACACATGGTGCTTAACGTCCACAGAAACCGTAAGGCTTATTAGGGACGGGGGGAAGGGGGTGTGGGGGAGATTATATACCTATCGCAACACTGTCACCATCAGAATGATTCCTGCATTAAGATGGGCAGCGATGAGAGCCATTTTAATGTCACCCAGTCAGTAGGAAATGATGGACAAAGTCACAAGACAAAGTCACAAGACAAAGTCACAAGACATTGTCCACAAACTACAACCTTTCTGAAGAGAAAGGAGAGCCGAAGCGGTGTCGAACCGAGGTCCTTCCGCTTACCAGCCTAACGCCTTACCGCTGGGCCACACCGGCTCTCACCTTCAACAGTGGGTGGCAATGGTTCAGTTTTTATGCGGGACACTGTCGTGCGAGTTTGCCCCTCAAAAGTGAATGTAACGTTACAGTGGCTGTCATCGTTGCCCATCTTAATGCAAAACATCATTCTGGTGTATAGCCCCACCCCCCACCCGTCCCCCCCGGAGAGAGAGAGAGAGAGAGAGAGAGAGAGAGAGAGAGAGAGAGAAGAGAGAGAGAGAAGGGGTAGAGTAATGGGAGAGAGAGAGAGAGAGAGAGAGAGAGAGAGAGAGAGAGAGAGAGAGAGAGAACTCATTAAATATTGTTTTTGTAGGCAACACTTGTGGACGTTTTTCTTGATTTGTCAAGAACATACACACACACGCACGCGCGCGCACACACCGGCACACACACACACACACACACACACACACACACACACACACACACACACACACACACACACACACACACACACACACACACACACACACACACACACACTACTCGACACGCGCGGTCGCGAGCTAGTTTGCCTACGGCCGTTACAAAAGCAGTAATATGTAGGACAACATAATCTTACAATCAGTTTGTCGGCCTAGCTGATGTTGTTTCAGTGAAAGTGACAAAAGAAGGCCTAGAGCACTTACGGAATCCAGAAACAAAGGAGGTTAGTCACAGCTCTCGACGGACGTGACTTGTTTAACAAGGAACACATCCTTCGGATGAAACCGTAAACCGAGACCCCCCATTCCCCCTACCAGGTAGAAAAATGAGTGAGCCGGTTTGGCCCATTGGTAAGGCGTCGTTAGCCTGGTAAAAGAATGACCTCGGTTCGATTCCGCTACGGTTCTTCTTTCTGTTCCCAATTTGTGTTTATGGTTCCATTGTGTTGCCCTCACACAGGTAGTGATATATGAAAATGGCTTTAACTGATTCTGGCGGTGACAGTGCAGCGTTACTGAGGTACAGCCGCCATCTTACCCCGCCTGTTGCTGCCCCCCCCACCCCCCCCTTCTCTGTCGCTGCCATCCCTGGCAGCCCCCGCCACCATCTCTTCGGAGGCAACTCAGCTTTACCACCCAAGTAACCGTTGAAAAATCTACGTGGGAGACGTTCTGTGATACATACCGCCGAGGTCTCATCGTGTGCACGCGGCGAAAAGTTCAAACCGACACTCACGTTAGCGACTCTGTAGGCGCGGCATGCCACTTTGTCCTGAAGGCTGTCTCGGGGAATGGTGGAAACGCTGAAATAATCCACGGCATGCATTGCCAGAAAGTTAGACACCGCCGGGTGAACGCCTGTGGCTTCCAGTAACATTGTGTAACTCAGACGGTGCAAGGTTGTACGGTGTACACAGGTCATGCACTGAGGCTGACGGGGGGTGGGGGTGGAGAGGGGGTGGAGAGGGGGGGGTGGAGGGGGAGGGGCAGCCGGGGTCACTACACACAAATGTCAAAGGATGTTTCTATAGTCTCGCTATAGACCTGCCATGCTTTCCGTCCCCTGCTGTGTCTGTCTCAGGTCGGCTGGCTCTTCGGCATTGAAGTTGTGCATAAATTTAGTTTTGTATAGCCGTTAGTATGCTCCGCGCGCATGTGTTGTGTGTGTGTGTGTGTGTTGTGTGTGTGTGTGTGTGTGTGTTGGTGTATGAGTGTCTGTGTGGTGTGCTTGTGTGTGTGTGTGTGTGTGTGTGTGTGATGTGTTGTGTGTGGGTGTGGGTGTCTGTGTGTGTGGTGTGTGTGTTGGATGTGTCATGTGTGTGGCGGCGTGTGTGAGGGGGGTGAGGCTCTGTGTGTGTGTGTCACTGTGTGTGTGACAGTGTCAGGCGCGTGTGTGTGTGTGTGGGGGGCGGGAGGCTGGGTGTGTGGGTGTGGGTGGGGGGGGGGGAATGTGTGTGTCTGCTCTTACTGAATAATTTCAGCGGACAAGATTTTGCGCTATATAAATACTTTAATTATGATTTATTATTTTTGTATGCGGAGAGAAAAAACAACAACATCTCTTGGCATGCGAGTAAATTGATAAAAATACAAATCTATAAATCAGTTGTATAACCCCCAGCAAGGTTAGACCCTCTTGGCCTACATGTTCTGACGCGCACAGTCAGTTGATAATATCATGTAGAGACATGGGCGTTTTCTCGACTGAAATTGTCAATCCGGCTGAGCTTTCACTAGTTGATTTTTTCCGCTATAATTATTGCTCTACATTACATATATTTCTCTTGTTTATTGCTGCTTCTCATACACATCTACATATCCTTTTGCTGTTGTATATTGTTCAGCTCGAGGAGCGGAGAATAGCGGCTGTATAGACAATTTATACCCTACATTCTGGACTGAAGATGCTACCTTTGATGACTGGTATTGTTGATAATGCCGGAGAAAGTCTGTTTGGAAAGCCTGCAATGAGTTCGTGTAGATCAGAGACTAGCGCTGTATAAAGGCTATTTGTTATTATTATTGTACCATCACCAAGATTGAGAAACTGTCACTAGATATGTGTCCACAGAAATCTGAATGTCTTTCAAAATCGGGAGGGGAGGGGCGGTGGTGGTGGTACATATTAATATTTATGTTACACTGTCGCCATAAGAATGACTTGATCTTCAATGATGGGAGACAGTTATTGATTATGAGGGGGGGCAAAGTCGCACCGACGTCTAGCGCCTTACCGCTTGGCAAAAACAGGCTCACAGAGCACACACACACACACACACACACACACACACACACACACACACACACACACACACACACACACACACACACACACACACACACACACACACACACACACAATGCACACACACACACACACACACACACACAATGACACAGACACACACTCACAATGACACACACACACACACACACTCACACACACACACACACACACACACACACACACACACACACACACACTCTCTCTCTCTCTCCACACACACACACACACACACACACACACACACACACTCACCGACCCTGTATGTTCCGCCTTTAGTAGCTGTGTAAGAGAAGAAGAGAAGGTTTACTTGTGGTTTTACAGAGATTCCTACGCCTGCGGATTCTCTCCGCTTTGCCTCATAGTTATATGAGCCTTTCCATGCTGGTTATGAGGATACAGCCGAGAGGTGCAACTCCACACATCCAGCTCATAACATTTATGACAACGTGATCATTGCATGGCTTGCCGCCACTTCCCCGTCCTCCCCGTGGGAGTTTCAAACAGCCGGCACTGACTATGCAACCCGTAGTAGAACGAAAACAAGAAACAAACAAGTGTTTTCATTGACGTAACAGATAAATGTCGCACGCATTTCATCAGGGGAAAAAATGCAGTAATAAACACACACACTCGCACACACACACACACACACACACACACACACACACACACACACACACACACACACACACACACACACAGAGAAAGAGAGTAAAGACAAGTGGGAAGGAGTCTCACAAGCGACAGGGCCGCAAGAAAAGTGTCGAGAGCAGGCCGGAAAGAATGAAGGAAGTATTCCCAAGCGGCACACTAGGTCTTTACAGTCACGGCAAACCTTACAGCTTGTTGTAAAAAGGTCTATAAATGGCGGGAAGAAACGGCTCGGTGACTGCACTGTTATTCTGAAGATCCAAATACATCAAAGGTTCGGAATAACGCTGTTTATTAGGACAAAACACAACATGCGAATTTTCGGGGTAATCCCCTTTATCAAGCTACAAAACGACACTTAAACAACAGTTAAACCGGTGAAAAACGATGAAAACTGAGAAGTAGAGGGCTAAGCCACTCATCTGTCAGTTTTGCGTTCAGCTATGTTGCTGTCGTGTCCAGTGCTTGAAAGAATGTTGATTATCATAGCCATAGCTCAACCACTGAACACAGAGAACTGGCTTAGCTCTCAATCTCATTTTTTCCCCGTCGTTTTTCACCTTTTAACCGTTAAGTGTCGTTTTGTAGCTTGATAAAGGGGATTACCCCGAAAATTCGCTTGCTGTGTTTTGTCCTGATAAATACCGTTCTTCTGAACCCTGTATGTGTTTGAATCTGGTTTTAGACCGCTAGCAGTCATTCTCGTTTCTGATTTTGTGTTATTTTTGAAGTTAGAAGCATGTGTCGTTGCCACGTTCAGCCATATGTGACGTGGTAGGACTGAGGGCCCGCTGGACACCGAGTCCCGCAGCCATTGTGACTTGTGATGGGCAGCTGGACGGACACACCGCTGATCGTTACTTCAGTCCGGTGACCGACTTTTACTTCCACAGCCGCCCGCCCGCTCAGCGTGTTGTTTCAGCAGACAGATGTAGCAAGCATGGAGAAGGTTTTTATTTTTAGGTATCAAACGGAACTGCTTTCGCCGAAATCATGACTGAAAAGTTCCCAAGGCCAAGCCGGAGAGAAAGGGAAGGGGGGTGGAGGGGCGGGGGAAGGGGGCAGTCACGGTAAATAGGAGCCCAAAAGCCGGGGGGGGGGGGGGTGCCACATGTGCATCATACCAGCCAGCATCCTTGTTATCAGCTGTGGAGGTATGGTATTTGTTGGTTCAGCCGTTTGTGACTAGGCCGTAAAAACGTGGGAGCCGCCTTCCGCGTTACAGGAACTAACGACTCTTGAAAGGGACGCAGTTACACACACTACTCGGTTACAGTGCATCAGTGTATCTACCGGACACACTCAGTACACACTCACACACACACACACACACACACACACACACACACACACACACACATATATAGTTTCTACTCCCCCCCCCCCCATCCCCCCACGTACTTCAGTCCTCACCCACCCCAACCACCACCAACGTCTATGATTTAGGAGAGAGAGAGAGAGAGAGAGAGAGAGAGACAGAGAGACAGAGAAAGAGAGACAGAGAGAGAGAGAGAGAGAGAGAGAGAGAGAGAGAGAGAGAGAGAGAGAGAGAGAGAGAGAGAGAGAGACAGAGAGAGAGAGAGAGACAGAGAGAGAGAGAGACAGAGAGAGAGAGAGAGAGAGATCATCGTGCAGTATTTGTATGTTAAGTTACACATGAAACACGTTATTGGTGCTCCTGCAGTTCTCCGCCCATCGTCTAATGTAAAACATTCACAAAACATAATTCAGTTTTCACTTGTACAGGAAACAGTAGAGCTGTGTTCTCTTGGAGATCCGGCTCGCTGAAGGGGAAGACCGGCGGACGGCGAAGACTGAACTGTGCGCGCGGCCGCCGTGGTAAAGCGATTAGTGGTGTAGAAATGGTGTCCTGGATCAGCGTGTCGCCGTGTGACGTAGCGCATCGTGACGGGCGCCAGCGTGCGGGGGCTACCGATGATGCATAGGTCCTTCTCCGCTCTCCGCCTCCGGAGTTACCTAGAGATTTCTCTCTCTTTCTGTCTCGGCCAGCTGTCTGTCTGTATGTCTCTGTCTCTGTCTCGGCCAGCTGTCTGTCTGTACGTCTCTGTCTCTGTCTCGGCCAGCTGTCTGTCTGTATGTCTCTGTCTCTGTCTCGCCCTGATATAACCGCACTGGTTGACTGGGCGTAAAACACCAGTTTACTTATTGTCTTAGTCTCCCTCGGTCTCCTCGTCTCTCTCTCTCTCTCTCTGGCCCTCTGTCTGTCTCTGTCCCCCCCCCCTCTCTCTGCCCCTGTCTGTCTCCTGTCCCCCCCCTCCCCTCTCTCTCTCTGGCCCTCTGTCTGTCTCTGTCCCCCCCTCTCTCTCTGGCCCTCTGTCTGTCTCTGTCCCCCCCTCTCTCTCTCTGGCCCTGTCTGCCCCTGTCCCCCCCCCCTCTCTCTCTGGCCCTCTGTCTGTCTCTGTCCCTCCTCTCTCTCTCTGGCCCTCTGTCTGTCTCTGTCCCCCCCTCCCCCTCTCTCTCTCCTCTGCCTCTGTCTGTCTCTGTCCCCCCCCTCTCTCTGGCCCTCTGTCTGTCTCTGTCCCCCCTCTCTCTGGCCCTCTGTCTGTCTCTGTCCCCCCCCCTCTCTCTCCTCCTCTGTCCCTCTCTCTTCTCTGTCCCCCCTCTCTCTCTCTGGCCTTGTCTGTCTCTGTCTCTGTCCCCCTCTCTCTCTCTGGCCCTCTGTCTCTCTCTGTCCCCCCTCTCTCTCTCTCTCTCCCTCTGTCTGGGCCCCCTGTCCTCTCTGTCCCCCTCTCTCTCTCTGGCCCTCTGTCTGTCTCTGTCCCCCCCCTCCTCTCTGCCTCTGTCTGTCTCTGTCCCCCCTCTCTCTCTGGCCCTCTGTCTGTCTCCTGTCCCCCCCCCCTCTCTCTCCTCTGTCTGTCTCTGTCCCCCCCCCCTCTCTCTCTGGCCCTCTGTCTGTTCTCCCCCCCCTCCCCCCCTCTCTCCTCTCTCTGGCCCTCTGTCTGTCTCTGTCCCCCTCCCCCCCTCTCTCTCTGCCCTCTGTCTCTGTCTTCCCCCTCCCCTCTCTCTGGCCCTCTGTCTGTCTCTGTCCCCCTCTCTCTCTCTGGCCCCCTGTCTGTCTCTCGCCCCCCTCCCCCTCTCTCTCTCTCTGGCCTCTGTCTGTCTCTGTCCCCCTCTCTCTCTCTGGCCCTCTGTCTGTCTCTGTCCCCCCCCTCTCTCTTTTGGCCTCTGTCTGTCGTCCCCCCCCCCCCCTCTCTCTCTCTGGCCCTCTGTCTGTCTCTGTCCCCCCCCTCTCTCTCTCTCTGGCCCTTTTGTCTTCTGTCCCCCCCCTCTCCCCTCTCTGGCCCTCTGTCTGTCTCTGTCCCCCCCCCCCTCTCTCTCTGGCCCTCTGTCTGTCTCTGTCCCCCCTCTCTCTCCTGGCCTCTTCGTCTCTGTCCCCCCCCCCCTCTCTCTCTGGCCCTCTTCTTTTTTCTCTGTCCCCCCCTCTCTCTGGCCCTCTGCTTCTTTTGTCCCCCCTCCTCCCCCCCTCTCTCTCTGGCCCTCTGTCTGTCTCTGTCCCCCCCTCCTCTCTCTCTGGCCCTCTGTCTGTCTCTGTCCCCCCCCTCTCTCTCTCTGGCCTCTGTCTGTCTCTGTCCCCCCTCTCTCTCTGGCCCTCTGTCTGTCTCTGTCCCCCCCTCTCTCTCTCTGGCCCTCTGTCTGTCTCTCCCCCTCTCTCTCTCTCCTCTGTCTCTCTGTCTCTCCCTCCCTGTCTTCTCCCCCCTCTCTCTGGCCCTCTGGTCCTGTCCCCCCTCTCTCTCTCTGGCCCTCTGTCTGTCTTGTCCCCCCCTCTCTCTCTCTCTGGCCCCTGTCTTTCTGCCCCCCCCTCTCTCTCTCTCTGTCTTCGTCCCCCCTCTCTCTCTCTCTCCCTGTCTCCTCTCTGGTTCTTCCTGTTCTCTCTCTCTCTCTCTGTCCCTTTGTCTTTCTGTCATTCTTCTCTCTGCCTCTTGCGTGCGTGCGAGCGTGCGTGTGTGTGTGTGTGGGGGGGTCTCTCTCTGGTTCTCGACTCTCCCTCTGTTCGTCTGGTTATCTCTCTGTCTCTGTCTTTGCGGTATCTCTCAGTGTGTCTCTGTCTGTCGTCAATTTCTTGTCTGCCCCCCCCTCTAACGGGCCTCTGACAGTAAGTAGCCTAATCTATACAAACCGTCAAACTCTTCGAGGACGTGTGCGGAGTTACAAGCGGAAAACTGGGCCGGCACGGAGTGGGTGTGAACGCCGCAAGAGGGGCCCGGACAGGGACAGGGACAGGACAGGGACAGGGACAGGACAGGGACGGGACAGGACAGGGACAGGACAGGGACAGGGACAGGACAGGGACACGGACAGGACAGGGACAGGGACACGGACAGGACAGGGACAGGGAAGACCGGGAGATGTGGAAAACCGGGGTTGCTGAGACTGATGAGAGGAAGCCAAGTGGAGAAAGGCTGCGTGATGATGGGGGGGGGGAGGGGTAAAGGGTGCTGGGGGATAAGGCAGTGGTAAGGGAGGGATAAAGTCTGTGGGTAACGAGGGGGGGATAAAGCTGTGGGTAAGGGGAGAGATAAAGGCTGTGGGTAAGAGGGAAGAGATAAAGGCTGTGGGTAAGGGGGAGAGATAAAGGCTGTGGGTAAGAGGGAGGGATAAGGCTGGGGTAGAGGGAGGGATAAGGCTGTGGGTAAGGGGAGGAGATAAAGGCTGTGGGTAAGAGGGAGAGATAAAGGCTGTGGGTAAGGGGAGGAGATAAAGGCTTGGGTAAGGGGGGGGGATAAAGGCTATGTGTAAGGGGGTAAAGGCTATGGGAAGGGGGATAAAGGCTATGTGTAAAGGAGGGGAGGGGATAAAAGCTGTGGCGGGTAAAGCGGTGGTGGTGCCATTACCCCAGAAGCCACAGATGCTGGCTCCGAGAAAGAATTGAAAATTAATCAAAGACTGTTTTCAGTAGCGCCCGGAAAGTTGCAGTTACTGGCTGAGACCGAATGAATCTACTACTCCCCCCCACAGCCATAACGGAGAGAAGAGGAAGAGTGGGGATGGGGGGAGGGGGGGGGGGGGGCTATATGCACCTGAACACGACACTGTCGTTGCCGGAGCCAAGATTCTGCGTTACGATAAGCAGTGTTGTCAGCCATTTTGTTTCACTGACTGGAGAGGAAAAGTGACGAGAAAAACGATGAGTAGATTCGAACCTGAATCCGTCTCTTAACAGAGTAAGGCTGCTTTACCACTGCATGCCACAGCAGCTCACGCTGAGATCAAAGTGAGATACGCCGGCCTGTCAACATCACGGCTGCTGTAAGGTGAATATTTAATGGCAGGTTGAAAAATGGGGTGGCGAGAAATTTAGGAGTGGCAAGGGGGTGGGGGGGGGGGGATACGTCGAAAAAACAACCAGCCTTCTGTTGTTGCCGACGTTGTTGTTGAGGTGTTGATCGTTAACTGGGTCTCGCTGACGGCAGCTAGTTGCGGCTGTCCCTGACGAGGCTCTGACAGCGGTCGGTGGATTAATATTGAAATACAGTCATGCTGCTTTTTCGTTTTACAGCCGCTCGTGCCTGGAGCCCGAAGGACACCTTCGGGCTCCAGTCAGTGAAAGCGACTAGGATCGTATTCACGCTCCCGTCACCCGTATCGCCGGAAACGGAAGCGTTTTTGACGTGTATGGCGGGTCAAACTAACCGGGACACGGAATGCAGTTCCCGTCATGCAAGTCGGCTAGTAATGCGGCAAATGCAGTAACCTTATTCCTTGATGGGGGAGGGGCAGAGGGGGGTAAAGGGGAAGGGGGGGGGGAGAAAGAGAGAGAGAGAGAGGCAGGCAGGCAGCCAGGCAGGCAGGCAGGCAGAGACAGAGAGAGGGGGAAAGTTAGGTGAGAGAGGGAGAGAGACAGAGAAAGAGAGAGAGGGAGGGAGGGGAGAGAGAGAGAGAGAGAGAGAGAGAGAGAGAGAGAGAGAGAGAGACAGACAGACAGACAGACAGACAGACAGACAGACAGACAGACATGGAGAGAAGAGGAGGGAGGTGGGGGGAGAGAGGGACGGGGTGGGGTGGAGTGGGAGAGGGAAGTATTGTACCGTATCACTATGATGCCGGTCTGATGGAGAGTACTGACCCTGCATGAACCTGGACAAGCACGACACACCGTGCCACACAAGATGTAAGTAGTAAACCATGGACCTATATATATTTTAGGTCCATGTATTAAACTGCAAAGGTTTCTTTGGCACTGAGTAGTTCAGGCATCAGCCGATGCTGCTTCTTTTCGTTTCTGTTTTATTGTTGGTGTTGGTTCTTAACCAGCTGTTAATGCATCTTGGACTGTCGTATTTACACACGTTATATTGTGTTTATAAAGAGCTCTCTGTCTCTGTCTGTCTCTCTCTGTCTCTGTCTCTGTCTGTCTGTCTGTCTCTGTCTCTGTCTCTGTCTCTCTCTCTCTCTCTCTCTCTCTCTCTCTCTCTCTCTCTCTCACACACACACACACACACACACACACACACACACACACACACACACACACACACACACACACACACACACACACACACACACACACACATTACAAGGCTGTCTTCTGACCAACCCCAGGCATAAAAGGAGGAACATTTACTAGCTCTAGGGTCTGAGCAGAGGGCGACAGTGGGGGTGAATTTCTGCGTGCGCATTACCCCACCGTGCGGACTATGTCAGAGACTGAGTGATGGCTACCCGGCAGGGAGCTGTGGACCGCATTACCCCACCGTGCGGACTATGTCAGAGACTGAGTGATGGCTACCCGGCACGGAGCTGTGGACCTCATCAGCTTTGGAGTCTGAACTTTGACACACACTGACGTCACACATTCTTCACGCAGTGTTTTTCCTTCGTTGCGTTGACACTGAGCTTTTTTTGTGAAGTAGTTAATAATTATTAACTTGTCAGAGACTACACGTAGAGCTAACGCAGTCTTCGGGTGCGTGGCTGTGCACTCTTTGACATGTTGGTCGTGACACACGGCGTGACGTCAAGCACCACCGCAACGGGACGCGTGCAGACAACGCGGTCGTCATGGGGAACGATGGGGGAAGGAGAGGCCTAGCCCATGGTGCCCACAACTAACGCTTCATTGAGCTGTGAGCACCGGGGCCCGGTGGGGCGACGTTCAACCAAGTTCACTTCGCTTCAGATCAAGATAGCATATCGCTGACATCTAAAAAAGAAGAAGTTAATGTTGCGCTGCACCCCAGTTTTCAGACGTATCCCTGTTGTTGGGTCACGTAGCAGACGACCAGACACGGACACGGCTGTTACTTTTATTGCTTTTGGCGTCGTCATGTGTGACGGGATCCGTGTGAGTGCACACCAGTTTACAAGCGGCAAGCTATGCCTAGCCGAGCATTCTGCCGCTGGAAGTGTTATTATTATAACTGTAATAATGATACTGATATATCATCCCCTCTTCAAGCTATCCTATTGACTCGCTCTGTGTGAGAATTGTCATCAGCACCATCTGTTATGCAAGGTATTATTATTATTATTGTCAGCCATGAGCATCCAGCTATTGGAATTATTATTATGATCATCATCATCATCACCATTATCATTATCGTTGTTATTATTATCATTTCCTTTATTATGGCCATTATTATTATTCAACCTTAGGCCATACCTGAACATCCAACCCCAGGAATTATGGTCATCATTATTTGTTCGCCGAGATGGCACTGACTTGTTGAATTGCCATAACTGTTTTCGTCGCTAATTGTTTGTGCAGTCGCAGTGCGTTTAACTTAGGTTAGAGAATAGTTATGGCTGTATCGGAGTTATTATTACTGTTATTATATTTAGGTTAATATCATATTTAGGTTAATATGTATCATGTGAGCGCTCAGGGCGTTGATGAGCGCATGATAAATGTACATTATTATTATTATTATTATTATTATTATCCGCAAATATGCGATTAAGACGACTTTGGGTATAGGAACGTCATCAGTCCCCAGGACACATTCTTCACACGGTGAGTACATGCAGCACGTGCTCCAAAAACTGAGTTCCGTCTGCATTCAGATGGTTTGGTTTTAGCTCTGCAGACGTAAGCAACGTGGGCGGTTATAGAAGAAACGCCTGGTATAATCTGAGTTGTCTGTTACAAAGGTACTGCCATTTGAGCTCCAACGAAAAGCTGTCCGTTAGCTGACAGGTCAAGTTTTCCAGACCCAGGGCGTAGCCAGTTATGGCAGTGGTTGGAGGAAGGACGTCGTAACAGAGTACTTAGAGTTTACATGCGTCATTGTAAAATTTACGAAGCTGCTGTTGCACCCCCCACCCCCACCCGACCACCACCCACCCCGCTCGTCAGCCGGTTTGGCCCGGCGGTAAGGCGTTAGGCTGGTAAGCAGAAGGGCCTCGGCTTGATTCCGCTTCGGCTCTCCTTTCTCTTCTGATGTTGTGGTCTGTGGACACTGTCTGGTGACTTTGTCCAATCAACAATTAATCAAGCATTAAAATGGCTCTCATCGTTACCCATCGTAACGCAGGAGTCCTTCTGGTGGTGACAGTGTAGCCGTAGGTATACAATCTCCCTCTTCCCCCACCTCCACACCCCCTTCCCCCACCTCCACACCCCCTTCCCCCACCTCCGCACACCCTTCCACCCACCTCCACACCCCCTTCCCCCCACCTCCACACCCCCTTCACCTCCTCCTTCCCGTCCCATGTAAGCCTTACGGTTTGTGTGGACGTTACGCACCATGTTTACTTTCTTACTCCCCCCCCCTCCCCTTCCGGCCCCCGCCAAAGGAGCGTGGGAGGTGTAGATGGTGTAGATGGTGTAGATGGTGTAGATGGTGGTAGCGGGTCATGTCAACAGTGACGCCGTCTTACGCAGGCTGTTGGTAGAGTTGATGGCAACAGGTCACGCACCAACCTAGCCGCCTTAAACTTTCCTCCCGCTGTCCTGTCGTCAAGGTTACGGAAGTCGTCCGTCTCCCACACCGTGACGCACGACGAGATCTCGTCACAGAGGAGCTGTCAGCTAAAGGCGTGGACATGTAATTATATACATATGTACGTACAGGTCCGTGGCTAAACCGCAAGCCTGCACTTTATGGTCAAGCTGCAAGCGTCCGCTGGCTCGTTACTGTTGGTTTACTGGATATTAGGCTGTTGAGAACCAGCCGCTTTTGCCTCGTTTCGCTTCTGCTCAACACAGCCGCTGAATGCTGAAAATTCGTTTCAGTCGCCTCGCAGCAAAGAACTTTGTTTCTAAAAACTGAGAGATGTTTTTAACGTCCCGTCAAACGCATAGGCCGATTATCTCAAGACTAAGAGAGAGAGAGAGAGAGAGAGAGAGAGAGAGAGAGAGAGAGAGAGAGAGAGAGAGAGAGAGAGAGAGAGAGAGAGAGAGAGAGAGAGAGAGAGAGAGAGAGAGAGAGCAGTTTCGCCAGCAGAAGTAAAAGTGCGTTTGAATGTCACGAGTCCTTGTTTAACGCTAACACAAGTCGTGCCCGAAGACTTGATACTGGCATGGACCGACGTCACAGTACCTGTCGGGGAGGGGGTCTGTTATACACTCAAGGTACGCTGTCCCCACCAAGGGTGCATTGTGGCGAGCTCGCCTCCCTTGTGTTTTCACAAACCGGGGGAGCGGTGGGGTGGTGGTTTAAGGTCACTGTATCCAAATAACCCACAGCTGAGAGTTGAGCCTGTTGGTGTCTTGCCCTTTTGGCAACTCGCGTTGAAGTACAGCGCACGTGAAAACTAGGCGAGCTCGTTTGTTCCTGAGACTAATAACTGTTTAACGCCGACTTGTCAGCGGGGAGGTGCTGGCAGGGACCGAGATCTCAGAGGCTGGATGATGGGAAACCGTAGCTGAAAGTCTGCAGTGTGAGTGGCTCACTACCACTACGCAGAACGATTTCTAGGCAGAAAGGGCAGCGATGAGAGCCTCTGAGGTTTCCTCCCGTCATCGTGAGGGGCAAGCCACAACGAGACAGTGTCCACAAACCGCAGCTTTAAAGAGAAGCGGGGAATCGAACCGACCTCGTCCGCTTTCCAGTCAAACCCCCCCTCCCCCGCTGGGCCAGAGCAGCTCAGAGTTAGGTGAATGTAGTGGTGGCTCATCATAATATTATAGTATATTACAGGGTTTGCGCTGCACACTCACTGGCAGTCGAGTTACCGTCCATGCCTGCTCTGCCCATGCACTCTCTTTTCCGTTACCCCCCCCGCCCCCCCCACCTCTCTCTCTTCCGTCCTCTCTCTGTCTCCCTCCTCCTCCCCTCCCTCCTCACCCCCCCCCCCCCCCCCTGTCTCTCTCAGCCTGGTGTCCATTGTAACATGGTTTGTATCAATGTACGTGTATTCAGTATATATTGTAGATCATTGTATCCTTAGTTAATAGTACTTTCCCTCTTTTGCGAGGGCTCGATGGAAAGAGACGTCGGGTCTTCTCCACTGCCCTCCTAAAATAAAGCTGATTCATCCATTCCTTCTCTCATATCCGTTTGCACGCGTGTGCGCATTTTTATTCGAGTTTGCTCCTCCGACAAGTGCATGAACTTTAGGCAGTTGAGCCATGTGAAAATGAGCAGCCACCGTGCAGCGCCGCTGTACCAACTTGTTTTTAAGGTTGAGCGGCACACAGGGTTCACGTTTTGTGGTATCAGTATTTCAAGAGAAAGAGTTCTTCTGAATTTAATGAATCGATTTTCAGCTGTCGATGGGGGTTTCACTGTGGAATCGGGAGCACACCGTGCTGACAGGTGTTTCGTTTCTAACAGAGGTAACTCAGTACTTGTGTTTCTAACAGAGGTAACTCAGTACTTGTGTTTCTAACAGAGGTAACTCAGTACTTGTGTTTCTAACAGAGGTAACTCAGTACTTGTGTTTCTAACGGAGGTAACTCAGTACTTGTGTTTCTAACGGAGGTAACTCAGTACTTGTGTTTCTAACGGAGGTAACTCAGTACTTGTGTTTCAAACAGAGGTAACTCAGTACTTGTGTTTCAAAAGTGCATGCTAGAGGTTTGTGTTTTTGGTGAGAGTACTGGTGCATTAATTAAGACGTGCGATGTTGTGGTTCATGGACAAACCTCACAAACCAGACTGCGGTGTGGTGATCTCTCTTCTGCTGCTCTGCTCGTCTTGAACACTGTTCCGTTTTCCTTTCTTTTTTCTTCTCGCCAAGGCTTTTTAAAAAATTTATATATTTTTTTTTTAGTAAGGTTTAACGAATGGAGTAGATATAATAATAATGATGATGATGATAATGGTAATAATAAGAGGCCTAACAAGAACGCTAATAATAATAGTAATTGTTTTTGTTGCTATTGTTAAACCACACAGAGGCTAGGTTTGTTCCGTTTTCCTTTTTTTCTCGCCAAGGCTTAATTATTATTATTTTTTCATAAGGTTTAACGAACAGATATAATAATAATGATGATGATGATAATGGTAATAATAATAGGCCTAACAAGAACGCTATTAATAAAAGTAATTATTTTTGTTGCTATCGTTGAACCACACAGGCTAGGTGAACGGCTGGTTGGTTTGGCATTAGGCCTACACACGAGGAGAGAATACTGAGGCTAAAGAGCTGAACTCCACTCTTGAGTAATAAGCTTCGATGCACGGCCATAGCGCCTACAGAGGAATCAGTCTTCGTTGCTATCTTTTGTTCGTTTCATGGACTGCTAACAACACAAAAAACGCATCGAACGGTTGGGCCACGGGGAAGGCAGGGAGGGGTCACATTTACGGTCACGATTACCGGCCCTGTACCTGGGAAGTCTATAATAATAATGGGGCATTTCTGTGAGCCGATCTGGCCTAGCGGTAAAGCCCGTTCTTAATTGGGCGAATGTTTCTTCGCGAACCTAGTTGGAAGTATTCGGCGAAGCTAGTTGGTTCTTAATTGGGCGAACTTTTCTTCGCGAACCTAGGTTGGAAGTATTCGTCGAAGCTATATTCGGAGTCGAAAAAGCTTCGCTCAACATGTTCTGGGAACATTCGCCTTATTCGACGATCATTGCCTCTGATTGGCTGAGAGCAGAGCTCTCCTGTGGATGAAGAAAAAATGAAAATAAAAATGGATGACGGTGTCGCTAGGTTCTTCACTCGCTTCGGAGGGAATTTGTTTATTTGTTGACTTGTGGGAGGCGCAGCCTTGTCTCGGAGACCCACGAATGAGATAGTAGTTAGTTGAATTACCCTGTGAGGGATGATGAAAGTATATTGACTTGACTTGACTTGACTTTAGCCTACAGTTTTCGATCATGCTGTCTACTGCGCGTCTGCCGCCAGTTCGGGCCGAAGCTTGCATCTCATTACAAGCCAGTTGAGAATGAAGTAAAGTTTGGGCTGTCCGAACCATATTCGGCGAACTAAAAGTTCAATTAAGAAACGAATCATAGTTCGTCGAACTGTCGGAAGTATGTTGGGCGAAGAAGCATTGGCCCAGTTAAGAAGGGGCTTAAGGCGTTAGGCTGGTCAGCGGACTGGACTCCGCTTCGGCTCTCCCTTCTCTTCCCAAAGGTTGTGGTTTGTGGACCTAGCCCCTCACAATCAAACATTACAGTGGCTCTCATCGCTGGCCATCTTAATGCAGGAGTCATTCTGGTGGTAAGAGTGTAGCGATAGGTATATAATATCCCTCTCCTCCCACATCCATACCCGCTTCCCTCCTTCTCCCCGTCCCTAAGAAGCCTTATGGTTTCTGTGGACGCTAAGCACCGTGTTTACTTACTTACTTGAGGCATTTCTAGAGCGCCTACCCTTCAGACACACAAAGCGCCGGACAATGAACTGTGCTGTATACATTTACAACGCGAGAGGAAGAAAAGAGAAAATATTTGCCATATAAAAGACTAAAATAAAAAAATAAAACAGAAAATGGAATGTGTGTACATCCACATATATGGGGACCGATTTAGGCGTGTGTGAGGACCGCTATCCTTTGTTTGTTTTTGGAATCACTTTAGCCTTTGTAAAGTTAGTGTTGGAGTCCAGTGGCGCACCTGTTGCTTACGTTACATCCGTGTTTCTCCTTCAGTGGCCGCATTCCAGCTGAGCAGTGGACTACATACGCATTCTGCAGACTGCCCCGGTGTGACTGTAAGGTAGACTGCCTCGGTGTGACTGTAAGGTAGACTAGCTTTGTGTGACTGTAAGGTAGACTGCCTCGGTGTGACTGTAAGGTAGACTGCCTCGGTGTGACTGTAAGGTAGACTAGCTTTGTGTGACTGTAAGGTAGACTGCCTCGGTGTGACTGTAAGGTAGACTGCCTCGGTGTGACTGTAAGGTAGACTGCCTCGGTGTGACTGTAAGGTAGACTGCCTCAGTGTGACTGTAAGGTAGCCTGCCTCGGTGTGACTGTAAGGTAGACTGCCTCGGTGTGACTGTAAGGTAGACTAGCTTTGTGTGACTGTTAGGTAGACTGCCTCGGTGTGACACTTGGGTCTGTGTGACTGTCAGGCAGACCGCCTTGGGTCTGTGTGACTGTCAGGCAGACCGCCTTGGGTCTGTGTAACTGTCAGGCAGACCGCCTTGGGTCTGTGTGACTGTCCGGCAGACTGCCTTGGGTCTGTGTGACTGTCCGGCAGACTGCCTTGGGTCTGTGACTGTCAGGCAGACCGCCTTGGGTCTGTGTGACTGTCAGGCAGACCGCCTTGGGTCTGTGTAACTGTCAGGCAGACCGCCTTGGGTCTGTGTAACTGTCAGGCAGACCGCCTTGGGTCTGTGTGACTGTCAGGCAGACCGCCTTGGGTCTGTGTGACTGTCCGGCAGACTGCCTTGGGTCTGTGACTGTCAAGCAGACCGCCTTGGGTCTGTGTGACTGAGGCAACGCCCAGAAGCTGTGTGAGCAGGGAGGTGGGCTCTCGTAGCTGGATGGATTAATTAATACCATCATCGTCATCATCATCATCATTATATAAATCATTATCGTTGTTCTTATGGTCACCATTGCCAGCCATGCCTGAGATAACAGTCGCACGGCCCAGAATTGTACAGCATCATCTATTTCGGCGAGCGAGAAAATGGCGAGTGGAAATCACGCGGCGCAGACTGCCGACCGATCAGCGCAGCCTGGTGAGAAGGCGGTGGAAAGGTCAAATAAGATGGCGGACTCTTCCCCATAGTTCAGGAGCTGTGTGAGAGTCGAGGTGGCCGTCCTGATCTGTCCGTCCTAACGAGCCTTCTGGTTTCCGTGGACGTAAAGAATTATTGCACCGTGCTTCGGCATTGGTCACAACTTGTCCCTAATATGTCAGCTGACATCTGAGGACATTAAGCAACACTTCATCATCATCATCATCGGACTCTTCCGTTTGAATGAGTCTTGTCTTCCTTCGTTAGCCACGTGACGCAGATTCCAGACTCATTGCGGCAGCAGCAAGGAGAACCGGTTAATCCTCGCTGTCGGAGCATGAATCCGTCACCAGACAGGATACTGTTTTATCTGTCCGGGGCGAAGTAAGGTCGTGAATCCGTTACTACACAGGATGCTGTTTTATCTGTCCGGGGCGAAGTAAGATCGTGAATCCGTCACCAGACAGGATACTGTTTTATCTGTCCGGGGCGAAGTAAGATCGTGAATCCGTTACTACACAAGATGCTGTTTTATCTGTCCGGGGCGAAGTAAGATCGTGAATCCGTTACTACACAGGATACTGTTTTATCTGTCCGGGGCGAACTAAGATCGTGAATCCGATTCCACACAGGATACTGTTTTATCTGTCCGGGGCGAAGTAAGATCGTGAATCCTTCACCGGACAGGACACAGTTTTATCTGTGCAGTCCGGGGCGAAGTAAGATCGAAGCGACGGCTTTTTGAATCGACCTGATAATGATGATGTAGAGCTTCATGTCCTCGGATGTTGTTTGACATATTAGGGACAAACTGTGACCAGTGCCGAAGCATGGTTCAGTGCTGCTTTACGTCCACAGACACCGTAAGGCTCATTAGGACGGAAAGCCCAGGACGGCCACCTCGACTTTCACACAGCTCCTGAACTCTGAATCGACCTGGCGTAAACATGGCGTTTTCGCGATCGAGCGCCAAGCGAGGGGCGAGCACCGTGTGACTTCATCACGAGTAGCGCAAGCCGTGTTTTCAACGCATGGCCGACCGGAGGTTGCCACACAACCAGGTCTCGTGTGGCTTGGACTTTAGCTTAAAATTACGCCTAACACCCAATTTATCTTTTGCAGTGGCCGCTGTGAGTGAGCGAGTCGGCTGGAGCCAGTCAAGGCAGGAAATCCGCCCCCCGTGTGGACGAGGAACTGACGTGATCTCTGGGTCACCCTGTCACCCTGACCTGTGGGTCCAGTGCCATCCTGTCACCTTGTGGACAGCTTAGCCCCGCCCGCCGTCCGTTGCGTCGGGTGACCGCTGTTTCCATCCGGCGCTGACGACGTCATAGAGTGCCAACACTCTCTTTCTCGTCCCGAGAACTGCTGGGCTGGTGGCAACGTCGCTTATGTGATGCGGTCCGGTACAGCGGATTAGTGGTAGTTCTTCCTGCTATTGTCGCTTCGTCTTGAGGTGACCTTATGTGTCTGACAGGATGTTAAAATCCCAAAACTAACCGCTGCTGCTAAAACGGTTTGCTCCGACTTTTACAGATAGAGCGAATGACGAAGACCACCAGGCTGCATCGAGCGTGCGTCCACCCTGGTGAAGCTGTGAAGCTGGGGGCAGGGTTTGACTGTGGATTGTTTGTCGTGACCTCTACCTTCGCAGCTGGAAATTGCAAATAGAACTTCAAAAACGTCTGACACATAACAGTCATGGCTTTAACACTGGCAATGGTCGTTGTCTCCATTTTCTGCGTAGTTTTGTGCATATCGGGAAGCACCGCTGCAGCTATCAGCACAACAACGACAGCTACAACTGCGTCTGTCCCAACATGGCCAGACTTGTCTGGCAGTGTCAGTACACCGACCAACACAACGACAACGACTACAACTACAGTCAAGTCTGTTACGACGTCCCCGGAACTCAACTTATGGACGTACCTTCCCGGAGAGTGGTCTAAGATATGCTCAGTTGATTATGATGTCGACAGTGACGTCGACGCTACAATCAGCTGTCACGTGACAGCAAGCGATCATGCGCAGTGGCGACTGACTGACCTGCGGACATCCCTCGCTTCGTTGGTGGAATCGTCAGGACTTGAGGTAAACTGCTGTCCAATACAAATGATTGAATCATCGCCCTATTTAACCCTTTCAGTGACAGCGGACCGGATATTCTGTCAGGCACAAAGTATGTCCTGCCAATTATCTTGCTGATTATGGTATTGCTTGAAAGACAATTGAACATAAAATTATATTTTTAAAGTGCTTTCTTGATTTGCTTGTCAAAAGAGGCAGAATGGCTTAGATTTATTAACCCCTCAGAACCTTGCAGCTTCCTTTCAGAGACCTGGGCAGATTTACTTCTTCTCTCTCGGCACTGAAAAGGTTAAAGGTTGAATCGTCAGCACGTGAGTTAAACTGGTGTAATATACAGTTATTGAACTAGCTTCTTAAATTTTTCCCCAATGCCTAGAGGAACTAAAAACAACAAAAAGCAAAACAAACCAAACCAAACCCAACTCGCCTCAGATTAAAAGGGTTTCCTTTCATAAGATTCTGCTGTGGATTTATTTTCACTTCTTAAACTTAGTTTCTGTCACGGCATCTAGCGGGACCGGATGCATCATAGTACGACAACGAAGTGTCCAACCTCGTCCATGTTGCACGCACCTCTTTTTTGATGTCGGACACGAACGTTACGTGCTCACGTCGCCGGCTGTCACACTCTGTCCGTGTTTTCTACAGTCAGTAGCCGTCAGGCCGGCTGTCAGACTGTCCGTGTTTTCTACAGTCAGTAGCCGTCAGGCCGGCTGTCAGACTGTCCGTGTTTTCTACAGTCAGTAGCCGTCAGGCCGGCTGTCAGACTGTCCGTGTTTTCTACAGTCAGTAGCCGTCAGGCCGGCTGTCACATTGTCCGTGTTTTCTACAGTCAGTAGCCGTCAGGCCGGCTGTCAGACTGTCCGTGTTTTCTACAGTCAGTAGCTGTCATGCCGGCTGTCACATTGCCCGTGTTTTCTACAGTCAGTAGCCGTCAGGCCGGCTGTCAGACTGTCCGTGTTTTCTACAGTCAGTAGCCGTCAGGCCGGCTGTCAGACTGTCCGTGTTTTCTACAGTCAGTAGCTGTCATGCCGGCTGTCACACTCTGTCTGTGTTTTCTACAGTCAGTAGCCGTCAGGCCGGCTGTCACACTCTGTCTGTGTTTTCTACAGTCAGTAGCCGTCAGGCCGGCTGTCAGACTGTCCGTGTTTTCTACAGTCAGTAGCTGTCATGCCGGCTGTCAGACTGTCCGTGTTTTCTACAGTCAGTAGCTGTCATGCCGGCTGTCAGACTGTCCGTGTTTTCTACAGTCAGTAGCTGTCATGCCGGCTGTCAGACTGTCCGTGTTTTCTACAGTCAGTAGCTGTCATGCCGGCTGTCAGACTGTCCGTGTTTTCTACAGTCAGTAGCTGTCATGCCGGCTGTCAGACTGTCCGTGTTTTCTACAGTCAGTAGCTGTCATGCCGGCTGTCAGACTGTCCGTGTTTTCTACAGTCAGTAGCTGTCATGCCGGCTGTCAGACTGTCCGTGTTTTCTACAGTCAGTAGCTGTCATGCCGGCTGTCAGACTGTCCGTGTTTTCTACAGTCAGTAGCCGTCATGCCGGCTGTCACTCTGTCCGTGTTTTCTACAGTCAGTAGCTGTCATGCCGGCTGTCAGACTGTCCGTGTTTTCTACAGTCAGTAGCCGTCAGGCCGGCTGTCACACTCTCTCTGTGTTTTCTACAGTCAGTAGCCGTCATGCCGGCTGTCACTCTGTCCGTGTTTTCTACAGTCAGTAGCCGTCAGGCCGGCTGTCAGACTGTCCGTGTTTTCTACAGTCAGTAGCTGTCATGCCGGCTGTCACACTCTGTCCGTGTTTTCTACAGTCAGTAGCCGTCAGGCCGGCTGTCACACTCTGTCCGTGTTTTCTACAGTCAGTAGCCGTCAGGCCGGCTGTCACACTCTGCCAGTGTTTTCTCGTCAGTAGCCGTCATGCCGGCTGACACACTCTGCCAGTGTTGTCTACAGTCAGTCCCGCCCGCCTTCTTTGATGCAAGCTGGGTTGCATGTTGACAATAAAATCAACCGGGGATTTTAATCGCAACTTCGATCTTGCACAAAGCGTGAATCGTGAAGGCTACTTTCTTTAAGATGAATACAGGGACTGTCCCGCGACGTAGGTGTGATTTTATGCAAGCAGAGCGATGAGCGTTGCCGTTCTTGATGAACACCGTCGTTTGGAACAGGGGAGATAAAGAGAAGCTGTACAGATTTCTTGGGGAGTACCATTCCTTCTCGAATGTGACTCGTCGTGAGGTGACCCTGTGTGATTTACTGGACGTTAAAACCCAAGATCTAACCAACGAACTAACTAATGTCCCCTGTACGTGGGAAATACCTGCACCAAAACTTCAGTTGATAATATTGTAAAAGGAAGCAGGTAAAACAATTCCTAACTGATGACGTGTTAACATGGACACGGTGGGGCGGAAGGTCAAAAAGAAGAAACAGAATAAAACGAAGAAGAAGCAATGAATGGACCGTCAACTCCCCCCCCCCTCCCCCCCCCCCCCCCCCCGATTTTTTTATTTTTATCACGACGGAAAATGGAGCGTGAATGCGTGATGCAGAAAACGTGACCTGGACCTGACAGGCGTAGCGATGGGCTGTATGCTTAACTCTCATCCTGCTTTGCCATAAAATTTTATAGCATTTGCCTTTCTTTTTTCGAATTCTTTTTCTTTTTTTAATTTATATATATATATATACATTGTGTGTGTATGTGTCGATTTTTCTGGTGCAGCTGGCAGGTGAGGTGGTGTGGATGGCTTAAACGGCGATGTTCCCATTGGAGTTCGCCTTCATATTGCTGTAGGGCAAACTGTGCACGTCATTTGTGTTTTGACTTGCACCTAACTGTCACTTCCCACCTGCACCTGCTACTATAGATTTCCTGGTTTGACGGAAATAAACATCAACGGATTTGTGTGTGTGTGTGTGTGTGTGTGTGTGTGTGTGTGTGTGTGTGTGTGTGTGTGTGTGTGTGTGTGTGTGTGTGTGTGTGAGTGAGTGTGAGAGAGAGAGAGAGAGAGAGAGAGATTTTGTACAAAATGCGCTGAAGAATACTGTCTGGAGGAAGATATAGTCGTGTTCTGCGCCCCTTCTCTTCAAAAAGCTGCCAACGTAACGTCTTTGTTTAATGTATTTTCTAACTTCACGGATAAGCAGCTTGTTCGCGAGTTTTTCAATGTCTAGTTTACTATGTATGTGAAAATCTTTGTTAACGTCTGTGTTAACATATTAATTTGTTAACCGCTCTGCTTTTT
Organism: Alviniconcha marisindica; assembly: GCA_018857735.1. Classification (NCBI taxonomy): domain Eukaryota; kingdom Metazoa; phylum Mollusca; class Gastropoda; family Provannidae; genus Alviniconcha; species Alviniconcha marisindica. The sequence goes on from JABMCL010002377.1 coordinate 494,641, forward strand.
GCTTCTCTGTCAGCCTGTTTGTTAATGATAGAGATGTTCTGTTGTTAATACTCGTATATTGAGGTGTTCGTTTTTAGAGGTGCATATCTCTGTTAGCGTCTTTGTTCTGGTGGGTCTGTGTTGTGAGACAGGCCTTTGCTCACGTCTTTGTTGACGTCTGTGTAAATGTCTTTGTTCACGTCTTTGTTGACGTCTGTGTAAATGTCTTTGTTCACCTCTTTGTTGACGTCTTTGTTCATGTTTCCACAAGCCTGCAGAGTGAGACAGGTCCTTGCTCGCGTATTTCTTGACGTCTTTGTTCACGGCTTTGTTGACATGTTTGTTGACGTGTTTGTTGATGTTTTTGTATGTGTCTTTGCTGACGTGTTTGTTGACGTGGTTGTTCAGGTGGCGGTGGACCTGCAGTGTGAGAACGGCGGGACCATCAGCTTGCCCTTCCCTATGAGAGCGCCGGGTCTGGTCAAGCTGACCGTTGTCAACTGCCGCCTGCTCGACAAGTACGCCGACTTTGCCACGCCGGCGCAGGAACTCGGGGACTGGATGCGCGCGCAGGACATGCGCGACTGCGTCTGGATCAACGACCCCCAGGACCTGGACTTCGTGCTGAAGAACTTCATGAAGATCACGAGCCACTACGACTGCGGGCAGGACAGCACGCTGGTCTCCTACGTCTACCGGAACGTCAGCGACGAGAACAGCCTGGAGAACATGCTGCAGGGAGACTCCGCCCTTGGCGACCTGGACTTGAGCGACCTGGACCTTGGCGATCTGCTGGCACCGGGCGATGAAGACTTGGCTGGTTTGCTCAACGGGACTGGCGACCTGAGCGGGCTCTTCGGAGACAACGACACTGTCGGAGGGTTGGGGGACCTTTTGGGGGACCCTGGCCAGCCCGCGGGAGGGGTCGCTGCCGATGCCAGTGGTTCTGTATCCGGCACTGCATCGTCGCAGGAAGTAACGGCGGGTTCGGTTGGTGGCGGCTCAGGCGCGGCTACGTCGGATGACCTGCTGCAGACGCTGATCGATGTCGACCAGATCCAGTCCAAGTGTTTGTTCGCTCAGCTGGAGGTCAGTTGTTGTTGTTGTTCTGTTAGAAGGCTTAAATTATCTCTTTCTCTCACTCTCTTTTCGGTCTCTCTCTGTCTGTCTCTCTCACTCTCTGTGTTTCTGTCTCTATCTCTGTCCGTCTGTCTGTCTGTCTGTCTGTCCCCCCCCCCCTCCACCCTCCCTCTCTGTGGAGAGACAACAACATACAGAGACAACACTCTTGTTCCCTGGAGAGAGAGAGAGAGAGAGACAGACAGAGACAGACAGATGGGGGGGGGGGGGGGGTGGAGAAGAAGATATTCTTCTCTCACCCCCCCCCCCCCGCCTATCTGTCCCCATATATATGTGTGTGTATTAGAGAGAGCGAGTAGTTTTGATTAGATGTAGAAGTTGTATTTTGAATGGAAACGCTTTGCGCTCATTGGAGAGCATTGCAAATACTATTCATTATTTTAAAGGACAAGTCCAAGGTTAGGGATGATTTTTGACAAGAATTCCGTTAAAGCTCGCTGAAAACGATGATGTAGGTAAAACTGTGATCTGAGGGTTATAAATGCACGAACAGAAAAGGCATTTTCTGTCGTACCGAAAGCGTCGCCATGACGCCCAAATCACGTGACCATATGCCTACCACGTCACTCTGGGGAGTCGCTGCAAAATGGCCAACTCGAGCTCCGAAGACGAAACTGATACTTTGCCCGAGAGACCCACAAGGATACAGCCGTATCAGTCTGAGCCTGTCAGGCAGGATTTTGAAAGAGTACCGGAATATCGTGTCAGCTTCGAAGCAAACCCCATGCGGTATTCTATGGGGTTTGCGAAATCGCACTCACTGAAGTGCTCGCTACACAAATGGGCGTGATGCGGCGTAGCAAGAAAGTCAACTCGTTTGAATTGTATAAATTTAATCCACTTTCGCCTCACTGCGGGTCGATTGCGCGGGAGCTCGTGCATTGTTATACCTGGGGTCGTCTGCGAATTGTTACAGTTCGCGGCAACACAGTAGGCCGGCATAGTTAACTTTTTGTCAACCACACGCATACACAGTTTACTGAAGAATCTAAGATGGCAACCGCACTGACTCCCCAGACTGACGTCACTTCCGGGAAAGTCACGTGACTGATGGAGAACCCGAGACTGTAGTCTCTGCCAGCCTACAGAAAATAAAATCGATTAAAAACCCAATTAAACTTTTTTTTTTTTTTTTTATTTTTTATTAAATCTGAAACTAGTGACTCATTTGTCAATCATTTCGATGGTCATTTTGCATACTTAAAAACCTTGGACTTTTACTTTAATCATTATTAACCCCAGCACAGCCACAGCCTTCGCCTGCAAACAGTATATTTTCTACAGCACATCTACTACTGCTATGCATTTTTAGGGCAACCTTTTCGCATGCCCGTGGGAAGAAGAAACAGAAAGGGTTAAGAGTTTCGAATTTCGCACTTTTATTGGTCGTTTTCAAGTGACATCGTGGCAGTGAAGGGGTTAAATTAGGTCTTCTGATTTCGACCACCCTGTGTGCGTGTGTGTGTGTGTGTGTGTGTGTGTGTGTGTGTGTGTGTGTGTGTGTGTGTGTGTGTGTGTGTTTTCCTGTGCAAGTGCGTGTGCCTGTGAGCGCGCGTGTGTATAGATGAATATCAGTGAATGTTTGCGAATGTTTCAGCTGATACAGATGGCCTAATTAGAAGCGTATTCCCATTACACACACACATACACACACGGAGGGTGGGGGGGGGGGGGGGGAGACAAGGAATACAGTATTGTAACTGCCTATCATTATAATTTTGAGTTTTACTGTATACATTTTTGTTGACCTTTTGAAGCGCAGTGTGCTCATTAATCACAGCGCTACAAAGATGACCACTGTAGTAGTATTATTCATGGCAGGTTCAAGACGAAAGCTTCAGCCCAGTGACCAACAAGAACCACTTCGAGTTCATGGTCAAGGACAGCAAGTTCCCCAAACTTCGACTGCTCAACTACACGTCCATCGGACTCACCGAGGTTCCCCTGGAGCTGCGGGAATCCAGACGGAAGTTCCCAGGATCCCAGCTGGGGGTCATCGACCTATCCCACAACTACATCCGGGGCCTGGGAGCCATTCCGCCCTACCCAGCCCGCGGAGTGCCCACCACGCTGATCCTCCAGTTCAACAACATCACTGACATCTCCATGCAGCTGTTCCAGGAGTGGGCCCTGGTGCCGGACTACTACGTCGACATCCGCAACAACCCCATCGACTGCAGCTGCGACCTCAAGGACCTGCTGATCCAAATGGACAACGCCACGATGTGGGCGGCGCCGAGCATGGCCTACTACCGACGACACCTGTCAGTCATGACGTGCGCCACGCCCCCGGGGCTTTCTGGGCGCGCGATTGGCTCGCTGAGCGTGGACGACCTGCCGTGTCCGGTGGCCGGGGCGGACCTGCGGCCTGCAATGGCGGCGCTGGTGGTGGTGGTCATCATTCTGCTGCTGATGCTGGTTCTGGCTGTCAAGTACCGAAAAGAGGTGCGGGGGGCGGGGCGTTGGGGACGGGGGGGGGTGGGGGTGGTGGTCATCATTCTGCTGCTGATGTCAAGTACCGAAAAGAGGTGCAAGGGGCGGGGCGTTGGGGACGGGGGGGGGGGTGGTTTGGGGGTGGCCGGCTAGTCTCAGCCGCTCCTTTCTGTCTTCTTTTGATGGTGCTTTACGCCCCAGACATCTCAGGCTTATTGGGGACGGGGGGGGGGACTTCGGTTTCGTGTGTTGGCCCTAGTTCAGCCGCTCCCCTTTCTGTCTTCTTGTTGATGGTGCTTTACGCCCACAGACATCGTCAGGCTTATTGGGGACGGGGGGGGGGACTTCGGTTTTCGTGTGTTGGCCCTAGTGTCAGCCGCTCCCCTTTCTGTCTTCTTGTTGATGGTGCTTTACGCCCACAGACATCGTCAGGCTTATTGGGGACGGGAGCCGAGGACGGCCACCTCCACTTTGACACAGCTCCTGACCTCTGACCCTCTTTGATGATGTGGGGCTTAATGTCCTCGGGTGTCGGGCTGACATGTTAGGGGCAAAGAGCCTTGTCTGCACGCTTTATATACCGACTGGCAGCTCTACAATTCATTTGACGCTTTTGGGAGGCTTGTGTCTTTATGTCTAACGCTCGCGCGCACACGGACACATCAAAGCACTCACACGGAGTGTGTGTGTGTGTGCGTGCGTGCGTGCGTGCGTGCGTGCGTGCGAGTCAGAGAGAGAGAGAGAGAGACAGACAGAGACAGAAAGGGAGGAATTTGTTTTCTTATGCCCAGTTAACAGAGAGAGAGAGAGAGAGAGAGGGTTCCGAACAAAATCTGAGTTAAATTCATGTTCTGAGATCAAGACCTTTCTGACGTTCCAGTGTAATCGGAAAAGGACAGCACTGACCTCATTCTACTCCCCCCCCCCCCCCCCCCCCCCCCCCCCCCCCACACACACCCACTCGCACCCCCTGTTGTTTGTGCTTTACGTCACAGGCTGACGAGACTTGGTCTGACTTTCTTTCCGGCAGGTGCGTATCTTGATGTACACACGGGTGCACATTCTGCTGCCCTGCGGGGTCCCCCAGCACCTCCCCGGAGACGCCCCCGAGAAGATCTACGACGCCTTCGTGTCGTACGCGCACCAGGACAGCGAGTGGGTGCTGGACTCGCTGCTCAAGCGACTGGAGGAACCCAGCTCGTCCCGGGCCTGCGCGCCCTGCAAATTGTGCATCCACCAGCGAGACTTCGTGGTGGGCAAGCCCATCATCGACAACATCATCGACTCCATCGCCGCCAGCAGACACACCATCATCGTCCTCTCCAAAAACTTCGTCCAGTGAGTGTCAGATCAGAGCGAAAGCTGTTTGATTTTCGGCGTGACGTACGCTGTCTTTGTTTTTAACTGTTATCGGCTTCACAAAACGTGGGGCAGCTATTAATATGTGCTGTTTCGTCTTCAGAAAAAAATAGTTTGATGACACTGATAGAATCGAACTAATTTATAAATAGTATGTGTACTTTATTGCCAAACAGAATTCTGTCGACAGCTCTCTCTCTCTCTCTGTCCCTGTCTGCCTGTCTGTCTCTGTCTTCTCTCCTCTCTCTCTCTCTCTCTCTCTCTCTCTCTCTCTCTCTCTCTCTTTCTGTTTTGTCTGGACATAATCTGTTGTACCCGTGAGGCCTTACGTTGACCTAAAGTTGCTTGAAGGTGTTCGTCACCACAATTGACATGGGCCCATGGCCTTTTACAATAAACCAATCAGACCCTCTCTCTCTCTCTCTCTCTCTCTCTCTCTCTCTCTCTCTCTCATAGCCCTGTATCAATATACAATACCACGAGGAGATGAATATAATTATAGCCACTGCCATTATTCTCTAAATCGCTTATAGATGATATATATTATTAGGAAATTTCGTTTGCAGAAGTTCTTTTGTACTAATTCGCTTTGTTGACTCTCCTCATGGCAGTTAATGTGGATGTTTCTGTCCTCTGTTGATTTCTGAGGAGAGATGTCTTCAAGGAAAAAGTTAAAAAATAATCGATTTTTTCGTTTGAAAATCTGATTAAGAATCTCGCAAACACGTGCAACAAAGACGCGAATTACGTCAGCGCGTTTGCAGATGTACTGTTCCACTCGCATGAAGACAAGTTGCTTTCTGTGTCCAGGTCAGTTTGGCCGGCTGTACACGTCAAAAACATTTCAATTGCAATTTTCTGGGCCGCTACTGAAAGGGGCGTTGTTCTGACTTGAAATTTGACACGGTAACCATAGAAATTTACCCGTCCAACTTCGATGACCCAGACCTTCTTTCAAGGTCATTGAACGTCTCGAAGGTCATGCTGGCAGTTTTATTTTTTGTTCAGTTCGGTTCCGATAGACTGGCTTCACACTGTTTGTAATCGTTGCCTGCTTGGATAGGACGATCAGATGCAAAAACCATTGGTTGTGGTTGTTTTAGCGTCTGTTTAACTCTTTCACTGCCAACAATTACGCATTTCGGTGCAGTTTCCTTCCAGAAACAGTCCCGAGAGAAGGTTAATCTGACCAAAATTGCTCCTTTTGATAATTTTGTTGCACGTAGGAATTCGCGGGAATCGGGAATTGAAGCAGAGGGCTGTACAGTGTCCCATAAAAGCAGCCACTGTAAGCAGACGGAGAGCAGTTCCCCAATGACCTCCTTTGACCTCCACGTCAGCCTGCCTCCCTCTGATCTGTCCCAGGAGCAGCTGGGCGATGGAGGAACTGCAGCAGGCCTACCGCCAGTCGCTGGAGGAGCGGAGGCGCCACCTGGTGGTGGTGGTGTTGGAGGACGTGGCGCAGTCCGACATGGCGCCCGTTCTCCGTCGTTGCTGCAAGACCTTCACCTACCTCCACGTCAGTGACTCGCTCTTCTGGGACAGGTCCGTGCGCGCGCGTGTGTGTGTGTGTGTGTGTGTGTGTGTGTGTGTGTGTGTGTGTGTGTGTGTGTGTGTGTGTGTGTGTGCGCGCTGTGTGCGCATGTGTGCGTGAATGCGTGCGTGTGTGTGTTTGTGTGTGTGTTTGTGTGTGTATTTGTGTGTGTGTTTTGTGTGTGTGTGTGTGTGTGTGTGTGTGTGTGTGTGTGTGTGCGTGCGTACGTATGTGCACGTCTGTGTGTGTGTACACACATACACATACACACACACACACACACACACACACACAAAGCAACAACAACAAGCAATAGAGAGAAAGTAAAAAAACAACAACTACAAAACACAACCATAACAGCAACAGAGAGAGAGAGAGAGAGAGAGAGAGAGAGAGAGAGAGAGAGAGAGAGAGAGAACAAAGAAAACCCCACTCACAACAGTGACATATTCCTTCCTTCTTCCGTTGCCTTCAGACTGCTGTACTCCATCCACATCGAGAGCACGGCCGCCAACAACGACAAGAACAAAGGCTCCAGAACCCAGAGCACCACCTCCGACCAGTATGACGACATTGGCATCGCCGCCGGGGACAAGAAGGGAGGCCACTCTGACGCCCAGAACGGGGGCGTGGCTGCAGGGGAGGGCAGCGCGGTGAACCAGGAGCTGAAGGCGGTGTTCGTGGAGACGATGCGCACCGTGTCGGTGGACAGCACGTGCAGCACAGTGAGCGAGACGGCCGTGCCCGTCACCCCCAGCCAGTGTGTCGCGGACAGGCCGCTGTTTGAAAGTAGGGCGTGAGGGTGGAGACCGTAGGCCCCAGGGCTGTTTGTTTGTGGGCTGGCTTGAGGCTGGAGACCGCAGGGGCTGTTTGTTTGTGGGCTGGCTTGAGGCTGGAGACCGCAGGGGCTGTTTGTTTGTGGGCTGGCTTGAGGCTGGAGACCGCAGGGGCTGTTTGTTTGTGGGCTTACTTTAGCGGTTTGACTGACGACGGGCCTCCGCCTTTGTTGTGTGCTGGGTAACTAGCTGGTGAGGACTTTCTGGCCCGAGATTTTCATTTCGTGTGTGTTGGTTTGATATCTACCGTGGGAAGACTGACTGGCCCGAGGCATCGTGGTTGTTGGGTACCTAGCGTATGAAGACTGACTGGCCAAAGATTTCCTGTGTGTTGGGTACCTAGCGTTGAAGACTGATTGGACCTACCCTTCTAGTGTGTTGGGTACCTAGCGTTGAAGACTGATTGGACCTACCCTTCTAGTGTGTTGGGTACCTAGCGTTGAAGACTGATTGGACCTACCCTTCTTCTGTGTTGGGTACCTAGCGTTGAAGACTGATTGGACCTACCCTTCTTCTGTGTTGGGTACGCGGCACGTGAAGACAGTGGCCGAAGATGTGCTTTGTGCTGGGTACCTGACGCCAAAAGACTGGCTGAAGATTTCTTGTGTGTCGGGCACCTAGCGCTTGAAGACTGCCTGGCTCAAAATACGGTGTACACTGCATGGGCATCTTGCGTGCGAAGACTGACTAACCCAACATGTCTTGTGTATTTACTTAGTTCTTAAAAACTGGGAGTCGATTTCCTGTGTTGGGTACCAAGAGCTTGAAGTCTGACTGATTCTCTGTGCTTGCTTAGCGCCTGAAGACTGGCCCAAGCCCCCGTGTGCGTTTACCTAACGCTTGAAGACTTGTTCAAGCCTCTGTGCATCTGCTTAACGCTTGAACTGGACAGTTTACTTAACGTTTAAACCTGGCTCAAGGCGTCTTGAACGTCGTGGACCAAAAAGAGCCACCCGTACTTCCATGTGCTTCCATAACTCGCTCAATGTTTGTACTACCTCCATGAACCATGTGGACTTTGTCAACCACGCATCATCGCACGTGCCCACCAAACGTCACTGGCGTGTTTGGTCAATACAGGTATCGGAGTCAAATACCTACCTGAAAACCATGGGTGTGGTCACACCCACGACGGACGGCGAAGGATCCTTCCAGCCCTGAGCTTCATCCACTTCACAGGTGGCTGGTAGACCCGTGCTTCATCCACTTCACAGGTGGCTGGTAGACGTGTGCTTCATCCACTTCACAGGTGGCTGGTAGACGTGTGCTTCATCCACTTCACAGGCGGCTGGTAGACGTATGCTTCATCCACTTCACAGGCGGCAGGTAGACGTGTGCTTCATCCACTTCACAGGTGGCAGGTAGACGTGTGCTTCATCCACTTCACAGGTGGCAGGTAGACGTGTGCTTCATCCACTTCACAGGTGGCTGGTAGACGTGTGCTTCATCCACTTCACAGGTGGCTGGTAGACGTGTGCTTCATCCACTTCACAGGTGGCAGGTAGACGTGTGCTTCATCCACTTCACAGGTGGCAGGTAGACGTGTGCTTCATCCACTTCACAGGTGGCTGGTAGACGTGTGCTTCATCCACTTCACAGGTGGCAGGTTGACCTGTGCTAGGTTTGATTTTAGGAGAGTGCCTGCTCTATGGAGGGGACACCCACTCAGTCCCTGCTCCGCGATGCGGCTAACATTGTCGTTAGCAGAGAGTACGGTAGGCGGGTTAACAGCGGGAATGGCAGACCTGTTAGTTAGCAGCGAGTACGGTAGATGGGTTAGCAGCGGGAATGGCAGACCTGTTAGCAGCGGGCATGGTAGATCTATTCGTCAGTAGCGGGCTCGGTAGATCTGTTCATTACTAGTGGCATGATAGACCCGTTCGTTAGTAGTGAGCATGGTAGAACCGTTCGTTAGTTGAGAGCAGGTTACCGGGATTCCTACATGATGATGGTGATTGCTTTTGCATTTAACCTGAACAAGCATCTCCTGGCGCCTCTCACCTTCGTGCCATATATTGTTCTGTCGTGGCGACCTCTGTCTCAGTGTTCCTGCCTCCTTCCTTCCTGAGGCAGTTCTGATCAAAGCCCTCAGCATCACGCAGAGGTGTCTTGCATATTGAATCAGACCAGACATCACTGAACACCAGCGAAATGACAAGGCAGCCGTACAGTGTCTCCTTCGGAGAGTAGCCTGCCAGCGATCTGACGTCAGCAGCTGTGGACCTCTGGTGGCAGGGCCGCGATGCGGAGTCAGTCTTGGACGTTGAGCGTTGGATAAAATAAACAGCAGTGTTGGACGTTGAGCGTGAATAAAATAAACAGCAGTGTTGGACGTTGAGCGTTGGATAAAACAAACAGCAGTGTTGGACGTTGAGCGTGGATAAAATAAACAGCAGTGTTGGACGTTGAGCGTGGATAAAATAAACAGCAGTGTTGGCAGGACTGGCCTGGGAACAAAGCTTCAGAATCCGGCATGAATACCACGACAGTTAATAATCATAATAAAAGTGTGTGTGTGTGTGGGTGTATTCATCTGCTGCGGTTGTCAGTTTTGTTTGTTTGCCGTTGTTGTTTTCAGCCACACTGCATCATTATACATACTCGGTCTGGATAAACAATCCTTTCCTGACTTCATTACATTACAACTGGCAGCTGCGGGATAAACCAGAAGACAAAATGGTAAAAAGACAGACTTGGCTGACTTCATACTGGCTTCGTGCAAAACGGTCACAGTCCGGTTTTGGCGACCTACGTGTTCTGTACCTTTTTTGTCTGTAAAGATGATCGACACGAATGTGTCTCCGACCAAGAAGGGAAAGGTGCAGTTATAATGATCGTGACTGCAGTCTCATCTCATTCATGTGGAACATTCCCGAAACCAATCTAAAATGTGTTCTGGAATGTTTGTTCAACAAGTATGTGTGTATAACCGACTTTCTTTTGTTTATTTTGACTGTTTTGTTGTTGTTTTGTTTGTTTGGTTGGTTGGGTGTTTTGTTTGTCGTTTGTTTGTTGTTCCCACTTTTAAATTGTATTGGATGGATTTTCCCACTTCAAATGTGGTATACGTATCATATAATCGAATATTTCTCTCACGATTATTATGACTAACGTTTTCAAACTGATATTTTGTGTGTGTCGTTTGTTTGACTGGTGTTTTTTGTTGGCGTCGGTCTACATTTGGCAGGTCCTTTGGGTTAAAGGACACAAATTGCGTTTAGTCCTTTTCGTAAACTAACGTTGGTCTTGTCGCTTTCCGGACTATCACACATGTTAAACGTTACTATATACACATTTCACATAATTCTGTAAAGAATGAACTGTTATTATTATTATTATTATTATTATTATTAAGTGTATACCTTTTTCATAAATCTACAAATAATATAACTGTTATTATAATGGCGTTTATTATTATCAGTGTTAGGATGATAATGGTGAAAACGATGCTTGTTCAGTTTGGCTTTTGCGATCCAAACCTTGCTAGCAGTCTCTGTGAAAAACTGGGGCTGTTTCATAGTGTCAGCTTGAGGAAGAACAGCGTCCACATTTCTCTTGTTTGTGCAAAGACTGCTTCTTGTTTCGTGGGGGAGGTGAAAGTTCTCCGTCTGTTCGCTTTGTTTGTACAACGACCCACAGGGCTGCAGTCATGCAACGTTGTGTTCAAATATCATGGGATTGTGTGTGTGTGTGTGTGTGTGTGTGTGTGTGTGTGTGTTGAGAGAGAGAGAGAGAGAGAGAGAGAGAGAGAGAGAGAGAGAGAGAGAGAGAGAGAGAGAGTTTGAAATCAATTGCTGCAATACAATATATAGACTGTTGTTAAAATGAATAAATTTTGTAAGTGAAACTGCCTTGCAATGTTTTTTGTTTTTGTTTTTGTTTTTTCAACTAAATAAAAAAAGACCCCCCCCCCCCCCTCCACACACACACACACATGCAGAAAAACATACGTAGGGATGATACCCATTTATTGACCGATACTCTTGTCAAAAACTTCATCTAAGCAATGTAAGCAGAACAGAACATTTGATTAAAGTTAGTAATGTTCAGGTTTCACTCTATTCAAATCAGGTTGACAATCAGACCAAAACACAAACAGACCTAACGGGTTTTATGCTAGAAAAACAAGCAACTGAAATGATATTTTCTTTTTTCTTTCTTTCAATGCGTCAAAAATCGGAATTCACAATGGAGATGAAACGGCCGTTTTTTGTTTGTTTTGTTTTGATCTCCTCAGATGTCGCGCAGACACTGGGGACAAATGGTTTTGTGAAAACTGCCGTGCCGTTGAGTCGGGATCGTGAGTGCTTGGGCCAGACGTCACACGAACGGCTAGCTGACCGATCAGTGTTTTTGTCCCGTCTCTCCTCTTGCTTAACTCTTTCCCTGCTGAAGAATTTGTTCTGCTGGTGCCACTCCTCCCCGAAGGAATCTCGCAGACAGGAAAAGCCAACCAGCCTGAACGTTCATTTTCTAGAACTCTGCCTCTCCTTAGCATGCATGGACAGAACTCGTGCAGGACTGTGACGTCTGTCCTTTGACGTCATTGTGACAGACAGAGACCCTTCGTCAAGTACACGATATGACTTCATAAGGGCACGGAAAGAGTTAAACCCTGGCGGGAAATTGGGATCACCTCGGTGGCCTGGGGAAAGCTACAGCCACCGCTACCGAAGAGCAGCGCTACCCACTCCTAGTGGTCTGTGTGACGTCTTTTCACTAACCACTGTGGAACATTGGTATGTCTAATAAATACTGACACGGCAGCCCGGGACAGCTAATCCCCAACTCTTCTTCGATTTCTAAGTGCCATGATAATCTTACTTGCGCCGCCAGAAACTGACACGCTGAACCCCCCCCCCCCCCCCCCCGCCTCGCCCCTTCTCAGTCTTTCTCGATCTTCTTTCTTCGAAAGATTAAACACTCTCAGTCTGATTTTTTCCCAGCCAATCTAGAAGACGGAAACCAGCGCTGTGACAGGATTAAGCTAGAATCGACGCCCCCCCTCCCTCCCTCCCCCCTCCAATACCCCCAGCACCAGCCAATGGAATGTCAGGTTGTGAAACCCGGCCACCGGTCAGCTCGCAAGTACAATGGCGTAAAGGGAGAGAACTGTAATCTTATAGACAAAGTGCAGGATGCCGACATCCAGGAGTTACCTTTCATGAGACATCTTGACACTCGAAGAGGGTTCATCGCGTCTGTAGAATTTTATCACACCGCAGCAGAAAAGAGGACGAGAAGGGCTGGCGGATAGAGGGGTGTGTGTGTGTGTGTGTGTGTGTGTGTGTGTGTGTGTGTGTGTGTGTGTGTGTGTGTGTGTGTGTGTGTGTGTGTGTGTGTGTGTGTGTGTGTGTGTGTGTGTGTGTGTGTGTGTGTGTGTGTGTGTGTGTGTGTGAGAGAGAGAGAGAGAGAGAGAGAGAGAGAGAGAGAGAGAGAGAGAGAGAGAGAAATTATTTTATTTACGAGGGCATGTATGCTTTTTTTACATCACATCCTCGCCCAAACAAAGGACTACTCTAGATCTAATTATACATACGCACACATTTTCTAAGCTACGAGAGAGAGAGAGAGAGAGAGAGAGAGAGAGAGAGAGAGAGAGAGAGAGAGAGAGAGAAGGGTGGAAGTGGGGGTAGGGAGATTGTATGAATGGCAGAGAACGAGGCAGGGGCATCCAGTCACTAGCCAGCAGCCGGTCTTTTCTGAGAGTGGCAGCTACCTGCAAAACCCGATCTGTATGACGCCGCTTATCACTCCCTACAGCATGCACTCACATTGCCGCATGAGTGTGTGAGTGCGTGCGTGTGCGTTTGCGCGCGTGCGTGCGTGCATGCTTGAGAGAGAGAGAGAGAGAGAGAGAGAGAGAGAGAGAGAGAGAGAGAGAGAGAGAAAGAGAGAGAGAGAGACAGACAGACAGACAGACAGACAGACAGACAGAGACAGAGAAAGAGAGAGAGAGACAGACAGACAGAGAGAGACAGAGACACAGAGAGAGAGAGAGAGAGAGAGAGAGAGAGAGAGAGAGAGAGAGAGAGAGAGAGAGAATACAAATGAAAGCCAAACGAGTCAAGTACTTAATGGTAGATACGGTACATGCTGTGTCTGTAGCTATGGAAGTGCACTACTCAGCGGTGTAAGAAGGCGTAAGAAACGTTGCTTAAAGACCACGTACACACGTACGAGGCGCTGCAAAGACCCACAAAACACAGCGAAATGCTATCTCCGCTTATTGCTGAATACTGAGTAGACTACTGATGTGTTCGCGTGATTGTGAAAATGGGGTTGGCAGTTGGGATACTAATGACCATGATGACGACGGTAGGCCTATTATTGCACGACGACTTACCATGATGACGACGGTAGGCCTATTATTGCACGACGACTTACCATGATGACGACGGTAGGCCTATTATTGCACGACGACTGACCATGATGACGACGGTAGGCCTGTTATTGCACGACGACTGACCATGATGACGACGGTAGGCCTGTTATTGCACGACGACTTACCATGATGACGATTGCTTTCTTCACGGTAACGCCCAATGAAGAGCGAAGGTCGCGTGTCATGGCAGAACTCTAGTCCTCAGACGGGTCAGAGGTGAAAAGTTCAGTTCACCGTTTAGGTCACACGCCACGTCATGTTTGACTGCGAGTCTTCCGGAAAATGAAGTTGAAGTGCTTCATTATCATTGTCCATTGCGGGAAATTCGGCTTGCCTTTCTTGGGCATGTCCACAGCCGCCGCATGAGCAGCGCCACCCATTCCTATCGGCGCGTGCAGTGTTGTCGTGTGTCCAAACAAGTCTGTATGCGGCTGCCAGTCTCTGCGATTTTTAACCCTCTCAGCGCCACCTGTACTGGGATGCAGCAGTTCCGGGCGCCAGTTGTTTTTCTCACTCGGGCACCAACCGTACAGTCACTATCTTAAATGCCTGTAACATCGTTATTTCTGAACCAGGTCGTTTGCAATCTTTTTGCAGAATAAAAAAAATAGTTCCACTTTTCATCAATGTGTTGTTGTACTTCTTTCATTACCGATTCTTGCCAAGTTCCAGTCACATACATGCGACATGGACGGGAATTTGGTGGTCCGAGTACTGTGCCACAGGCGCCGTAAGGATGAACGCGTTGACAGCTGCTGATGCACGTCGTGTCGCACGGGGGCTGTACCAACACCGTTAGACAGCCGCCACCGGGGCTGTACCAACACCGTTAGACAGCCGCCACCGGGGCTGTACCAACACCGTTAGACAGCCGCCACCGGGGCTGTACCAACACCGTTAGACAGCCGCCACCGGGGCTGTACCAACACCGTTAGACAGCCGCCACCGGGGACTCAAACCCGCGTCTGTATAAGTTGCGCCTGGCTTTGAATGAACCCCAGTGACTGGAATTAGACGGACAGACTCCTGGCCGCAGGTGAAGCTTGCGAGGCTATACCGACCTTCTCCAAGCCTCAACGGGCAGAAACTTTGACAGCTGTCAGTTTTCATCAGAAGAGACTTTAAATTCTGCGTTAGCTGTATCCCAACACGGCGTGATGATGATGGTGATGATGATGGCGGTGATGTTGGCGGTGATGATGATGGTGGTGGTGGTGATGATGATAGTGGTGATGATGGCGGTGATGATGATGGCGGTGATGATGATGGCGGTGAGGATGATGACGATGATGTCAGGCTGATACACAGAAGATTTTCTCTCGAAATCAAACTACAAATGAACAGTTGGAAACAACCCTTGAGGTACACAGTAATTATTAACAAACTCAAACACACCGCATGCCAATACACCGCCGATAAAATCAACGTCAGAGGAAATGTTGGATTTCTGCTGACATCTCAAATGAAAACTTAATTATAATAATGCCTCACTGAATGGTAATATAATTATAATAATGCCTCAATGAATAACATAATTATAATAATGCCTCACTGAATGGTAACATTAATTATAATAATGTCTCATTCTGGCTAATTAACAGGTAACGCCTTTAGATCGCACACAGTAAATTTCAAAAACACGCGAAGCCAAAAATACAATTACCTAACAAAATATGGGAATGAATTAATTCAGACCAAATCTTCTCAAAATGAATGGATGAAAACTCCTTCAAAATTCCATTTCAGTCATTTCTTATTACTTACTCCCCAAAAGCATATATATATAGGGACCAATATATATATATATATATATATATATATATATATATATATATATATATATATATATACCATGAAAGTATCTCAGACTGTTTCAATAAACTGTTGAACTAAATCTGGATACATACATGTTTCGTGTCTTTTTCCCCTTCACGATTTTCCACATAACCTGTTTTTTTAATTTAATTTTTATTTGTTTCTTGTTCTTGTTCTTCTTCTTGTTCTTCTTCTTGATCTTCCTTTGTGACGCATTTTACGTGCACGCATTAATCGTTATAAGTTATAGGTTTTCCCTGTGAAATATCAAAATATTTACACCTTGCATTTTCATCCAAAGATTTGCGTGAACTTTTTGCTGCTTCTTTAGTATGAACTAACAAAACAGTGTTGGATATGATTACGAATGCAAATGACCACAAGCAAACTTTAGAAAGCAAACAAACAGCGCAATAGCATCTACAGCTTCCAAACAGCTAAATACTGCAATCACACAGAGGACTATGTCAGACTTTTGCTTAGAGAAACTACAAGTCGTGAATCACGAGACTCTACTTTTCACAACTACAATGCCATTTTAATTTGCATGCTTGTCATGTTCTTACTGCTGCCAAATGCATTTTCTCAACAGACAATAACCAATATAATTGTAAATCGTTGAACATGCATTGAACCTTTTTAACAGAAACGTAACAACAGTCAATCAAACACACACAAACAAAAAACCTTGTTGAAATGAAACACCATAGAAAAATCTGTGTCGCCAGCGATATTCACGTAGCAAAGAACCAGAGCAAGCTATATATACATGTAATCCACGAAGTCTCACCCTAAATGAAGAATAAGCATGTTTTCATCAAAGTCAATTCTAAACTGAAGCGGGCCTTTGTTTTTTGCTGGTACGACCTTCCATAAGTAGGTAACTGGTATCACCTTCAGACCAGAGCGACCCTGAGAACGAATATTACACAGTCACAGGACGCCTGGTAAACAGGAAGACAAAGCCTAGAGCACTGCTGTAGATACCACAAACAAATGGATGTACTCGGACCCAATTAGCGTTGGAACCACAACAGATTTACTTAGCTCAACCATCTACAATACCTGTAACATCACGATAGATCTAGATACATGAAACACCCATGATAGCCTACCTGTAACATTGAAAACAGCTATGTATCTCAACTGCCTACAATACCTGTAGCAGCATTGTAAGTCTAGGACCTGAATCGCCCATGACACCTGTAACATCGAAAACAAATCTACATACCTGAATTGTCTATAACAGTCTAACTGTAACATCGTCATAAACATCTAGACATCTGAATGATATCTGTAACAAACATCTACAGATCAAACTGCTTAAAACACCTGTAACTACACAGTATATCTAGGCACCTGAATCACCTATGATACCTGTAACACCGAAAACAGATCTACATACCTGAATCGTCTACAAAAGTCGCAACATCACAACAAATCTGGATACTTGGAATCTCGTACAACTGTCGCTGGGCTGTGGAAGCTTTTTACGTCACATCCTCGGCTATCGCTACGCATGCGCCCATTGTTGAGGGAGGGGGTGGATGGGGAGCGAGCGGGGTGGGGGTGGGGGTGGGGGGGTGGAGATGTTTAATACTAGTGTTCATTCGTCGTATTAATGAAAACAGGATTAGGCTAGCCAGAGTTCAAAGGAAAATACAATTTTGGTTCAAGATCTCAATGGGGAAAAAATCGTTTCACGATCATTGGGATGCTAGGCCTAACCCCGCACCACTACCTCACTAAAGTGCAACTTTAATCCAGCAAAGCTAGCCCGTTCGTCACGGCACCAAATCGGATTATTTTCTCAAAAAAATAATAATATATACTTATGCAGTCATGCCACTGCACAGCCAAATCGGTTTCCAAGTAAACGATAAAACTACTGACGCTATTCACTAACTTCACACTTTAAGAAGAATACAAATCGACCAAATATATATATATACATCTAATATCCAAAAATTCTTGACTAAATACCTGTTTTACCTCAAGAAACCCAGCGCACTGATCAAAACGGAAGCGGAAATCAAGCAAACGGAAGTGCTCAGCGCCGCGCATGCGTCACACTGCCGCGAGGCCATGTCATCGCCGTAGACGCGAGGCACGACGGGATTCTTGCTGAACTCGGGGTCCATGTCCCGAGCGAAGTGCGGGATGGTGACGGTCTCGATGCGGCGACTGGGGTCGTTGTAGCGGGTGCCGAAGATGGCCAGGTAGGGGCCCTTGTTGCGGTACTCGTCGGCGTGGGTGGTGAACCAGAGGGGGCCCGGTGTGGCCTGGCCATGGGGCAGTATACGTTATTTAACGGGGCCGGTTGCTCCTTTCCTCTTTCCGTCTGTCTCCCGTCGCCCGTCTCGTTCGGTGTCTCTGCCT
>JABMCL010002377.1:520000-532500 GCA_018857735.1 Alviniconcha marisindica
TGGGTCTTCCCCGTTTCTGGGTCTTTACAGCTGAAGAGTTGACTGAGGCAATGGAGCCAGATAGTCAAATGAAACACTGACTGAAGAATACTTCTAAGATTTCATGGCGCGCGCACACACACACACACGCACACAACACACACACACACACAACTCTTTCTCTCTCTCACTCAAACACACAACACACACACACACACACACACACACACACACACACACACACACACACTCTCTCTCTCTCTCTCTCTCGCACGCACCGCCCGCACATGTATATTGAGAGAGAGAGAGAGAGAGAGAGAGAGAGAGAGAGAGAGAGAGAGAGAAGAGAGAGAGAGAGAGAGAGACGCTAACATTGACACTGACACTGACACATTTAATTGAAGATGCCAGCGGCATTCTTAGAGCTCAATTATAGCTAAATGTGCAGTGGGCTGATTCAGTTTCTGCCAGTAAGTATTCCTTAAATGTCTACATAAACAGAACTAACTGAGAGAGAGAGAGAGAGAGGGGGGGGGGGGAGGGAGAAGGAGAAAGGCAGAGGCAAAGACAGACAGATACAGAGACAGACAGAGGCAGAGAGACAGAGACAGACAGAGGCAGAGAGACAGAGACAGATATGGGACAGAGACAGAAAAAAGAGAGAGAGGGAGAATTAGTAAGTAAATTGGTGTTTTACGCCCAGTCAACCAACCAACTGAAGGGTTCTGAACAAGAAGAAAAGGCTCTTTTTCCAGGGTACAACAGATGAGAAGAAACAAGTGAACGGGGAAGTTAGGGGGGCGATTAGAAAGGCAAAGGAGAAATATCGGAAGAAGATTGAGTCGAAGTTCAGCGGTGGCTGTCTTCGTGCTGCCTGGCGAGGCAGCTGTCAACAAGGCGTCTGCTCCTCGTGGGTCAAGGGTTAGTCTGGAGGGGGTGGCTGATGAGGCATTGCCAAACCACATGAACAGTTTCTTCACTCGTTTCCAAACACATGATGTTTCATCACACATTTCCGATGTGAAGCAGTCCTTGATGCCGGACGACAGTGCTGTTATTGACCGAGAGAGAGTGTTGGGGCTGTTCAAGCATATAGGTGTGAACAAATGCCCAGGTCCCGATGGGGTTTGTGGCAGAACTCTCAGATTTTGTGCCGAGCAGCTTAGTGGCGTCTTTCAACGACTCTTCCAGACCTCCATAGACACGTGTACCATCCCCGACATTTGGAAGCTTTCAACTGTAATTCCGATACCTAAAAAGGATAACCCGAAACTACCTAACGACTTTCGACCTATTGCACTCACCTCCCTTGTTATGAAAACGTTGGAAAAAATCATTAAGTTCTTCATTCTAGCTGTCACTGAGTGTAACCTAGATCCTCTTCAATTTACTTACCGGTCTGGGGGTGGGGGTGGGGGGGGGGGGGGGGGTGTTGATGACGCCAAGCTGTTCATCTTGAACATCTTGTACAGACATCTTGAGGGGCCTCACACTCATGCGAGAATTTTATTCGCTGATTTTTCTTCTGCTTTTAACACCATACAGCTACACATTTTAGCAAACAAACTTGTCTCATATTTTGGTCTGGACAATCGTTTAGTTCTATGGATCAATTATTTTCTCACCAACAGATTGCAAAGTTTTTGTCAACGGCTGTTTTTCAGAGCTGTCACTGCATGTACTGGATCTCCTCAGGGGTGTGTCCTGTCTCCACTTCTCTACATTCTGTATTCTCTACATTCTGTATTCTCTACATTCTATATTCTCTACATTCTCAAATTTGTATTCTCTACATTCTGTATTCTCTACATTCTATATACAGACGACTGCAAAGTAACCACTTAAATAGGTTTTCGGGTCAAATTTGCAGACGACAGTGCTCCACTGTCACTACTTCAGGGATGTGAGCAGTACCATGGACCGGCCTTAACTGAGTTTGTTGACTGGTGCGACAACAGTTATTTAGATCTCAATGTGACTAAAACCAAGGAGATGATTGTTGATTTTAGGAGGCAGGAACACAGTCCTGGGAAGACCATTATCCACAATAACGAAGTTGAAATTGTCAGTAAATACAAGTACCTTGGCACCATTTTTGACGACAAGCTGAAATGGGACGACCACACTGAAGAAATTGTAAAGAAGGGACAACAGCGGCTGTATCTCTTGCGAAAGCTGAATTATTTCTCTGTTGACCAAAAGATTTTAACTCTTTTTTACAAATCCTTTATTGAGAGTGTTCTGTCATTCTCTTTCATCTGCTGGTTTCACAGCTTGGGAGTGAAGAACAGGAACAGCCTGCAAAGAATTGTCCGTATCGCCTCCAAGATAACTGCAGTGCCCCAGAGAAACCTGGCTCTTTTCTGTGAACAGCAGATCTTACGGAAAGCCCGCTCTATTTTAACGAACAAGAACCATATTTTTAAACCAGGAATTTACTACTCTCCCATCAGGTCGTCGTCTTAGATGCCCCATTTGTAAGACAAATAGATTTAAGAACTCTTTTATGCCAGTCGCAGTACGCCTTTTAAACAACACCTGAAGTGTACATGTGATGGTGGTGTGTGTGTGTGTGTGTGTGTGTGTGTGTGCCACGGTGTGCGTGTGTGTGTGTGTGCCACGGTGTGTGTGTGTGATTGTGCCACGGTGTGTGCGTGTGTGTGTGTGACTGTGCCACGGTGTGTGCGTGTGTGTGTGTGACTGTGCCACGGTGTGTGTGTATGTGCGTGTGTGTGTGTTTGTTTGTGGGTGTGTGTGTGTGTGGTGATACTGTTTTAATTGCTGTGTGTGATACGTTAATTAACTGTTTTACAAGTATGTGATCTTAACTTCATTACTATTTTATGATGAAGTCGCAATTGTTCATATATTTATAACTATATTATGGTTAAAGTAAGACTCTTTTGTTGGTGGGTGTTGTGTTTGTTGTATTGTTCTCTTAACTTTATGTTGTTTTTTGTTTTTGTTTTTACGAGCCCGCCATGACCACAACAAAATTGCCCCTTGTGGGATGATAAAGTTTTTTAAATTGAATTGAATTGAACCAGTGCGGTTATATATCAGGGCTATAGAGAGGGTGAAAGAGAGAGGGAGAAGGAGAGAGCCAGAGATAGAAACAGACAGTGCTGGGTGGAGGAGGAAGAGGGGGAGGAGTGGGGGAGGAGGGGGGGTGGGGAGGAAGGGGGGGGGAGTGGGGAAGGAAGAGGGGAAGGAGAAGGACGGGAGAAAGAAGAGGGGGAAGCACAAAGGAAGAAGAATGAGGAGGGGTGCGGAAGACGACGAGGGGAAAAGGAAGGAAGGGAAGGAAGAAGAAGAGAAGGAAGACGAGGGAGAAGCGCAAAGGAAGAGGTCAGGAGGGGTGGTGGTGGGGAGGGGGGGGGGGTAGACGACGAGGGTGGAGGGTGGACGGGTACTTACTGTATCAGCCGGTAGCGGTTCATGCCCATGGCGGTGGCCACGATGTCCATGTTGCTGAGGCCAGTGCGCATGCCCAGCACGTCCTTGAGGTTGAGAAGCTCGGTGCGGTAGCGGCCAGGCAGATGCACGCGCGACCCGAGAATCTCGTGCAGAGGGGTGTCGAACGTCTTGCTGAAATGATGCACACAGCACCGTGTCACTGAGGTGCGTGGAACAAACGCTGCATCGGTCCGCTTCGGTCAGTCTTGATAGTCACTGACTGATTGACTTCATGTCCCGCCTGGACTTGGGCTGTGTCACATCACACTGACACTTACTTCCATCAGTCAAATATAGGTCTACATAATGCTTTGACGCTATGCAATGCATTTGTCAATAAACAATGAAATATACTGGGTGACCCCTAGAGTTATCAGCTGGTGAACACTACAACAACAGCATCAACAACGACAACGACGATGACGACGATTCTTGATGCGTAACGCCCGAAGGTCATATCAGGGCAAAAATCAATACATCCAATCACATTTAAAAGTCCGTATCACATGACGTTTTGTGTTCGAACAGGATTCGTAATAAATCAAGTTGAATGAAACAGGAAGAGAGAAATTTAAATGACAAGAAGAGGGGGGTGATTCAGCACACAATTATAGGCTACCACTCGGATTTTGCAGATTGACACAGGCCGTGTTTCAGATCTAAGGCGATGTAACTCGGTTCATTGCCATCTGGTAATAATTACGACCTTTACAAATACAGGTTTCTTCTGTCTACGCCATTCGGTTATTGCACACATTGCTGTTGAGGAATAGCTATTTAAAAAGATGTGTGTGTATGTGTGTGTGTGTGTGTGTGTGTGTGTGTGTGTGTGTGTGTGTGTGTGTGTGTGTGTGTGTGTGTGTGTGTGTGTGTGTGTGTGTGTGTGTGTGTGTGTGTGTGTGTGTGTGTGTGTGTGTGTGTGTGTGTGTGTGTGTGTGTGTGTGTGTGTGTGTGTGTCCGTTAGTTCTTGGATTTTAACGTCCCATGAACTGCATAGGGTCACCTCAGGACCAACCGCACACATTCATAAATTCCTTTACACCAGCCCAAAACACAATCACCGCCATAATTAGGTTTTCAAAATATATTTTTTATGCCCAGTCAACGGAAAACTGGACCACAGCTGCGGACAGACCCAGTCACCAGCAGTGAGTGCAGTGGCCGTTGGGCTGAAGAAGGCTATGGTGTGGCGGCTTGTGGAAGGTGGCGAGCTGGTGAGGCAAATGCCGCGCAACACTCACAAATGCCACAGACTGCCAACCGTGAGCCACTGCTGTCAGTGGCCATTGTGACACGCTATTTCATTCCAAGTCCACATGTCCACACGCACTCCCCTGTTGTACCAAAAGCCGCTGCTAAGAAACTTTCTGACCCCTCCAGCTTGTTCTGAAGTTATTTTACCTGGCTGCTGTGGCGCGGCTTTCCGGCTGTACACTCAGTATTCAAGCCTTCAGCAACCGACAGTCACAAGACCGTTACAGCTGGAAAATGTACCCGCTGGTCTGGCTCCATTCAGCATGCAGTCAGTTGTTTGAGTAGCTACACCGCACAGAGGACACGTGGATCACGTGCTGCGTGTAACTGTTGAATATCAACTTTGCCAGTATTACGTACGAGGGGAACAACGTTTCAGGAGTCGTTAAACTGATGTCACCGATGGCTAAGCGTTAGTTCAGTTCAGCATGCAGACACGAGACAGTTTTAAACGTCAGCTTGCAGACACGAGACAGTTTCAAACGTCATCTTGCAGACACGAGACTGTTTCAAACGTCAGCTGGCACAAACGAGACAGTTTCAAATGTCAACATGCAGACACGGGACAGTTTCAAACGTCAGCTTGCAGACACGAGACAGTTTCAAACGTCATTTTGCACACACGAGACAGCTTCAAACGTCAGCATGCAGACACGAGACAGTTTCAAACGTCAGCATGCAGACACGAGACAGTTTCAAACGTCAGCTTGCAGACACGAGACAGTTATAAACATCAGCATGCAGACACGAGACAGTTTCAAACGTCAGCATGCAGACACAGGACAGTTTCAAACGTCAGCTTGCTGAAAATATGCAGTCTCTTTGCCAAGTATACAGACAGCTAAGTAATATGAACCGGATATGCAGAAAAACGGCCATCCACAGCATCAACGTTTTTGGTAGTTCTTTGACTGATGCCACTTTTTTAAATTCGCTGTCTGATTTCATTTGGTGGAAATACAAAACGCTTTACAACTGTACTTCCTGAAGTTGCTTAACATTTCGAGTCCAAATAGGTTCTAATGATATATCTGGTCCATGTAAGTAACTCGGTGTTTTACTCCCAGTCAGCCATTACGGTTATATCTGGTCCATGTAAATAACTTGGTGTTTTACTCCCAGTCGGCCATTACGGTTATATCAGGGAGATAATCAATTGACAGGAGAACTCGTGATGGGCAAAGAGCATGGGATGAACTGTGCTGTTTTCTTCTTCACAAACCAAACCAACGCGTTGCGCTGGGAGACACGTCATCGCCAGGAGACACGTCTTCGCCAGGAGACACGTCTTCGCCAGGAGACACGCGCCGTCAGCATTCCCGCACCGACGGCCAGCCCTCAGAGACACGGAACAAACGCTGCCGATTCGGTGAAAAAATACCATTCCAGATTTCAAACTGCCGACCGCTTCCTGTCGCGAAGTCTTTGCATGCGGATATCAAAAGCACACACACAAAAAGAGAGAGCAGGAGGAAGAGACCGGGGGGAGGGGGGGGGGAGGAGAGAGAGAAAAAGGGAAAGAAAAAGGAAGAGAACTTGAGAAAAGTCAGGGGGAAAAAAGAGAGGCGATAGTCTCTCAATGCAGACGGGAGCAGCAAGACTCATTCCAGTCATTTGCTGAGAGGTTTCTAGACCGCCTCCCGCCATCTTGCAGCGCTGACCTTTGGCGCCCTGTGCCAGACCCTCCTAACCACCGGCACCTGGCCACAAGATGCGGAACTGTGTCGCTCTCGTCAGTTCACAGACACCGCGAGTATCAGTGGAGCTTTCTGGAAACGTCCGAGATGTTGAGGGTGATGCTGAGGCCGGAAGATGCTCTGTGTTAAATTACACCAAATCATCTTGCTGTGCCCCCCCTTCTCCGTTCAGTTCATGTTGGTTTACGTCCACAGAAACGACATCAGGCTTATTAGGGACGGGGAGCCCAAAACGGGCACCTCAACTTTCACACAGCTCCTGATCTCTGAGAAACTCCATTCTCTGGCCAGTAGCTCCGTTAGATATCGTGAGGGGCGGCCAGTGAGATGGAATGCTGATGCCTTTAAACAATTGTGTAGCAATGCTTTTCAACTTTTGTTCCGTAAATTTACATTCGTCCTGTGCGGCTGACGACGTTAAAATCCAATTACCAACCACTATCAATTTATAGACGTTAAAATACAATTACCAACCACTATCAATTTATAGACGTTAAAATCCAATTACCAACCACTATCAATTTATAGACGTTAAAATCCAGTTACCAACCACTATCAATTTATAGACGTTAAAATCCAATTACCAACCACTATCAATTTATAGACGTTAAAATCCAGTTACCAACCACTATCAATTTATAGACCGTGAAAACACCTTGCCTTCAACCTTATCAAAAGCCTCGCAGATTAGTAGTCTTGATTACATGTATTATTGTTATTATTATTATTACAAAAAACGTCTTCCCCATGTAGCAACCTCAGCGGGCTGCTGCGGACGCAGAAATTAAGGTCCCCTCTGCTGAGAGCTGAGAGCTGACAAATGTTCTCCCGTTAGAGCCTGGAGTGGGTCAGAATACAGCCCACTGCCAGGAGTTTGTTCCTTGTCCCGATTTTTGCCTTCCCGGTCCACTGTGTCCCGGTCCAAACAGGTACTAAAATGTGTTATTGTGCACTGAAAACAGATGGATGGTTGGTTTTTGACGTTGTAACAATGAAATACGCAAAGTTCGGGTTTAGTGACTTGTGTTTTGAACTGGTGTTTTTCAACTGGTGTCTTTGTGATTCATCCTGAGGTGACGTTAAATCCAAATGAATGAAGCGAGACGGCAGAAGTCAAAAACAGGATAAACAAAGAATTGACAGCAATGAGTTTTCATCAGAAGCGACAGTGGTTATTTCTGCTTTTGCTTCAGTCTCCAGTCGTAAACCACATCAGAACGAAAGATTTCTACTAAAAGCCATGCTGTTTGCTTCTCAAGCCTACTGCTATATATTCAGCAAACAAGGGCACCCGCCGTTATCGACAAACTTGCTCCCAGGGATGTGAGGGATGATGAACAATAACAGTCAGCCAACCTTAACCACGTTGACTAACTTGTTTCCTGGGACGTGAGGGATGATGAACAATAACAGTCAGCCAACCACGTTGACTACGGCCAGGATGGTACAGCGGGGAATGCAGCAAGCCAGTGCGTTGCCGTAGAAACGCCAGTCCTCAAAGCGAGAGAGGAAAGGTTAAACAAGTAGCCCAGGCGTCACGTAAGGGGTGGCTGAGAGGATGAGTTTTGTGGGTGTGCACACTTCCCCTGCTTACATCTGTAGGCTCAGCCGTGGGCGTGCTCTTTCCGCTAATGATAGAAACTCTAAAGTCGGGTCAGACACATTATTCGATAAAATGAAGACGAGGAATACAAAGAAGAGAAAAGCGAAACCGAAACGGGGAAAAACCGAAACAAATGGTAAAGGTCAAATGACTTAAGCCTCCCCCCCCCCCCCCCCCCCGGTCTGCTCTGAAATATTCAAACTACAAATGCTGTACATTAGACAGCTATGCTGACACACAAGCATACTCTTAAAGCGCAAAAAGCCTAGAAGAGTCTCCCTCCCCTCCCCACCCCCTTAATAATTAATAAATTAATAAACAAACAAATAAAATAATAACAAAACAAGCAACAACAACACACAAAAAAGCAGTAGCAGCAGCAACTACAACAACAACAAACAAAACAACTAATATAAAATAATATAAAGAAGAAGAAGGGAAAAAAAGGACAGTAAGCAACAAATCAAGAACTAAGATGTAAATAAATGGGGAGTGAAATGCGATCGGCAACATTTCGGTTCCAGAACATTTCGCTGTCGACAAGTTGGGGATTACGCTCCGCGTGCCGTGGCTTGCGATGCTGTGGGTCTGCCAACTGTTCTAGCCGCTACTGGATATGACTGCTAGTGAACTGTTCTAACCGCTACTGGATATGACTGCTAGTGAACTGTTCTAGCCGCTACTGGATATGACTGCTAGTGAACTGTTCTAGCCGCTACTGGATATGACTGCTAGTGAACTGTTCTAACCGCTACTGGATATGACTGCTAGTGAACTGTTTTAGCCGCTACTGGATATGACTGCTAGTGAACTGTTCTAGCCGCTACTGGATATGACTGCTAGTGAACTGTTCTAGCCGCTACTGGATATGACTGCTAGTGAACTGTTCTAACCGCTACTGGATATGACTGCTAGTGAACTGTTTTAGCCGCTACTGGATATGACTGCTAGTGAACTGTTCTAACCGCTACTGGATATGACTGCTAGTGAACTGTTTTAGCCGCTACTGGATATGACTGCTAGTGAACTGTTTCTAACCGCTACTGGATATGACTGCTAGTGAACTGTTTTAGCCGCTACTGGATATGACTGCTAGTGAACTGTTTTAGCCGCTACTGGATATGACTGCTAGTAAACTGTTTAGCCGCTACTGGATATGACTGCTAGTGAACTGTTTTAGCCGCTACTGGATATGACTGCTAGTAAACTAGTTTAGCCGCTACTGGATATGACTGCTAGTGAACTAGTTTAGCCGCTACTGGATATGACTGCTAGTGAACTGTTTTAGCCGCTACTGGATATGACTGCTAGTGAACTGTTTTAGCCGCTACTGGATATGACTGCTAGTGAACTGTTTAGCCGCTACTGGATATGACTGCTAGTGAACTAGTTTAGCCGTTACTGGATATGACTGCTAGTGAACTGTTTTAGCCGCTACTGGATATGACTTCTAGTGAACTGTTTTAGCCGCTACTGGATATGACTGCTAGTGAACTGTTTTAGCCGCTACTGGATATGACTGCTAGTAAACTGTTTTAGCCGCTACTGGATATGACTGCTAGTAAACTGTTTAGCCGCTACTGGATATGACTGCTAGTAAACTAGTTTAGCCGCTACTGGATATGACTGCTAGTGAACTGTTTAGCCGCTACTGGATATGACTGCTAGTGAACTGTTCTAGCCGCTACTGGATATGACTGTTAGTGAACTGTGTAGCCGCTACTGGATATGACTGCTAGTAAACTGTTCTAGCCGCTACTGGATATGACTGCTAGTAAACTAGTGTTAGCCGCTACTGGATATGACTGCTAGTGAACTAGTTTAGCCGCTACTGGATATGACTGCTAGTGAACTGGTGTAGCCGCTACTGGATATGACTACTAGTGAACTAGTGTAGCCGCTACTGGATATGACTGCTAGTGAACTGGTGTAGCCGCTACTGGATATGACTGCTAGTGAACTAGTGTAGCCGCTACTGGATATGACTGCTAGTGAACTAGTGTAGCAGCTACTGGATATAACTGCTAGTGAACTAGTGTAGCCGCTACTGGATATGACTGCTAGTGAACTAGTGCAGCAGCCACCGCTGCTACTGCTGCTACGACTACCACTGCTTCTATTGCTACTGCAACTGCTGATGCCTCTACTGCTATCGTAGCAGTTGCAGTAGCAGTATAGGCAAACTACCATTGCGAATACTGCTACTACGTGACAGATGCCTTTGCTGCTGATCCTGTTACAACAACCACTGATGCTGCAACTATTAGGCCTGCTACGACAACAACAGGACAATAGGACAACAATTACTACAGGACAACTACTGCAGCTGATAACAGGACAACAACTATTGCAGCTGATAATAGGACAACAATAACTACAGCTGGAACTACCACCGCTGATAACAGGACTACAAATACTATGGCTGCTAACATCAACAATAACTACAGCTGGAACTACCACCGCTGATAACAAGACTACAAATACTATGGCTGGTAACACCAACAATAACTACAGCTGGAACTACCACCGCTGATAACAGGACTACAAATACTATGGCTGGTAACACCAACAATAACTACAGCTGGAACTACCACCGCTGATAACAGGACTACAAATACTATGGCTGGTAACACCAACAATAACTACAGCTGGAACTACCACCGCTGATAACAGGACTACAAATACTATGGCTGGTAACACCAACAATAACTACAGCTGGAACTACCACCGCTGATAACAGGACTACAAATACTATGGCTGGTAAACAACAATAACTACAGCTGGAACTACCACCGCTGATAACAGGACTACAAATACTATGGCTGGTAACACCAACAATAACTACAGCTGGAACTACCACCGCTGATAACAGGACTACAAATACTATGGCTGGTAACACCAACAATAACTACAGCTGGAACTACCACCGCTGATAACAGGACTACAAATACTATGGCTGGTAACACCAACAATAACTACAGCTGGAACTACCACCGCTGATAACAGGACTACAAATACTATGGCTGGTAACACCAACAATAACTACAGCTGGAACTACCACCGCTGATAACAGGACTACAAATACTATGGCTGGTAACACCAACAATAACTACAGCTGGAACTACCACCGCTGATAACAGGACCACCACCACTACCCGCTGATAACAGGACTGCAACAACTACTGCTGATAACAGGACAACATGTCAATACTACGGCTGATAACAGGACAACATGTCAATACCACGGCTGATAACAGGACAACATGTCAATACTACGGCTGATAACAGGACAACATGTCAATACTACGGCTGATAACAGGACAACATGTCAATACACGGCTGATAACAGGACAACATGTCAATACTACGGCTGATAACAGGACTACAACCACTATGTTGGATAACAGGATTACGACTACTACGGCTTATAACAGAACAACAACTACTACGGATGAGAATGCAATATACATGCTACCAGGACTAACATAACACTTGTTGCTATTTCTAGATTTTAAACTACTACTGTTATACAAATACTGATGCTACTACAGCTGCCAGCCCAAGCAGTGCTAATACTGCTGCTGCTACTGCAAACACTTTTACTGCTGCTGCTACTACTACCACTACTGCTGCTGCTACTACTACTACCACTACTACTACTGCCGCTACCCCTACTACTATTACTACTTCTGCTGCCACTACAAATACTACTATTATTTGCCACCACCACCACTATTACTACCGCAACCTTTACTATTCAACAAGAAAAACAACTTGGTAACCTGTTGCTGAATTTGCTGGCTATGCAGCGGTTGGCCGGGAGCCAGTGCAAAGTCAGCAGGCAAAACCTGGCGCTGCATTCCGAGCACGAAGCGTGTCGTGCACACATAGCTGTACGTATTGCACGAACAACAAATAATCACCGTGGTGGCCCTACGGTAAAAGAGGCATTTGGGGAAAATAGGGCTCGTTTCTTCTTTCGCCATAGACTACGGTCCGCGGGAGCTGTTGACAGTGTTTGACACACTCCCTGTTTGACGCACTCCCTGTTTGACACACTCCCTGTTTGACACACTCCCTGTTTGACGCACTCCCTGTACACCCAGACACATAAAAGGTTAAAAAGAATATTTATTTAGTATGACAATACGTAATGTGTCGAATTTTCGGGGTAAGTCCCTTTCTCAATTAAGCGACAAAGCAACAGCTAAACGGTGAAAAGTGAATGTGCAGGCAATTTATCAGCTTACGTTGTGGTGTGTTGATCACGAACACACTGTAATACACCAATACACCACAACTGAAAGCAGATAAATAGACTCTATTTAAATTTTTCAACGTTTAACTGTAGTTTATCGGTTGCTTTGTCGCTTTAAAAAGAGGCTTACCCCGAAAAATCGAACGCTGTGTATTGTTATATTAACTTCTCGCTGCCCCAGCCTGTAACATTTCCGGGCTCAAATGTGCACACATACTCGCCTGCAAACAGCGTATTTGATGGACCTACAGAA
>JABMCL010002377.1:537500-547500 GCA_018857735.1 Alviniconcha marisindica
ACCGCTGTGTTATATCTGCTCTGTCTTCATCTCCACCGCTGTGTTATACCTGCTCTGTCTTCATCTCCACCGCGGTGTTATACCTGCTCTGTCTTCATCTCCACCGCTGTGTTATACCTACTCTGTCTTCATCTCCACCGCGGTGTTATACCTGCTCTGTCTTCATCTCCACCGCTGTGTTATACCTGCTCTGTCTTCATCTCCACCGCTGTGTTATACCTGCTCTATCTTCATCTCCACCGCTGTGTTATACCTGCTCTATCTTCATCTCCACCGCTGTGTTATACCTGCTCTGTCACTGTGCACCTGTTCCGTCATTCCCCCCTTCCCGCTTCGCATCTTCAATTTTGACCTCTGCTGGGTATTTTGACTCGAGAGGTCACGTCTTTTAAAATGATTCAATTTCTATTGTTCACAATCAAGCACTACCACCACCCCCACACGCACCCCCACCCCCCCCCCACACACGCCCCCCCCCCCTCCACCCCCGCCACTGACGTGCACACGCTTTCCTATCTCACGAAACGATGTGCACTAAGACTAGGAGAAAAGGTGGCACCAGCGTGCGCCAGTAGCCTCAGTGGAAACGCGGGTTGGTGAGTGTGACTGACACACCGGGCGGCCTGCCCTTTGCCGAACGTCCCACACAGACCGAGGTGGAAACGCGAGTTGGTGAGTGTGACTGACACACCGGGCGGCCTGCCCTTTGCCGAACGTCCCACACAGACCTCAGTGGAAACGCGAGTTGGTGAGTGTGACTGACACACCGGGCGGCCTGCCCTTTGCCGAACGTCCCACACAGACCGAGGTGGAAACGCGAGTTGGTGAGTGTGACTGACACACCGGGCGGCCTGCCCTTTGCCGAACGTCCCACACAGACCGAGGTGGAAACGCGAGTTGGTGAGTGTGACTGACACACCGGGCGGCCTGCCCTTTGCCGAACGTCCCACACAGACCGAGGTGGAAACGCGAGTTGGTGAGTGTGACTGACACACCGGGCGGCCTGCCCTTTGCCGAACGTCCCACACAGACCGAGGTGGAAACGCGAGTTGGTGAGTGTGACTGACACACCGGGCGGCCTGCCCTTTGCCGAACGTCCCACACAGACCTCAGTGGAAACGCGAGTTGGTGAGTGTGACTGACACACCGGGCGGCCTGCCCTTTGCCGAACGTCCCACACAGACCGAGGTGGAAACGCGAGTTGGTGAGTGTGACTGACACACCGGGCGGCCTGCCCTTTGCCGAACGTCCCACACAGACCTCAGTGGAAACGCGAGTTGGTGAGTGTGACTGACACACCGGGCGGCCTGCCCTTTGCCGAACGTCCCACACAGACCTCAGTGGAAACGCGAGTTGGTGAGTGTGACTGACACACCGGGCGGCCTGCCCTTTGCCGAACGTCCCACACAGACCTCAGTGGAAACGCGAGTTGGTGAGTGTGACTGACACACCGGGCGGCCTGCCCTTTGCCGAACGTCCCACACAGACCGAGGTGGAAACGCCGAGCGAGAGGCCGACGAAAACGGCGTGACGCAGCGAGACTTGCCACTGACGCAGCCTTCTTCCTGCCGCCAGTCTGTCGGTGGAGGAAGTGACCTGAACAGGAATGTGGTTTCTGGCATTGTCTTTTACCGGGGCCTTGCCGCCGTCACTATATTGTTCACCACTTCTCACGTTTTTCAAAGCTGCCGGCGCCCTTCGCGGCCCTGTCACACTGGCTGCACTGTAGCTGCATGTGGACAAAATGTGAATCGAAATCCCGGACCGTGGCTCTAGTTGAACTGTCAGCCTATGGTGATTTCAGTGTCACTGCAAACCCGCTGTGTGTCCCAGTGTGTGTGTGTGTGTGTGTGTGTGTGTGTGTGTGTGTGTGTGTGTGTGTGTGTGTGTGTGTGTGTGTGTGTGTGTGTGTTTTGTGTGTGTGTGTGTGTGTGTGTGTGTGTGTGTGTGTGTGTGTGTGTGTGTGTGTGTGTGTGTGTGGTGTGTGTGTGTGTGTGTGTGTGTGTGTGTGTCATGTGTGTGTGTGTGTGTGTGTGTGTGTGTGTGTGTGTGTGTGTGTGTGTGTGTGTGTGTCATTGTGTGTGTGTGTGTGTGTGTGTGTGTGTTGTGGTGTGTGTGGTGTGTGTGTGTGGGGTCTTGGTGTGTGTGTGTGTGTGTGTGTGTGTGTGTGTGTGTGTGTGTGTGTGTGTGTGTGTGTGTGTGTGTGATCGAACGCAAGGTGAAAACGCCGCTGAGCCTCTTTACTGAAACTGCCTGTCCTAGCTGAAATATTGGTTTGATGTTATAGTTAAATCTTACATGTGTGTACAGAATACGTTCCAGAGTGTTTGAACTGTTTGTGACCAGGCACCACCAGATTATTCCTTACTTCCATGGAGTCACTGACATTGCCATTGCCGTTCAGCCAATCGCTGAAAATGGCGGTTACTGTATGGCTTGAGCCTTTGCCGCCCGGCCCATACGTTTCCTCCTAATTAAAACCGCCTGCGGGATTGAGTCTTTATTCTGTTCCTGACTAATGTCTTCCTCTTTGAGTCAGCCTTCCGTCCTGCCCCCCCCCCCCCCATCCCTTCCCTTCCCCCTCCTTCCTTCCATCCTTCCATCCTCAGTTCCTGCCCAGTGATTTGCTTCTTTTTCAAGTTTCTTTATTTCTTCTTTCTCTCCCGGCTTCGTCCTCAACGGTCCTTGACTCCTTTCTCCCCCTCCTCAGTTCTTCTTCTTCTTCTTTCTTTGTTTGCCACTAGGACATATTGCCATGACATAAGAGGACTGTGTAATCAAGCTTCATCACGGTTAATACCGATACATTTCAGACAACTGCACTACACCGACTGAACGACGTAAACAATCCGGCAACGTGACGACCTCTCCACAGACACTGACACAGTCCATCACACTCCCACCCACCGCTGTAGTCTAACGCTCGCGAGCAGCGGGCCTACTCGGGCCGACCCTGACTTCTGGCAGGAGTTACAGGTTGTTCCAGTTCCGCTTGTTTGGCGAGTAAACAGCTTCCTATCCTACAGCACCCGCCCGTCGCTCACTGCAATGTGTGTGGAGGGGTGGGAGGTGGCGGGGGGCGGGGGGGGGGGGGGGGGGGGGGGGGGGGGGGGGGGGGTATCGAGGCATTTCATGCCTGTCGTAAGGCACGGTTCTGTTCTCGTCTGACTTATTTTTGCGTTGAGAATAATTATGACCTTAGTGATAGTTTTTTATTTACCTACCAGATCATATCCCTTAATGGCAGGCGATTCGTGTCTCAGTCTGTGTATACATAAACACATAAATATAATATTGTCGTCTTCGCAGACACACACACACACACACACACACACACACACACACACACACACACACACACACACACACACTCACACTCACACACACCGTACCACACACACACACACACACACACACACACACACTCACACACCACACACACACACACTACACACACACACACACACACACACACACACACACACACACACACACACACACACACACACACACACACACACACACACACACCCACACACACACACACACACACACACACACACACACACACACACACACACACACACACACACACACACACAACACACACACACACAACACACACCACACCCCACACACACACACACACACACACACACACACACACACACACACACACACACACACACACACAAAGAGGTTTACAGTGACACGTTATGCACCCTCCCTGATTTCCGCCCTGTCTTTATAAGCCTCACAGACTGCTGCCATCACCACAGCATCTCCAGTCGCAGCGCTTGGCACCCAGCCTAGTCACCCTTTCATCCCACATATAAAGTAATGAGTTTGCACTGCTGGCGATAACATTAAACACTTTGTTTTTAAACTGCAACTTGTTCGTTCACAGAGGAAGCAAATCTGCCAGTTCACCTGTTAATACCTGTTCACCTGTTCACCTGTTAATACCTGTTCACCTGTTAATACCTGTTCACCTGTTAATACCTGTTCACCTGTTAATACCAACACATGAAGAAGAGCGAGCAGAATACAAAGATCGGAAGACGGGCTGTCCAAATTCAGAAGTAATTCAAAACAAATCTTGTGAACAGACAAAAACAGAATCACAGACTTATAAGTAGGTAGGAAGGCAATCAGACAGAGACACATAGTCACAGGTATGTCACAGGCAGGCAGACAGAGACACATAGTCACAGGTAGTGTCACAGGCAGAGAGACAGAGACACATAGCCACAGGTAGTGTCACAGGCAGAGAGACAGAGACACATAGTCACAGGTAGTGTCACAGGCAGAGAGACAGAGACACATAGCCACAGGTAGTGTCACAGGCAATCAGAGACACATAGTCACAGGTAGTGCCACAGGCAGAGAGACAGAGACACATAGCCACAGGTAGTGTCACAGGCAGGCAGACAGAGACACATAGTCACAGGTAGTGTCACAGGCAGAGAGACAGAGACACATAGTCACAGGTAGTGTCACAGGCAGAGAGACAGAGACACATAGTCACAGGTAGTGTCACAGGCAATCAGAGACACATAGTCACAGGTAGTGCCACAGGCAGAGAGACAGAGACACATAGCCACAGGTAGTGTCACAGGCAGGCAGACAGAGACACATAGTCACAGGTAGTGTCACAGGCAGAGAGACAGAGACACATAGCCACAGGTAGTGTCACAGGCAATCAGAGACACATAGCCACAGGTAGTGTCACAGGCAGAGGGACAAAGACACATAGTCACAGGTAGTGTCACAGGCAGAGAGACAGAGACACATAGCCACAGGTAGTGTCACAGGCAGAGGGACAAAGACACATAGTCACAGGTAGTGGCACAGGCAGAGAAAGACAAACAGAGACACGGACCAAGAAACAGGAATCCATGAACATGAAAATGCTTACAGCTAAATAGGTAGGTAGGTAGGTAGGTCGGCTGGTAGGTAAGTACGGTGCAGGTGGTAGATAGGTAGGTATGTAGGTAGCTAGGTAGGCCGAGAAACTAACTCAATGTTTTGACGGACGCACACAATCAAACGGGTAAAGTGAAACCAAATGAACACTCGACGTAATACATTATAATCAACATAATACCTAATGTAGACAACCTTTAGTACATTATAATCAACATAATACCTAATGTAGACAACCTTTAGTACATTATAATCAACATAATACCTAATGTAGACAACCTTTAAAAATCGATCACGTCCTGGAATCATACACCCCCAAACCTACATGTACCCGACACCCACCATTCACACACACACAACAACACACACACACACACACACACACACACACACAAACAAACAAACAAACAAACACGTCCCCCCCCCCCCCCCCCCCCCCCCCCCCACACACAGACACACTACTGACTTTTCCTTGTAGGAGAGGAGGGTGGCGATGAGCACGGAGGTGAAGGCCTGGGTGGAGGAGCCGAGACAGAAGGCCGTGTCCTTGGTGGTCTTGGCCCTGGTGCTGGGGTTGGCCGTCCCGTAGCCCTGCTCGTACACCACGGCGCCGTCCCTCACCAGCGACAGGCTCAACGCCGGTATGCGTCCGCAGCGCATCACCTCCATGGCAAAGCGGTCCAGCTGCCCGCTCTCGGCCTGGGTCAGGGGTCGGGCCTGGCTGGCCCGGGGAATGAGGAGGAGGGAGAAGAGGAGGAGCGTGGTGGTGGTGGTGGTGAGGTTCAAGAAGACGGAGAGCGAGGAAGAGGTTGCCATGGTGATGATGAGTGACGTCCTAAAGAAAAGGTTTAGCCTTGAAACTGGACCTTGATGTCGTGTTGGTGTTTTGGGTGGAATCCGATGAGAAGAATCTGAAACAAAAATTGAGTCTGGAACCACATTGCGGAAATCAGTTGCGGACAGTTTTTATCATTGCACTGACAAGCCACTAGGACTCGACACAAAGAGCCCATGACGTCAAGCATGAAGGCGTTTTCTTGGAGCAACCACAAAAATCGACAAAGACCACAAAACAAAGAAGTAAGTATAAGTAACTTGGTGTTTTACGCAACGAACAAAAATCAACAACAAAAACTCCTTCCCTGCGGCTCAACGCGCCGAACAATACAAAGACAACAGAACACACATAATGCAGACTGATATAGAGACTGTTCTCAAACAGCTAACACATAATGTACACATCAGTACGGGTTTAAGTCCAACCACGTGCACCCCCCCCCCCCCCCCCCCCCCCCCCCCAACACACACACTCAATGAAGGAAAGCATTGAGTGCAGAATGATGTCAACTGTGTGCGGACAACTGGATGATTTATAGACCATGCGCTCACAGAGCGTAGAAGAGAATTTCCCACGCATCGTCCGACCCGTATCTTCCCATCAGCTTTCCCTAAAACGTTCTTCTTTTTCCCTCTTTCCGGACCAAAGACCCCAACGCTGCAGCTGTCCCGTATTCCCGTCCAGCCGCCACGGACATGATGTGCCGCACTGCGTCATAGACAGTGGGAAAGCAACAACAATTACCAGTCTAGTATTCAACGGTTTGAGAAAATCATGTTTGCATCAACGAGTTTATATATCCTGTAGTTGGGTCTGCTTCATCTTCTTTCCCTCTTCTTCTTCTTCTCTTCTTCTTCTTCTTCTGCTTCTCTTTTTCTTCTTCTTCTTCTTTCTTTCTCTGTCTGTCTGTCTGTCTGTCTCTCTCTAGTAGGCCTATGTGTGTGTATGTGGCCGGGTGGGTTGGCTCGCGTGCGTGTGTACGTGCGCGCGGGTACGTCCGTGTGTTTGCGTGTGTGTTTGTTTTTGTGTTTGTGTGATTGTGTGTGCATGTGTATGTGTGTGTGTGTGTGTGTGTGTGTATTTGTGTGTGTGTGTGTGTGTGTGTGTGTGTGTGTGTGTGTGTGTGTGTGTGTGTGTGTGTGTGTGTGTGTGTGTGTGTTAAAGTTTCATTCATTCTCAAGTTCTCATATGTTATCTTTTCCGAAACATGAATCAGTGGATGAGTGTAGAAATCATTGCTGAGAAACAAATGTCATCAGAACAGACAAACGAATCAGTTCCAATTTAGACCCTTGCTGAAATATTTATGGCTGGCATCTGCTTCCACAATCAGTTTGATCGTCGGTACAGTGACAAGGACGGTCCGCAATGGTCTACTGTAGCACACTAGCACACTCTTGGTACATTTGGATTTTGGCCGAAGTTTCATTTTACTGCATCTTTCATTGTCTAAAGCAACAAACAAAACTGTATCGACTAGAAAGGTCGCTAAAGGGCAGAGGCAATCAGCCATGATACTCAAACCAGATACATACCCGCAAAACACACACGGAAGAAAGCTAGAAGACTGTTCCACTGACTCTCTCCGTCGGTGGAATCACTCCGCGAGGGGGTGTATCACAATCACAGTAGTCACCCTTACACCCTCCCTCACACGCATCCGCGCGCCAAAATAGGCCAACCAATCGCTGACTGCAGAAGTCGGGGAGGGTGTACCGCGAGCAGAGAGGTCTTTTTTGTGGAGTCCCTGACTTTTATTTGTTGGTCGATTACTGCGCTGGATGACTTGTGGCCCCTTGGCTGTCCTGCCAGGATTGACGGCGGTGTGGCGTATCTGTGGCGTATCTGTCGCGTCAGACATACGTATCAGTTCAGTGTTTTGATCAGCAATAGCTTCTCCGTGCAGCGCAAATCTCCAGATCTCTTTTTTTTCACTCTCCATCACAGTCCTTAACAACACTGGTCTTTGAAACCTCTTCAAACAAGTGTAGCCTCTTTTAGGTGTATGCAAGTCAATGTGTGTGTGTGTGTGTGTGTGTGTGTGTGTGTGTGTGTGTGTGTGTGTGTGTGTGTGTGTGTGTGTGTGTGTGTGTGTGTGTGTTGTGTGTTGCGCTGTGTTGTGTCGTGTTGTGTTGTGTTGTGTTGTGTTGTGTTGTGTGTGTGTGTGTGTGTGTGTGTGTGTGTGTGTGTGTGTGTGTGTGTGTGTGTGTGTGTGTGTGTGTGTATTTGTGTGTGTGTTTCACTGTCTTTGCATGCTTTCCTTTAATTAGGTCGTAATGTGCTTTGAGTCTCCGGACGTGGTCTATGAATGCCTTATTATGATTATGACTATTATTATTGTTATCTTTGTCATGGACTACCGGGGACGCATAATTTCAAGTCCTCACTCCGGAAGACAATCACCTATTGACCCTTTTGCTGCTTTTTTTCTTTTTTTAACTGCAGGTTCTGGTTGCTTCAGAGAATTGTCTGCGAGAAACAAGAACAACAACAACAAAGGCGACCCAGAAGTGTTCGTTTGGGGAGGTTTTTGTCTGCTTGAGAAGACAAAACAAAAGTGTGGATTCAAGCATGGTGTTCTGTAACATCAAGAAATCAGGCGGAAACAATAATCCCCAGAAGTTACATCATGTCCTATGAGCAGGGAAAATTGTAAACGTCCTCCCTTTTAAGCCTGCAGTAGGTCAGAATATAGCTTTGCATGCTTGGCCTACTGCCTGAAATGCTTCGTTGTTCTCCCCAGTCCGCAGCAGCGCTGCAGTCGTGCAGGATTCAGGACGTCTGTCAGCAGCAATTGTTTCCAGAACCCACACAGCTATGGCTACACTGCACTGAGGGAGGGGAGGCGTCTGGCCACCAGACCCCGTCATGTGACA
The DNA here is from genome assembly GCA_018857735.1 of Alviniconcha marisindica. NCBI lineage: Eukaryota > Metazoa > Mollusca > Gastropoda > Provannidae > Alviniconcha > Alviniconcha marisindica. The sequence goes on from JABMCL010002377.1 coordinate 546,141, forward strand.
GCAAGGCTGTCTGCGCACAGCAGTAAGTGCAGGTACATGCTCGTAATCGTATATCGATCTCTGTTATTACTGATCGCCTTGAACGCTGTGTATTCCCCTTCTCTTGACACTTACTGCGCTTCACATTATTATTATTGTAGTAGTAGTGCATGCTGGATTATTTGGTACGAAACTCCATCGAACTCTGGCATGGACTACAGGGTCTTGCACACGTGACTCTGGTCAGCAGACCCAGTGATGACTAACGGTATGTGGTCAGCAGACCCAGTGATGACTAACGGTATGTAGTCACCTGACCCAGTGATGACTAACGTATGTAGTCAGCAGACCCAGTGATGACTGACGGTATGTAGTCAGCAGACCCAGTGATGACTAACGGTATGTAGTCAGCAGACCCAGTGATGACTAACGGTATGTAGTCACCTGACCCAGTGATGACTAACGGTATGTAGTCAGCAGACCCCATGATGTGGCAGCACTGATGCCCACGTTCACCATTGTAATAACTCAGTGACAATAATAACGACCGTTTCTATGGCGCATGATTCCTAGCCAAACCTAAGTCACAATGCGCTGTAGAAAAAGAGTCCCCCACCCCTCCCTCACAAACACACAAAAGACAAATATATGAAAAGGTTTTCGGTTATACGACGCCTGACTATAAAGCTACGGGCAGAGGCTTCTGGTCACTAGACCCAGTGATGTACGTGACAGTGCTGTAGCTTACGTACACACCTACAGCTACAGGTTATAGGCTTCTGGTCACTAGACCCAGTGATGTACGTGACAGTGGTGTAGCCTACGTACACACCTACAGCTACAGGTTATAGGCTTCTGGTCACTAGACCCAGTGATGTACGTGACAGTGGTGTAGCCTACGTACACACCTACAGCTACAGGTTATAGGCTTCTGGTCACTAGACCCAGTGATGTACGTGACAGTGCTGTAGCTTACGTACACACCTACATCTACAGGTTATAGGCTTCTGGTCACTAGACCCAGTGATGTACGTGACAGTGGTGTAGCCTACGTACACACCTACAGCTACAGGTTATAGGCTTCTGGTCACTAGACCCAGTGATGTACGTGACAGTGCTGTAGCTTACGTACACACCTACAGCTACAGGTTATAGGCTTCTGGTCACTAGACCCAGTGATGTACGTGACAGTGGTGTAGCCTACGTACACACCTACAGCTACAGGTTATAGGCTTCTGGTCACTAGACCCAGTGATGTACGTGACAGTGCTGTAGCTTGCGTACACAACTACAGCTACAGACCACACGATGCGATAGCAGTGTACGTACACAGTTATAGCTACAGGTCACCAGACTACAAGACGACACGATGCGATAGCAG
>JABMCL010002377.1:550000-592500 GCA_018857735.1 Alviniconcha marisindica
GCTATGGATACGAGCAGTCGATGTGAATGACAGCCTGCAGTGGCGTTAGGAAGAAAGGCAGGCGGTGGGATTCGTGGGGCTGGGGAGGGGGGGGGGGGGGTGTGTGGTGTGTGTGATGGGGGGGGGGGGGGGGGGGCTGCAGGAGGGGGAGGTGAAGGGGAGGGGCACCAGTATACAGGCAAAAAACGACTAGGCCGCCTTCTTCCTGTTACCGCGCTCTCCTGTTCCAAACGGAATGCCAAGCGGGTTTCAAAGTAACCAATGGAACAGCCGGCTTTTCCCGGACCGAACACCTTTCGGTTTGGGTCTGACACAGTCTAACCAAGCGGCTGATATCACTGACTAGTCTCCAATCGTGTTGGGGGGGGGGGGGGGGGGCATTCCCGTTGAAAAGGAGCTGAATTGCCACCTTTCTCTTTGCTGTCGGCTTTTCTTTTCGGATACCTCGGTTTTCTCTCCTCGTAGATAAAGCTCCGGTCATCTGTACCATCAAAACGTCAAAAACAATTTAAGGATAAACCTATGCTTGCTTATGACGTCATTCATACAGACTGCGGGGCACAAAATGGTAGCCTGGCATGTGTTGTTATGTAACACGTTTCATGGCACACCATGCCATCTCCGCAATGGATTAATAAAGCTGTCCTGCATCTTGTACATCTGACGGTCGAGTCATGGGACTTTTAAAGTGGATCTTTAACAGGAATGGAGTGAGAGGCGACTGTCTGGATCCCTTTAAAAAAAAAAAAAAAAAAAAAAAAATCCATTCTATCGATAAGGCCCGTGATGCTTCAGTGGTTGGGGTACGTTACGTCATAACGTATTGCGTGCATCGGCATCTTGATATTTCTGAAGTGCCTTCCCAGTTCGTTCGATCTCATTTCGATCTCGCAGCCCTCTCCACCGACTGAAAGCAACGTGTCTGTCAACACTGAGGACGACTGAGTCTCCGGACTGGTGAACGGTTCTTTCACTTTCAAATGACCTTTGCGGTTGACTTGACGTTCAAGGTCAAGTCACTAGGCCAAAATAACTCCGTGTTTTGCATTCAGTATTTTAGATCATAGTTCAGGAGCTGTGTGAGAGTCGAGGTGGCCGTCCTGGGCCGTCCGTCCTGACGAGCTTTCTGGTTTCCGTGGACGTAAAGCTACATCAATTGAACCATGCTTCGGCATTGGTCTCAGCTTGTCCCTAATATGTCAACTGACATCTGAGGACATTAAGCGACACTACCTACCTACCTACCTACCTACCTACCTACCTACCTACCTACTCAGTACTTCAGAGCTCAAGAGCTGTGTGAAAGTGGAGGTGGCCGTCCTTGACTCCCAGTCCTTAATAATCGCTACGGTGTCCGTGGCCGTAAAGCAAGACTGAAATGGAAAGCAGTGTTTCCGGCGAAGCCGCGTCGTTCAGTTTGTTTATCAGGATCATGCACCGTGCACATTAATTGATCTCAAGATACCCTAGTTTTCAGACTGAAAGGCCGGTTGCGGGGTGTATGCAACAGAAAAGAAAGCTCTCACCTGTGAATGCAGTGGCGGCTTAGGGCACCAGCCAGCTGACTCCAGCGTGCAGTCACACACCACACAAGCAGCCACCGAAAGCGTGTGATTTCAGCGCCAAGCGCCTGATGTATATATAGGTTTCAGAGGCTGGATATTTTTGGCCCTCCATCTCTGACAGGGTGCCGAGGGCGGGGTCCTGACAGTGAGAGAGACAGAGATCGTGGGGGGTGGGGGGGGGGGAGAGAAAAAGGGGGGGGGGAGAGGATGGGGGGGGGGACAACGAGAAAGAGCGATAGACAGACTGACAGAGACAAAGAAACAGAGAGTGAGAAACAGAGACAGAGAGGACAGACAGGCAGAGCGAAGAGACAGAGGAACAGACTGAAAGGGGGGGGGGGGGGGGGGGGGGGGGAGACAAAGACCGGGAGAGAGGCAGACAGACACAGACAGAGAGAGGGACTGAGAGAGATAATTCGAACTCGAAAACTTTATTTTAAAAGGTTCTGTCAAAACCTGCCTAACAGCTATGTCCTTGCTAAGCTATGGATGAATAATTATGTTCCAAGGCATCATTTAAATACCGACATACATAATTACATAAAGTACGAATGAATGAATGAAATTTTATACTTGAAGCCTAAACACTTCCACACAAAATTTGCGACGTTCACACACACACACACACACACACACACACACACACACACACACACACACACACACACACACACACACACACACGCACGCACGCACGCACGCACGCACACATACACGCACGCACACATACACACACACACACACACACACTCACAGGCACACCACACACACACACACAACACACACACACACACACACACACACACACACACACACACACACACACATTCACTCCCCCCCCCCCCACACACACACGCACGCAAACATGCACACACGCACGCGCGCATGCACACACACACACACACACACACCACACACACACAGCCCACACACACAACACACCACACACACACACACACACACACACACACACACACACACACACACACACACACACACACATCCACGTGAACCTTGACACGCGTCAACACTGAAAACTGAAAGACGCACACAGACAAACACAGCCACCCTAAATGCATCAGATGCTTCCGGTTGCTCCCTTGAACCACGTGAACAACGGGGCGAAGTAACCAGGCCACCCTTAAATGTCACATTGAAATGTCCCAAACTGCCAGAGGGGGTGTGTGTACCAGTGACCCGCGGCGTAGTTCGAATGCAATGCGTGGTGTGTGGGTGGATGGTGGGTGGTGTGCGTGGTGTGTGTGTGTGTGTGGTGTGTGGTGTGTGTGTGTGTGTGTGTGTTGTGTGTGTGTGTGTGTGTTGTGTGTGTGTGGTGTGTGTGTGTGTGTGTGTGTGTGTGTGTGTGTGTGTGTGTGTTGTGGTTACCGTATCAGGATGATGACTGAGAAAGAGCATGTGAAGAACCACTACCCTACTTCCTTGTCGAGTCCCCGGGCTCCTGTTTGATCTCTGTCTAGTAATACAGTAATATGTCAGCTCATCCCGCCCCCCCAAAAGCCCTTTTTTTCTGGAACTCTCTGCCATCCCATCTCAGAAATTTTTTACCTTCCCTGTTTAAATCCAAATCAAAAACCCCTTGTTTATGACTTTTCTGAGTAATTTTCATTTATTCCCCCCCCCCCCCCCCCCCCACCCCCCCTCCCCCCCCCCACCCCCCCACCCCCCGCCCCCCCCCTCCCCCCCCCCGCCCCTGTAATTATAATTTTATTTGTACACTGCTTAATAAATTTTGTACCTGTTTTAAAAGATTTAACGCCCTATGTTTTATAATAGTTATATTATTTTTATAGTACTTGTTTTATATTAGTGTAATTTATTTAAATATGATTATGGATTGCTTGTATAGATATTCAAAATGTTTATATTTTTACATGTGTCAGTAAATGTCAATGGTATTATTATGTACATGTATATGATATGTCAGTAAATGAATTATATTTTATGTACATGTATATGATATGTCAGTAAAAGGGGTAAAATTATGTACTGTACAAAGTCGTAAAAGTAAAAAGGGATATTTAGTCATTACTGATATGTCAGTAAATGTAAATGGGATATATTATGTAAAGTAATGTATGTCAGTAAATGTCAATGGTATATATTATGTACATGTATGATATGTCAGTAAATTTAAAAGGTATATATTATGTACATGTATATGATATTCAAAATGTCAATGGTATATATTATGTAATGTTGTGATATGTCATAAAAGTCAATGGTATATTAGTACATGTATAAGTATGTTAGTAAATGTCAAAGGTATATATTATGTACATGTATCGATAGTCGTAAAAGTCAATGGTATGTTTTTTAATGTTATATGTCAGAAAAATTCGGTATATATTATGTACATGTATATGATATGTCAGTAAATTAAAGGTATATATTTTTCATTATATGATATGTCAGTAAATGTAAAAAATATATATTATGTTATGATATGTCAGTAAATTCAAAGGTATATTTATGTAAAGTATATTTTTAAATGTATTTTTATATTTTGTAAAAGTTTTTGTATAGTATAAAAAGTCAATGGTATATATTATTACATGTATATGATATGTCGTAAATGTCAATGGTTTATTATTATGTTAAAAGTTTTAATGGTATATTTAGTAAAGTATTGATATGTCATAAATGTAAGGGGTTTTATTTGTACATGTATTGAAAATTCAGTAAATGTAAAAGGGGATATATTATCTACATGTTATATTCAGTAAATGTGAATGGTATTATTTGCACATGTATATGATACCAGTAAAAGTAAATGGTTTCATTATTACTGTATATATGTCAGTAAATGTCAAAAGGGATATATTATTCATGTATATTTGCAGTAAAAGTCAATGGTATATTTTGTAATGTTTAGTAAAATAAATGGGAATATTAGTAATTTTAAGAAAGTCAGTAAATGTCAATTATTTTTGTGATGGTCATAAAAAATGGAAAAAGTACATGTATTAACAAAATGTTGGCTTTTATGTACATGTTTTATATGTCAGTAAATGTAATGGGATATATTATGTAATGTATATGATAGTCAGTAAATGTAATGGTATATATTATGTACATGTATATGATATGTCATAAAGTCAATGGTTTTTTTACAGATATGTCAGTAAAAGTCAATGGTATATATATGTAAAGTATGTATGTCGTAAATTAATGGTATATTTAGTACTGATATGATATGTCATAAATGTCAAGAAAAAGGGAAAAAAGAAGAAAGTAATGGGATTTTTTGACATGTAGAAAATGTCAGTAAATGTAAAAGGTTTTATATATGTACCGTATATGGGGGGGCATAAAAATTTTGGGAATAATACTTTTTATGTCAGTAAATGTAATGGTATATTTAGCATGATAGAATGTAGTAAATTGGTATTATTATGTACTTTTATTGATATTAGTAAAGTAAAGGATTTATTACTTTTTGATATGTCATAAATGTAAAAAGGGATTTTATGTACATTATATGATATTTCAGTAAATGTAAAAGGGATATATTATGTACATGTATTTATATGTGTAATGTAAATTATATTATGTACATGTATTGAAAAGTCAGTAAATGTAAAAGGGAAAAAAAAATGATTTTTTAAATGGTTTTTTCTTATTGAATGCTAAAGTAAAATTAATTATTAAGTTAGTTGCAAAATGCCAAATTTATTATTTTTAAATTTTGTTTTAAAATTAAGGGTAAATTATTTAATTTAAAAAGCATAAATTTCAAAATTTAAAAGCGTATTTTTGTTGTAAATGTTAATTATTCATGAAAAGGAAATTAAAAAGGTATAATTATTCTGTAAAGGATATATTTAAATGAAATTATTATTAGACATTTTTTAAAACAAAATGTTTGGGGATAAAGACAGTAATTTAAATGTCAGTAAAAGAAATGGTATTTTTATGACAGTAATTATTTTTAAATTAAAGGTTAAATTTTGCATGAAGAATTTCATAAAAGTTGGTTAAAGTCATTAATATATTCAGTAAATTAAAAGGTAATAATTATGTATATATGCATAAATGTAAAAAAGGGTTTTATTATGTACATGTATTGATATGTCAGTAAATGTAAAAGGGATTTTTGACATTATGTGATATGTCAGTAAATGTGGATTATTTGACATGTATGTGATATGTCAAAATTAAAAGGTATATATTATGTACATTATGTGATATGTCAGTAAATTAAGGTATATTTGTAAAGATGTATGCAGTAAAAGTAAAAGGTATATATTATTACATTATGTAACAGTAAAATTTAAAAGGTATACATTAGTCATGTATGTGATATGTCGTGAATGTAAATGGGATACATTATGTACATGTATATGATTGTCGTGAATGTAAATGGGATATATTGAAAGTATATGTTTTGTAAAAGTAAATGGTATATATTGTCATGTTTGATATTCAGTAAATTAAAGGTATATATTATGTACTTATATGATATGTCAGTAAATGAAAAAATTTTTATTATGTACATGTATTGATATTCAGTAAATTAAAATTATTTATGTAAAGTATGTTTGTGTAAAAGAAAATTTATATTATTTCATGTTTTGATATGTCAGTAAATTAAAGGTATAATTTACATGTATGTGATATGTCAGTAAGTGTGAATTTTTTATGTCATGTATGTGATATGTCAGTAAATGTAAAGGTAATATCATGTACATGTATGTGATATTTTCAGTAAATGTAATGGTATATATCATGTACATGTAGATATGTCAGTAAATTAATGGGATATATCATGTACTGTATTATATGTCAGTAAATGTGTGGTAATATCTGTCATGTATGTGATTGTCAGTAAAAATGGTATAATCATGTACTGTATTGAAAGTCAGTAAATGTCAATGGTATATATCTGTACATGTTTTGATTGTCAGTAAATGTAAAAGGTATATATATGTACTGTATGTGATAGTCAGTAAAGTCAATGGTATATATTTGTACATGTTTTATATGTCAGTAAAAATAATGGGAAATTTTTCTGATTGATATGTAGTAAATGTCAATGGGATATATTTGTAAAGTATGTGTATGTCAAAAGTCAATGGTTTTATTTTGTACATTTTGTGATATTCAGTAATGTAAGTGGTATATTTATTCATGTTATGATATGTGTAAATTAGAGGGATATATTTGTACATTAAGAACGTAAATGTAAAGGTATATATTATGTACATGTTTTGATAGTCAGTAAATGGTATTATTATGTCCATGTATATGATATGTCGTAAAATTTAAAAAATATAATTATGTCCCTGTATATGATATGTCATAAATGTCAATGGTATATATATATATATATATATTTTATATATTTTAAAAATTTTTATTATTTAAAATTTTAAATTATATATATATATAATAAAAATTATATATATATATATATATATATATATATATATATATATATATTATATATATGTATATGATTTTAAAAAAAATATATATTATGACATTATGGGGATATGTCAGTAAATTAAAGGGATTTTTGTACATGTATTTTGATATGGTTTAAAAGTAAAAAATATTTATTTTCATGTTGTGATATGTCATAAATGTAAAGGTATTATTATGTACATGTAGTGAATTCAGTAAATGTAAAAGGATATTTTTTTACATGATGGATATTCAGAAATGTAAGGTATTATTAGTACATGTATGTATATGTCAGTAAAAGAAAAAGGGATATTATGTACTGTATGTCAACAAACGCGTTGGCTCGCTCCGGGGGAAAGCCTATAGAAAACGTATTATTATTTTATTATTTTATTATTATTATTATTATTATTTTTTATTATTTTTTTGGGGGCCTCTGGGGCATAGCGCACTGACTTTTTTTTGTAGTAAAGCCTGTGTGTTATAGATCTTTGTTCATTTCCATCAAGGGTTTTGGCCCGTGGCAAGTCGTTGGGTCAGTCGGAAAGGGACACGTCGCCCCTGCCGTTAACCTTTCGTTCAAATGTTAGTAGGGCCCCGGGTTTGGGGGGGCCCCCCACGCCCCGCTTTTACTCTCCCCCCTGACCCCAAACCGTCTTTTGGGGTGACTGGGCCCAATTTTTTTCCCCCCCCCCCCCCCTGATCAAACCGTCATGGCTGACGGGCGTTAAACACCACGCTGTCTATCTACCTCCCCTATTCACCTGATCAAACCGTCATGGCTGACGGGGTTAAACACAACTGCTTCTATCTACCTCTCCGTATTCACCCTGATCTAACCGTCATGGCTGACTGCGCGTTAAACACCAACTGTCTGTCTATCTACCTCTCCGTATTAACCCTGATCTAACCGTCATGGCTGACTGCGCGTTAAACACCAACTGTCTGTCTATCTGCCTCTCCGTATTCACCATGATCTAACCGTCATGGCTGACTGGGCGTTAAACAACAAATGTCTGTCTATCTACCTCTCCGTATTCACCATGATCTAACCGTCATGGCTGACTGGGCGTTAAACAACAACTGTCTGTCTATCTACCTCTCCGTATTCACCATGATCTAACCGTCATGGCTGACGGGGCGTTAAACACCAACTGTCTGTCTATCTCCTCTCCGTATTCCCATGATCCCGTCATGGCTACTGGGCGTTAAACACCAACTGTCTGTCTATCACCTCTCCGTATTCACCATGATCTTACCGTCATGGCTGACGGGGCGTTAAACCCCTATCTGTCTATCTACCTCTCCGTATTCACCCTGATCTAACCGTCATGGCTGACGGGCTTCCCAACTGTCTGTCTATCTACCTCTCCGTATTCACCATGATCTAACCGTCATGGCTGACTGGGCGTTAAACAACAACTGTCTGTCTGTCTGTCTACCTCTCCGTATTCACCATGATCTAACCGTCATGGCTGACTGGACGTTAAACACCAACTGTCTGTCTATCTACCTCTCCGTATTCACCCTGATCTAACCGTCATGGCTGACTGCGCGTTAAACACCAACTGTCTGTCTATAAGTCGAACGAACCAACGGCGGGACTGCAACAATATCAGACCTTGGTTTTTAACGCCCGTTCAGCCATCTCTCTCTCTCTCTCTCTCTCTCTCTCTCTCTCTCTCTCTCTCTCTCTCTCTCTCTCTCTCTCTCTTTTCAAAAAATAATAATTTTCAAAAAGGGGGTTTAAAGGGGGGGGAAAAAAAAGGAGAGAGAAGATGAGAAATTTGTTTTTCATTGTAGGAAAGAGCGAAAGAAACAGCATATTTGACTCACCTATGGTTCAGTCTGGTATAAACTAGTTAAGGGCACTCCATGCCTCAAAGAACGAGACCAAATCATAGCAATGGCAAAATATATCACAGAAGCATGAAAGTTAGGAGAAAAAAGTCGAAAACATTTAACACTTAACCTATCAGACAAAGTATGCAGATACTTGATTCTTGAATGGTACTCATGGGTTCCACTTCTTGTGTGTGTGTGTGGCCTCATCGGCGAGGGCTGGATTAAAAGACCCTGTCAACTACCCTCGTAAAATAAAGTTATTCATTGATCCATTCATTCATTCATGCATTCATTCATTCATTCTCTCTCTCTCTCTCTCTCTCTCTCTCTCTCTCCCCTCTCTCTCTCTCTCTCTCTCTCTCCTCTCTTCTTCTGTCTGTCTGTCTGTCTGTCTCTGTCTGTCTGTCTGTCTGTTTTTTTTTTTCCTTTTCTCTCTTCCCCTCTCTCCTCTTCTCTCTCTCTCTCTCTCTCTCTCTCTCTCTCCTTTCCCCCCCGCTCCGCCTCTCTCTCTTCTCTTTGTCGCGGCCAAAATTGTTCAGAGTTTTGTTGCATCTGGAAAGGAATGATGACTATCACCAGCACTAGAGAATTAAACTCAACTGAAGACACTTCACTCCAGTGCTATGTCATGATGCTTGTTTCATAATCATATGTTCGTTTGTTCTTTGGAAACGAGCTGTTATCGATAGTGGGCATGGTGTTTTCATGGAAAGAGAAGAAAATAGTCCAAAATGTGCCAGTACTGATTTGCAAATCAATTACTGCCAATAGCGTGTCACAAATAATTTTTTCAGCAAGGAAACAACAGAGAAACTCTGCTGGGTGATTCAGATGGTTTTGTTCTCTTGTCATTGTTTCAGCATCTGTGCGACATTATGCCACCAACATCTGCACAGTCTGCGAGGATGCTACTTTCTAATTACTCAAGGCAGTCCCAAGTGTACGCTTCGTCAGACAAAGGCGTCTCTGGCTGCTAACCGTCAGCAAGGACTGCCTGCCCTCAGGGAGTCACGCAGCAAGGCTTGTACTGGGGCGAGTGTTGGCAGTTCAGAAAGCAAGAAATCTGACGACGATGATGCTGACACTGACAGCCCCACGCTTGGAGAAACTGGAAGCGAACGCTTCTCAGGCTCCACTTGCCCCAAACCCTCCACGGGAGAAGAACTTGGACTTGATCGTTTCTTTGCATCTCCCGACACCAAGTCGTCTGCATCTGCCGACAAAACGTCTTCTGCCTCTGCCGACACCGAGAGTTCTGCTTCTGCCGACCGTTCTGCATAAAGTTTGACACCGAGCGTTCTGTGCCGTGTCTTTCGACAGCGAGCCGTCCGTGTTCTCCGATACAACCCTCCTGCATCTGGTGACAGCAATATTTCTGCGTCTGTCGACACCGAGTCATCTGCGTCTACCGACACCGAGACTTCTGCGTCTGCCGACGCAATTCTGCTACATATGTTGGCAGCAAGACTCCTGCGTCTGCCGACTCCAAGCTTCAATATCTGCCGGCGACACAATCCTTCGGCATCTGTCGACAGCAATATTTCTGAGCCGTTTGCCGACACCAACGTTCTGCACGAGACAGAGTTGGAGGCGATCGCTTGCCCCTCGCTAACTCCAAAATGGAGACTTCTTTACCAGACAGTTCTGCAAATGGTCGCGCTTTCTCTGCTTTTACTGATCCGAAGAGTTTGGGGAGCGATCTTCCTACGACCACCTCGTCTTTCGCACAGTTCCTGAGCTCGTATTCTGCCCGAAGAGCGACTGACTTTGTACAGTCTCTACTCTGCTTAGAATTGCAAATGACGCATCAGTGACTGCAAAATAATAGGGCGGAATGGTAGCTAAGAGTTCGTAATTTTTGGCTGCGATCCTGAAGCCGTTCATAAAATGACCGTCCCACCATCCCAACAGAGGGTTCCGAGGTGTCAATCACCTGGGCAGTTTCAGCCAATAAAAACGCTTCAAATGTTCAGCGCGCGAAGCCCGAAGTGTGGCCGCCATACCGGGCCCAGACGCTAAAATATAGCAAGAGAGAAAAAGACTGGACCTCGTGGTGAGAGACAAAACACCTTCTTTCATGGTGCTTTACGTCCAAATGCTCCAGAAGGCTTATTTCGGACAGAGAGCCCAGGACTGCTCATGAGCTGTGACAAGAGGCCGTCTTACTGAGAGACCAAATGTCCGGTAGGAGGTCACCTAACGGGAGACCGCCCTGATGAACAACTAGTTTGATGAGAGACCACCACGGTGAAAGACTAGTTTGATGAGAGACCACCACGGTGAAAGACTAGTTTGATAAGAGACCACCACGGTGAAAGACTAGTTTGATGAGAGACCACCACGGTGAAAGACTAGTTTGATGAGAGACCACCACGGTGAAAGATTAGTTTGATAAGAGACCACCACGGTGAAAGACTAGTTTGATGAGAGACCACCACGGTGAAAGACTAGTTTGATAAGAGACCACCACGGTGAAAGACTAGTTTGATGAGAGACCACCACGGTGAAAGATAGTTTGATGAGAGACCACCACGGTGAAAGACTAGTTGATGAGAGACCACCACGTGAAAGACTAGTTTGATGAGAGACCACCACGGTGAAAGACTAGTTTGATGAGAGACCACCACGGTGAAAGACTAGTTTGATGAGAGACCACCACGGTGAAAGACTAGTTTGATGAGAGACCACCACGGTGAAAGATTAGTTTGATAAGAGACCACCACGGTGAAAGACTAGATTGATGAGAGACCACCACGGTGAAAGATTAGTTTGATGAGAGACCACCACGGTGAAAGACTAGTTTGATGAGGGACCACCCTGGAGAGCTTGAGACCACCAGCACGAGAGACCGCTCTAATGAGACTGAGACCACCCGAAAGAGAGACCACCCTAATGAGAAACTATCCGAATAAGAGACCACCCGAATGAGTAACTATCCAAATGAGAGACCACCCTGATGAAAACCAGTCCTGTTGGCCTGTTCGCCTGGCCACTTGTGACGCTGGTTGCTGTTACTATCTACATCCTGTCCAGCCTGTTCGCCTGGCCACTTGTGACGCTGGTTGCTGTTACTATCTACATCCTGTCCAGCCTGTTCGCCTGGCCACTTGTGACGCTGGTTGCTGTTACTATCTACATCCTGTCCAGCCTGTTCGCCTGGCCACTTGTGACGCTGGTTATTGTTTATCTACATCCTGTCCAGCTTGTTCGCCTGGCCACTTGTGACGCTGGTTGCTGTTACTGTTTATCTACACCCTGTCCAGCCTGTTCGCCTGGCCACTTGTGACGCTGGCTACTGTTACTGTTTATCTACATCCTGTCCAGCCTGTTCGCCTGGCCACTTGTTTATCTACATCCTGTCCAGCCTATTCGCCTGGCCACTTATGACGCTGGTTACTGTTTATCTACACCCTGTCCAGCCTGTTCGCCTGGCCACTTGTGACGCTGGTTGCTGTTACTTTTTATCTGCATCCCATAATGATGTGTTGGTCCCACGCAAACTGATCATACAGTTTAACCTGAGATGACATATCAAATCATGCGGACATTTTTGAAGTTACAAAAGCCTCATTGATATGCATAATTCCAAAAGATAAACGTACTTCTGTCAGTAACACCAGTAGCAGGGCAGTAATTAGTAGTAATAATAATAAAGAAATATTTCTAAAGCGCGAGCCTCTAACAAAAACAAAAACAAAATAGAGTTCGGTGCGCATTACAAAACTGATATAATTATGAACTACATACAAACTGACACACCTCAACCACGATAACAATGACTACAAGCAGTTCAACTCACGAGAGACGATAACAATGACTACAATCAGTTCAACTCACGAGAAACGATAACAATGACTACAAGCAGTTCAACTCACGAGAAACGATAACAATGACTACAAGCAGGTCAACTCACCAGAGACGATAACAATGACTATAAGCAGTTCAACTCACGAGAAACGATAACAATGACTACAAGCAATTCAACTCACGAGAAACGATAACAATGACTACAAGCAGTTCAACTCACGAGAAACGATAACAATGACTACAAGCAGTTCAACTCACGAGAAACGATAACAATGACTACAAGCAGCTCAACTCACCAGAGACGATAACAATGACTACAAGCAGATCAACTCACCAGAAACGATAACAATGACTACAAGCAGGTCAACTCACCAGAGACGATAACAATGACTACAAGCAGCTCAACACACCAGAAGCTAAAAAGACAAGACTTGCAGTACACACACACACACACTCACACACACGCACACACCGGCAGGATTGGCTGGTGCTGCTCATGCCGCTGCTTAACCAGGTAAGGCGAACCGAATTTCCCGCAAGGGGCTAATGGAGTATTAAGAACAGTTTGAACAAGCCTTCTGGGCGTGCTACCACCATCCCATATATGGGATCGGACATTCGTCTGATCCCCACACTGTTATGCTGATAGTCCATTCTTATGACTTTTTCCAAAAACTTCGCAATTTTTTCAGGAGTTAGGCCTCTTGATATGACTCCTGTTGAGCAGCTAGGAGATGATAGTTGGTAGGTGGTATGCGCAGCTTGCTGCCATATGGCACTGGTATTTGCCATTAAGCATTTATATAACGTTTTTTTTAATTTTGTATTATATTCATCCATTCCTTTTTTTATACTTTTCTTTAACCTGGTATCGATAAATTAGACGGAATGGTCGACGATATCAGCATGTCCTAGCCTCATGCGCTCTCTAAACAGGGGTAATATTGAAGGGACTAACGGTTTGAAAATTGATGTCTGATTTTTATACATGGATTTCTGTTTTACGTTTGCGAAGTGATTGGTTTTCTAGACTGACTTGAGAAAGCATATATATATTTGAGAAAAGATTTTGAGTTTGTGTTTTACACACTTCTTACGACTGTTTTCAAAAAATCTGAATACATATTAGTTTTTAACATGGACATATTTTTAACAGATATTGTGTATCGACAAAATGTGTAACGCCCTGAGATAACCGTAATGGCTGACTGGACGTAAAACCCAAATTACTTATTTACTTACTGTTCTATCGTTTTAACCCCACTGTATGACTGTTTGAGCATGTCAAGGGAACCCACTACAGTGCTAAAAAGATGCTTTTCAGTTACTTTCGTCTAACTCCTCTTTCTAGGAGCGGCCATTTGCATGACCATAACATGTTTTGAGTTCAGCCATAATATCACCACAAAGGTTAGTGTACAGCAGCTCACCTATGGATATTTATATAACTCTGTATTAAGCAAAATTGAAGCTTAATTTAATATCTAAAACTGAGTCTCTAAGTTTAAAAAAAAATGTGATCAGTTAATTTGTAATGCATGTCTGAAGTGTGATCCCATATATGGGATCGTGGTAGCGAGAGTTTTTATTTTTGATCTTTTTAGCATTCTTGAAATAGCATTTCAAGCAGAATATATCTAATTTGTTTAAGTTTTATTCAACCAGATCAGATTTTAAGCGTAAAATTATGATCCACAAAGTGAGGTTAGCATACAATATTTTTAATTGTTCGGACAAAAATGTATTATTACTGAGAAGTTTCTTTTCTGTTACTTTGTTAAGATATTTCAATGTTTGTAAAGTTCTCTCCTTGCTGGAAGATGCTGCTACATTTGATCAGGCAATTATATTTATTATTAAACCTCCGCCAGAGAGTCAAGAGACTACCCCTTGACTTCAGTAAAGAAAATGGAAAAGGCACCACGAGTGTCGTTTCACTATGCATGTGACACAAAGAATGGACTGGACGATGTGAGGTAGAACGATAAGAATGTCGTCAGCGTTGTGTCCAACAAGATTGTGTCTATTATTATACCCAGTCCAGAAAATCAAATGATGGTCGAGATGATGGGAAAAGGATGGACATCGGCCAGCCATTCGTGATCAAACACTACAACAAGACTATGGGCGGGGTTGATCGGATTCACCAGAACGTCGACAGGTACAGCACTGCCATTCGTTTACAGAAATGTTTGTGGCCCATCTTTGTATTCGTTGCTTGGATTGTGGCGTTCCGCGAGCCTAGCCACTGGCTCGCGTAGGAAGCTGTGAACGGGACCGACGATCTTCTGGCCATCTGCCGCACGACTGAAGGAGCGTCCCTCGCTCATGGTCCTCGTCTACTGTCCCCGGGACGTCTAACAGGTTTTGCTGCCCCTCAGCACAGGCTGGACCACCTCCATCGGCCCCGGCCCACCCAGTTAAAGGGTGCGTGTCTCAGCACAGGCTGGCCCACCTCCATGGGCCCCGGCCCACCCAGTTAAAGGGTGCGTGTCTCAGCACAGGCTGGCCCACCTCCATGGGCCCCGGCCCACCCAGTTAAAGGGTGCGTGTCTCAGCACAGGCTGGCCCACCTCCATCGGCCCCGGCCCACCCAGTTAAAGGGTGCGTGTCTCAGCACGAAAACAAAACCCAAATACTGCAAGAGTAATGTTGGCATACCGTCATGGCAGGTGCTTCGTCAGGTTCCACACACAGTGAACTACTACGTAGACCAGACATTTTGATTGAGTTCCCAACCTTTGGCATCAGAGGCATGCTCTGTAGCTATAATCTGGTGCCCTTAGCCAATAGATTGAGTCAGTAATTGACGTACATTTCATTTTGCTACTTTGTCAATGTTTGTGACCTATTGTTTTATTTTGGTACATTTTGTTTGTAAGATCGTTTTGGCACATACATAAATGATCACATTTAATGATTTAGTTTCATACTATTATGTCTACGGCATGTGAATGAAGGTAACATATTCCATTCCTACTATTTTGTGTTCTTGACGGATTGTTTGGTATATTTCGGTAGTAAGATAAATTGTGAGCTCGAGAAACGATCATATTGAATGGCTTATTTTGTTTCTATAACAAATTTATGGCTTAAACATGTGAGTTAAACGAACAAAATTAATACACGCTGGAAATATTTCCATTGATTTATTAAACAAAGTGTAAGAAAAACCCTACCCTCTCGCTACCACTATCCCATAATTATACGGGATCGGTGTATTTACCCATCAAAGTCAACCTTTTTGATAAAATAAATCAAAATAACCACTAGATATGCTCATTGTGGTACAAAATGAAAACAATTTTAGTACTTTGATTGAAAAATAAAATTTGGTAGCAAATGGGTTAAAATGCAGTCACCCGAAAGGTCGTGTTTGGATTTCACAGCCTCAAAAGGCGAGTTTAAGAAGAAATGAAACAAGATAAGGTGCTCTTTTTGCTTTTGTGTGGTTTGGGTTGTTTTTGTTTAAATTTTTTGCTTGTTCTGAATTTGCTCACGACAAATTTAAATGTAATCATAGGGATCCTATGCGATTATTCAAGCGAAACAATAATTATGCTACTGATCTTGTGCTTTTAAAAGATTGTATACTGACCAAATAAAAAAATCTAATAAAAATCAAACCCTCTTCATAATATATGCAGTTGTTGTCCGAGAAGGTCGGACTATTTCTAACAGGTTCCACCAGGTACACAAGACCAAAATTAAATGTAAAAAAACTTATAAACGAGTATCATGCAATGAACGCTCTGTTGGTTTTATTGTTAAAAGCGCCGTCTATGTTGTCAGTTTCGCCCTTACATAACCGTCACGGCTGACTGAGCTTCGCCCTGATATTACCGTCGTGGTTGACTGGGCGTTTAAAAAAATCATTTCTGCATTTTGTCAATTTCGCCTGATATAACCGTCATGGTTAACTGGGTGAAAAAACAAAACAAACAAAAAACCCAGTTCCGCCCTTCCTTCGGACCGAAGAAGTCACCGCCAAGGGTCACACGCGGCCTCTTTCTCAAGTTACTCGGGTGGCGGGAGCACGGAACCACCTGGACAACAGCACCGTCCACGCCGCCTCCGTTCAGCGGTTTAAGGCCCCAAGAGCGGCCCGGCAACAGCAGGAGGCCGCAACGCGCGGTGCCCACCCCGCTGCCGCGCGGAGCCGGACGAGGGATGAAGCAGCGTGCAGTTCACGATCCACATCCAAAGGACCTCGTCGGTCCTCACTCAGGCGGTGTCGTGCAACACGGGCGAGCTTGAAGAGTACTCGTGGTTATGTTTCCTTCAACTCGAGGATTCTCAGTCTGTTCACTGATTTTATATTAAATTTCTAATCTAATTTCCTCACCGACGGATGGGACAACTCGAGGATTCTCAGTCTGTTCACTGATTTTATATTAAATTTCTAATCTAATTTCCTCAACTCGAGGATTCTCAGTCTGTTCACTGATTTTATATTAAATTTCTAATCTAATTTCCTCACCGACGGATGGGAAATTAGATTAGAAATTTAATATAAAATCAGTGAACAGACTGAGAATCCTCGAGTTGAAGATTTGATTTTGATCTCAGTTCCGCCTCAGGTTGGGTTATGATTATGCCGCTTTGACAGGGCTGGTTGCTTTCGGTCACCCTGTTGTATCAGGTCGGAAACTGGCCATCTCGGGTCAGTGAAAATATCACCTTGATGAATCTGCGTCCCCAGCCGGCTGAACTTGCAGTGCTTGTTCGTCGTTTAAACTGATGTTAGCTTATTAATAAATTAGCAATTTAGTACCTGGACTATGTATGTGTATGTGTGTGTGTGTGTGTGTGTGTGTGTGTGTGTGTGTGTGTGTGTGTGTGTGTGTGTGTGTGTGTGTGTGTGTGTGTGTGTGTGTGTGTGTGTGTGTGAGTGTGTGTGTGTGTGTGTGTGTGTGTGTGTGTGGTGGGGGGTGCTGCGGGTCACGTGTGCGGCGGCCTGTGTGTGTGTGTGGGGGGGGGGGGGGTAAGTGTGTGTGTGTGTGTGTGGGGGGGGGGGGGGGGTTGAGTGGGTGATTGCGTGTGTGTGTGTGGCGGGGGGTGGGGGGGAGGAGGCGTTGGGGGGGGGGGGGGGTGCCGCGCCGGCCTACTGAAAATCCACGCCACTAGTGCACCCCCAAACCCACACTCATGATACAGGCCTAACACCCAATACCAATCAGAGCACAGGCCCTAAAACCCACTCGATGCTAAGGACAATAATTATTCTATTAGACGGGCTCATAACTAAAAGACTCATTTAAAACAATAATGACAAAAATAGCCCAGAGTCAGTGACCGGAAAGTGCAAAAGTGAAAGATGCAGTCGGTTTGGCGCTCTCAATTTACTACCGTTAAGAATAATTCAGTGTTCAATCTTTAACGTTTGATTAACTGTGAGGGACAAAGTCACAGGGCAGTGTCCTCGGACCAGAGGAAGGACAGCCTGACGCCTTCAGTTACCGCTAGCCGGCTGAAGCACAAGTCAAGGGACACAACTTCTGTTTAACTATAAAGTAGTTGCCTCCCTTGTAAACATCTTTTGTCACTGAGGCAAACTTGGTCCTTACGTCCGTTCAGCGTTTGCCGCTTCTTCAAATTTGCCGGCGTCCCTTGTATTGAATCTGCTTCATCATGAAGCTTGTCCGGTAAATTCCTTAATATTTGTGTGTGCAGTGGAACTTAGATACCATTCTTGATTGTGTGGATGCCGTATTTGTTTATGCCAGTTTGTATATTCACGATCATTTGTCAGACTTGTAGACCACTCTCACCGATTCGGCGATGGTCACATTGTCATTGTAAACAATGCGTTCGGTGTACAGTTTATTTGTTCATAAATATAAAAAGGATTAAAAAAATCAGACCCAGTACCTATTAAACGTTACAATACGATTAAATCGTGTTGTCATTCGACAGTTTGGTTAGATTCAGAGTGCTTTTTTTCATCTGATGCGGGAGTTACTCGTTTAGCAACAGCAGCACAAGTGGCTTAGTCGGTAAACAGTCGTCTTTAGCCAAAAGTTTAGGTGCGCATGGCAGGCCCAGATTCCTGATGTGATTCGTTGTGTTGCATTGGCACCCCCAGGTTCTGGATGTGATTCATCATATTTTTCTTGAACTGTGTAACTATATAATTGTAAATATAAAGCCCGTTCTTAACTGGCCAAATGTTTGTTTGCCGAACATACTTCGGACAGTTCGACGAACTATGATTCGTTTCTTAATTGAACTTTTAGTTCGCCGAACATGGTTCGGACAGTTCGACGAACCTTACTTCGTTCTAAACTGGCTTGTAATGGGATGCAAGCTTCGGCCCGAACTTGCGGCAGACGCGCAGCAGACAGCACGATTGAAAATGTAGGCAAAAGTCAAGTCGATATACTTTCATCATCCCGCACAGGGTAATTCAACTAACTACTATCTCATTCTGGGTCTCTGAGACAAGGCTGCGCCTCCCACAAGCCAACAAATAAACAAATTCCCTCCGAAGTGAGTGAAGAACCTAGTGACACCAACATCCATTTTTATTTTTATTTTTTCTTCATCCACAGGAGAGCTCTGCTCTCAGCCAATCAGAGGCAGTGATCGTCGAATAGGGTGAATGCTCCCAGAACATGTTGAGTGAAGCTTTTTGGACCCCGAATATAGCTTCAACGAATACTTCCAACTAGGTGCGCGAAGAAAAGTTCGCCCAATTAAGAACCAACTAGCTTCGCCGAATACTTCCAACTAGGTTCACGAACAAACATTTGCCCAGTTAAGAACGGGCTTAATATATGTGATTAGATGCCAAAAGGTCAGTGGTGTGCAAGAAAAGAGGACAGAGGTACTAGAAAATAACGTTGACAGGATATGAGTAATGCATTTTCTGAATGAACACATGTGAAGTCCACCAATGAAGGGTTAGGGTTAGTGCTGCTCTTCGTTCCTGAGAAATGTGACCTTCAGTGTGATTTGTGACAATATGTTGAACATTACACATTACAGCTATGCTGCTAATCATGCAGTTAACTGCAGTGTACCAGCTGGACTTACAAGATGTAATCCTTGATGAGTATTAGTATTACCAAGTGAACTGTAGTTGGTCTGTGTCTGGACGTTTGTGACAGTAGATGTATGAGGTTTGAGAAATTGTGTGAGAGGGGTTTATTTTGCATAAAAAATAAATTTAAAAACTCACATTTTTTCTGCATATCTGTGACCTCAGGTAGAACAGGAGTAATATTGGCCAATTTACTAGTAAAACTAAATGTAGTCTGTATCTTTTGAAGATAAACAGCAAAAGTGTTCAATGGGGTTAAAATGTGCACAACAGAGGGGCTAGGCATTGAATGCAATTAAAATTGAATATGTATCAGGTGCAGGAATTGTCTGTGAAAATGCAAATTTCCACTGTAAGTGCAGTGAAACTACTTTCACAGTTTCATGGGGGGGGGGGGGGGGGGAGAAATTGGGGGTTAAAAAAACAAAAACAGAAGCACTGCTTTTAGCTCCTAACTGGATACCTGCAAAACATGAGGAACCCACTCAGTGATTGATGGATGGCTGTTGCCTGATTTAGTTGTTAAGTTCCTGGGCAGGCATTAGTGCAGAACACAGTCACCTCTAGTCCTCCACACTTTAACGCCATGTTTTGACAAAGTATAAAACAAATGTGAAACTGAAAGTGTTCAAAGATTCACTGTGTCTGTCACTCAAGTTTTTAACTGTGGGGAAAAGTTTGACAACAGTGGTTATGCCAAAACGTGGGTTGAGTTAAGGGGAAGTGAAAATTCTTGAGGAGGCAGCAGTGAAGAAGGAAAGCATCAGCACGCAGTTTCATGTTATCTGTATTTACATAAAAATGACTTCTGGATAACCTCAGATTGCATGGATTTTGATCTGTTCTGCAATCTGTGGGGGGGAAATCCAGGGGTAATGACATGCCCTTGTTCCGATATCTGAGTTTTTCTTTGAACTTTGGAGCAGTTCCCATGCCTGATATGTCTAATATGGGCATTTTTTGTTTTTCCCCTAATTAGCTAATACTGTAATATTAAACAATAAAAAATAAACTATATTTTTTAGGCAAAACTTTGCAGTTGGTGCAAATACTGCTCATTCGTGATTGAAGATGATAAAAAAAGTTTTGTGATGTTACAGAATGGGCATGCAAGGTTCATTTTCATGCAGTGTTCATGTTGCCTGTTTTCCATGCAAGTAGATTGTGCTGCTCATGCCTTGATGCATTTTCTGTGTTCCAGGTTTCTCATGAAGCTGAGTCACGAGACTGTGACAATTGAGTTGAAAAATGGAACACAGGTCCATGGCACAGTTACAGGTAATAATAATTACATGTTACTGTTGTTACAAAGTTGATGTACAGTACCTTACTTTCTTCGCTTGGCATAAGCTGAATGAAATAGATGGTTACCTCAATTTGCTTTATTTGATTCTTAGGACCTGCTTTTGGTATGTGGAGCTATGATAGTGAATGCTATATTCAGTGTTGATTTTTTTTTTTAAAGGTGCAGAATTTTATGGCCTGGAGAGAATTTTACAAACTACTATTATTATTATTTTTGGGGTGGTGGTGGTTGTTTAAGGAAACTCTTATCCAGATAATTCCATCCTGGGGAAAAACGACACTATTGTGCAAAACTTCACCCCAATATGCAGCAAAAGGCCAACTTCTGTTTTCCGTTCAAAATTAAGACGTTGCCAGCTACAGATTTCAAACAATGACCAACGACTGGAAAAGCAGCGCGGTATCTCCATGTGATTGACACCACAGAAAGTTTTGTGGTCCTTTTGCTTTGTTGACTAATGTCCATCACAGGCACAGTGGCCTACAGTACAGGCCTGAGTTGTTGGTTGATTAGATTTAGACTTAAGACCTAGACACTAGACAGCACACATGCTGGGACTAGTATCCATGCAAAGATCAAAAAGTTTATCTTGTTTTAAAATGCCAGCAGTCATTCTGTTCCAGATTTTTTGTAAAGATCAAAAACAAATGATATTGGTCCTGGACTGGAGAAAAAAAGAAGTTGCAGATGGCCTTCTGCATGGGAAAACTGCAAGAAAGTAACAAACAGAAGCAACAGTGCCCAGACAGGTGCTGATGGTGTTACTGAAGCACGGCACCGACTGGTGATCTGTACCTTCAGGCTTCAGACTGTTATGGCTTAAGTAATTTATCTGATTCACCAAAGCCCATAGTTCTAATATTACTGAGTTCTGATTCATTTGTCGTTTGAATAATATTAATAAGATCATCATGGAAACTTAGTTTCTCTTTTGCTGTAGCTTGTTTCCCCCTTAAGCTATGCTAATAGTAATACTAGGTAAAGCCTTCTGTTATTGTTGGGTTGTGGCAAGGGGTGAGCTTTTTGTCTTTATTTTCTACCACCTCCACTCTCAACCTGATCTCATTTTGTGTTTTTGTGTGGGTGGCAGGTTTTGGAAAGGGGTGGACTCTTTTTGTCTTTTTTTCTGTCACCTCCACTCCCAACCTGCTATCATTTGTGTGTGTGTATGTGGCAGAAGGGTGTGGCTGTCATTTTGTGTGTATGTGGCAGAAGGGTGGGGCTGTCATTTTGTGTGTGTGTATGTGGCAGAAGGGTGGGGCTGTCCTTGTGTGTGTGTGTGTGTGTGTGTGTGTGTATGTGGCAGAAGGGTGGGGCTGTCATTGTATGTGTGTGTGGCAGAAGGGTTGGGATGTCATTTTGTGTGTGTGTATGTGGCAAAAGGGTGGGGCTGTCATTTTGTGTGTGTGTGTGTGTATGTGGCAGAAGAGGGGGGCTGTCATTTTGTGTGTGTGGCAGAAAGGTGGGGCTGTCATTTTGTGTGTATGTGGCAGAAGGGTGGGGATGTCATTTTGTGTGTGTGTGTGTGGCAAAAGGGTGGGGCCATCATTTTGTGTGTGTGTGTATGTGGCAGAAGGGTGGGGCTGTCATTTTGTGTGTGTGTGTGTGTAGCAAAAGGGTGGGGCTGTCATTTTGTGTGTGTGTGTGTATGTGGCAGAAGGGTGGGGCTGTCATTTTGTGTGTGTATGTGGCAGAAGGGTGGGGCTGTCATTTTGTGTATGTGTTTATGTGGCAGAAGGGTGGGGCTGTCATTTTGTGTGTGTGTGTATGGCAGAAGGGTGGGGCTGTCATTGTGTGTGTGTATGGCAGAAGGATGGGGCTGTCATTTTGTGTGTATGTGGCAGAGGGGTGGGGCTGTCATTTTGTGTGTGTGTGTGTGTGTGTATGGCAGAAAGGTGGGGCTGTCATTTTGTGTGTGTGTGGCAGGTGGGTAGGGTGGGGGGCTGTCATTTTGTGTGTGTGTGTGTGTGGGGGTGTCATGTGTGTGTGTATGGCAGAAGGTGGGGCTGTCATTTTGTGTGTATGTGGCAGAGGGGTGGGGCTGCAAGTGCAACCCTCAGCAACCATGCAGGTTATAAAGAATATTCGGTGCAGATGTACAGTGTGTGTTACATTTTCATTGCCAGTGTTAGGCTTTTTACGTTCTTCTTTTCCCGTTTTCTTGTATGTCAGGTGTTGATGTGAGCATGAACACACACTTGAAGGCTGTGAAGATGACAGTCAAGAACAGAGATCCACAGCAGCTGGACTCATTGAGTATCCGCGGCAACAACATTCGCTACTTCATCCTGCCCGACTCTCTTCCGCTCGACACGTTACTCATCGATGATGCTCCACGGTCCAAGCAGAGGAGCGGGAGGAGGGAGGGTGGCGGAAAACGTGTGAACTTTTTGCTTTTGATCCTTGAGCCCTTTGGCAGTAGTGTACTAATGACCTTTGTGTGTGTTCTGTGGCTATTTACACGGATAAGTGATTTATTTTTATGGGCATGCAGCTTCTTCAGATGGTGATTGAATGATGGGGAAATTCTGACCAAGTCTTTTTTGGCGGTTTCTTTGTATGGAGCTTTTGACGTTTGGACTGTGTTGGATGTTCATTTATTAGAGCTGCCGTAGTTAACTACGCCGGAGGGCACTGCACTATGCTGCTACGCTCATGATCATATCACTATGCTCTTCCCCCGAAGAACAGAATTGATTATTTTCGATCTCGTGCATGCATGTGGATATCAAATGCACCAGTGACTGGCTGTGCATGTGCCTTTTTTGTTTCGGTGGTGATGTTTGTGCTACAGCCAATTGGCATTTGCGTTTTAAACCAGCCTACCAATTGTAGCATTTGGTTCAATTCCTGCTCTGGTGTGTTACTTCCTGGCAAGACAACTTCCCTTTTCAGTCATTTCATGTTGCCATGCTGAAGTGAAACCTGAAAGTGAGCTCCCATGTGATAAATCTCATCAAAAAATCGCACACCAAACTCTCCGCGAAGAATATATCTACAAAAACATTTCTGTGCATTGTACGATCAATGCAGAGTACACAGCATGTTAAATGCAGCGCCTGCTGCCTGGGACTTCTCTGATTCCCATGGCGGAATATACGACGTGTCAACTGGAAGTGTCACATCAGCAAAGGAAAAGCGATAGGATGTACGCTGAAGATTTGGCATTTTATGGGTTGTGAGATGCCGTCTTCACAGCAGACGCAATTTGAGTGGAGATGCTTTTCACAAATTTCTTTGTAGTGCCCAACATCGCTCTCTCTGCAGCCAATCATACTACACATCTGGTGCATGTTTCTGGGAAATTGAATTGGAGGACCATATACACTACACTCAGAATCAAATTACTACACTTAAAATCTGATTTTGCTACACTTAAGTTGGCAGCTCTGAGTCATGTTTGATTAGATTAAAAAGAAATTTTACTGTAACCAGCCAGAATTGATACAGCTGACAGTGGTTTAAATTTACTGTTTGCATTGGTCACCAACAGTAAAGATATAGGCTAACTGAAACATTGGAAGCAGACCACACCAGAGTTATCTCCCTTACACCATCGCGCTCTGTTCACTGCTACGTGCCAAAACCACCGACATGGAGATACACACACTGATAGTGTTACAGTGCAGTTAGTTTTGGGATTTTGATGGCCCATCAGCTACATGGGGTAATCTCGTCAGTGTCAGATTTTGGGGGAACTGTATCATCAGAATCAGCAATGGAACTCCTTTTTAATGTGATCTCTATTTGCTGATGCCCTGAATGGAGGCTGGGGATCTGAAATCTGCGGGCTGCCATCGGATTCCCCTTTGTCATCTCCTCATTTGTTCTTCTGCCTTCACCTGTTGCTCTTTCTGTCATAATTTTTTCTGCAAATGGCCTGTTCTCCTTTTCCCAGAAAATTCTTCAGTTGGCTCTTGTTGAGCAGCTAGGAAATAAATGGTGGTATGTGCAGTTTGCTAACATATAACACTTGTCTCTGCCATTATGCATTTTCTATGTATATAAAAATATTTCCTTTTATTTTTTCCTGTCCATTGAGGAAATAATTTTCTTTAAAGACTGAAGGGGGGGGGGGGGGGGGGGGGGTGATAGGAAATATGTTAAATGAAGTGGCATAGCATGTGTATGTAATTAACCTTTTTGCAACATGTTGCAATCATAGGCGCATCGGCTGCTGTCTTCCTTGGCAGTGTGTAACGAGCCGACTCGCAACGCACCAGCGGGGCCGACGTGCACATAGCAACTATTCTCGCAACAGAGTTCTAAAATAAACTTGACATTGCAGTTTCCCATGTACAGGCAAACAAATCACACCCACAGGAAGGGGAATCCTTCCTGTGTCATCAGACATTGTTTTACAAATCTGTCATTTGTTTTTAGATTGGATATCCAAAAATAAACTGCCTAACCCCAGATTTTGTCTCGCTGAAATGCGCGGAACTGTCTCTTCGGCGATGGCGAAATGGCAGGCTTTCAGTAGCTTTCAAGCTCGAAAATTGATCCTGCAGCCTGGTTCATACGATGAATTAGAAGTCGATCACTGAAAGTTGCAGTGAAAGTGTAGAAGATGAGGATTTTGCCAAAGATGCACCCAAAATTGATGGCAATTCAGAGTATGAGGCCGATAAAGACGGCAAACTGAACAATGAACCCGGTGCCAATGATGGAGGTGAAGAAAACTGTTTTGTCTACATTTTTCAAAGCTCCCAAAAGACACATAAACAATGCTACTGACAACAAAAAACTTCAGTTAAAGAGGGGAAACCCTAATGTTTTATCAGCACCAAATGTCATGTTTATGTGTTGCTTCTACATTTTATGCTGATTTTTTGTTACCGGGTGATTTGGGCTGAATTTAGGTGTCCCCAGGCTACAGTGCTTACTGCCTTAGGCTGTCTGCAGTGTGTATCTATGCGGACTGGTAGGTGTGTTGAACGAGTTAATAAAGTTCGTGGTGCTCAGGTTGCTTATGTAATTTGTCCATCTTAATGTTTTTGTATTCTGCGCTTTGGGCACACATTAGGTTTAAGTGCCTTACAAATACTTTTTTACATTAGCATTTAATCTGATAAATAAGATGGAATACCAGTGTGTCCTAATGCTTAAAAAATAAAAGATGGACAATATTGACAGGACTAACATTCAGAATTTGCGTTAGTTTTTTTTCTCACTCCCATCAAAGTTGTGACTTTGTGTGTGCAGCTCCAATGGGGGGGCGAGGACGTGGACGTGGCCGTGGTCGGGGGCGTGGTGGTCCACGAGGTGGTGGCAGTCGAGGAGGACCCAGGGGGCGACGCTGACTTGTCCTCACTCTTTACAGTCATCATCTCTCCTCTCTTTGCATCTCATCCGTTTCTTCACTGGCTGGGTGCTGTTAGCTGACTCATCCCTGCTCTTCGCCATTGTTCCATTTGTGTATCACGGTCACTTGGACATGGACAACTGCAAGTGTTCTGTGCATATGTTTCTGAAGCAAGGGAAGCAGCGTGCCAAGTCGGACAGTTGTGATTTCCTGTTCCCAGAACGAGGCAGAGGATGTGGACTGGCAAACTCCTAGCAGCACCCCCACATGTTGTCATCAATGTGGTTACATGTCATGCGTGTGATTACGAGCATTTGTAAAAAGGAATGTGAGTGTGTCATATGTTTACAACTCGGCCCAAGTGAAATTGCAGGGATCCATGGGCACCTTGTGCTGTTGGTTCTCCTGCAAGATGTCACAAGTGTATGCGTGTGATAGTGTTAAGTCCAAGAGAGAGTGGTATCTACTCTGTAAATTTAAACTTTTAGATGGTAGTTGGTTGAAAGAGCTTCCTCAAAAACAAAACAAAAGCACAGCCAAAACCCCACTAAGGTTTGATGGAAATGAAGAAACTGTATGCTGCACCCTGAAGTGAACGCAAAGGAGTCACTGACTTGGTACACTTGGTTATTTTTGTCATAGAAGTGTAACAGTAGGTTACCAACTCAGTGCACCCTTCCTGTTTGACTGGAGTTGGACCTGCATTCAATTGCAGGCACATGTGGTTCCCAGGTCAGTATGCACCTGAGTCAAACTTGGTTCCCAGGTCAGTGTTCACCTGAGTCAAACTTGGTTCCCAGGTCAGTGTTCACCGGAGTCAAACTTGGTTCCCAGGTCAGTGTTCACCTGAGTCAAACTTGGTTCCCAGGTTAGTGTTCACCTGAGTCGAACTTGGTTCCCAGGCCAGTGTTCACCTGAGTCAAACTTGGTTCCCAGGTTAGTGTTCATCTCAGTCAAACTTGGTTCCCAGTTTAGCATTCAGCTGCAGTCAGACTTGGTTCCCAGTTTAGTGTTCAGCTGCAGTCAGACTTGGTTCCCAGTTTAGTGTTCAGCTGTAGTCAGACGTGTTTACCAGTTTAGTGTTCAGCTGCAGTCAGACTTGGCAGCCAGTTTAGGCTTCAAGTACAGTCACACTTGGCAGCCAGTTCAGGGTTAAGTACAGTCAACAATGGCAGTGAAGGAGTTGATGTTTGTGCTGCACTCCTATTTCACTGTTCTTCCAGTGTGAATGGTACAGCTGTTTGCCTCTCTGTAGACTGCCATGTTAAAAGTACTGAACTTGTGCAGACACTATTCAGCAAGGTACATACGAACCAAAAAAATCTAGCTTGCTTTTGGTTGGTTGAAGTGTTTTGACGTTGGTGATGCAGTGTTTTGTTGTTGTGCTTGGTTTGTTTTTTGTCTAAGTCTTCACATTGGTGATGCTATCCTTGGGCAGAGTAGATTGTATTGTATGACTGGCATGTGTGAATTTGTGTGCTCAGTAGTGACATATTTCATTTGCGAACCATGTTATTCCTTATCAGCAATTGAAGAAACAAACTGTTTTATGAATGATTATGTCAGTGTTGTCTTTTCTTTTTATTGTTGTCAGCACGTTTTTATTTGCAGAAGAAATTAAAAACATGACCATAATTTCTGGCCATTTTGACTGGTATGTAAATATGTGAGTGTCTGTGGTGGCACAGTAAATTGGGCTGTGGCAAAAAAAAAAGAGTTGGATTTCTTTGAATGTGACAAGTGAAAAATGTTGTCAGACTTTGCATGGTCATTGCACTTGTTTCTGAACAGGAAAAGAAATGTTTTCAGAAAGCAATGTATTCTTGTGAGAGAGAAACAGAAGCACATAATCATTTTGCGTGTCTGGAAATCTGAACAATTTCTGTGTTCATTGACAAAAACCATTTTCTTTTCAGTTCACAGTAACTCACAAAAGTTAATTGAAAGGTCTTGTTTTTCCAGCTTGTTCTCATCTGAACTAGTTCAAAATATGTTGCGTGAAAGGTGCTTGCAGATGATAAACTGTGAGCTGGATTGAAAGAAGACACTGTAGTCAACAGTATTCATGTAACAAATGTTTTTACCGCATGATCCAACTTCAGCACACAAGGCACTAGAACAGGTGGGGAAGGAGAAAGGGCATGGCCTCATGCGTGAGATAAAGCCTCCATTTATCAGCAGGCCATTTTGATGGGATTGGCAATGTATACAGAATGCAGTATAATGATAAATGAACATTTATCTGCACCTCTCCTCAATGCGCACAAGGCACTTAATTTGAAATTCAAGCACATTAGATCAAAACTACTTGTGTTCTCTCTCTCGCACATACACGCATAGCACATGAAGTAGGATCGTGCTTGCAGTACAGTTATGTAGATGGATGTTATTCCTAAGTGAGCACACTTGTGCGTTTTTAAATCCAGCAAAGTTCTATGCCTTTTTGTGGTTATATGCTCGTTGCTACAAAAGCAGGATTGGGTGACAATGTACAGTCGGTATGTTGTGGGTCGGTGATACAGTGCACTACAAATCCTGTGACTGCATGTCGTTTGGGCCTACCTGCTGTGCAGTTTGGTGTGTTCCTTCCTTGATCTTTTTCCTCATTTGCAGCAGTGAGTTCAGTATGGAACCAAAGTCCTATCAGATACCATACATGTAAACAAAACATTCACTTTTAAAAATGTCCTCCCGCTCACACACCATTCCTTGGAAAGCAAGACTAAAAAGCGAGTTGCTGGCCGGTGTCTTGCTGTTTACTTTGGTTCACTTCGAGTGGTGGCAGTGGGTACAGACAGCGTGGGCCTTGGAATGGGGAGGGGCTGGGGGGTGACAATCTGTGTAAACAACATGACCATCACAGATGCTGGGACAGTAATCATTTGGCAAACAACAGATATGTTTGTGGAATGTCAGGAGCACAGTCTGTCTTCCATTATAATCCAATCACACGCCCACCTCATCCACACAGCAGCAGCACTAGTCTTTTTCCTCGTGCTGCACCCATTCATCTACATAGCAGCCAATTTGACCGCTGCATAATACCTGCTACTCCCTGAAAATGCACTGATAGACTTGATGAATGAGAATATATAGCGCTGCATATTAACGTTATACATATTAAAACGGCAAGCTGAAACACTGAATACCTAATTCCACCAGATTTTTGTTTGAAATTTGATTCACAAAAAAAGTGCAGGAGATGCTGCAGTCAGCGTTACGCTGACTTGATTACGCTGACTTGAAATTGTCAGTAAAAGCCTTACTCGGTTTCACACCCAAGATCCCAGTACAGGCAGGTCCCCCCCCCCCCCCCCCCTTCACCATCCCCAACAATATCCAGTCATTTTAAGAAGCACAGAAATATTACCACAGCTTCCACAAGGCATTTTAGTGGTCGTTTTTTTTGTTATGCACTCACCAGTCTCCGTTGTTTATAACAATTCATTTCACCCCCCACCCCCCGCAAAAAGGAATAATACCCGTCATAAAAATCATGCAATCAAACTACATATACTTTCACAACAAATGCATTTATGATCCATATATAGAGCGATGATAATGCATGCAAACTGCATTGCACTTGAGACAAAAGACTGCTACTGTTGCAGAAATGAATTGCTACTAAACTATGTGCCTGTCTGAGCATTTGTTTTTCAAACCCTGGGCCTATGGGTTTGTCAGGCTGATAACAGGTGGCTGGGTATATAGTGATGAAGCGATGCTTTATGTCCTCAGATGTCAGTTGACATATTAGGGACAAGTTGTGACCAACGCCGAAGCACGGTGCAATAAATCTTTACGTCCAGGGAAACCAGAAGGCTGGTTAGGACGGACAGTCCAGGACGTCCACCTCGACGTCCACAGCTCCTGAACCCTGAGGGTATATAGTTTACAAATTGTACTGAGGTGTGGCAAGCCAAATAAGAGGGCAGGTGGGGATGCTCAGTCGCTCCGTATATAGGTACAAGAAATGCACCACCCAGAACAACTTTGGAAATAAATGCGATTGTACTGCTGCTCTGGCAGGTGACAGTCATTCACGTTGCAGGCTTTAAAGCATGGAACGTTTGACATTTCATGACATTGCTGTGTATCTGATCGGGTATAGTGATTGTCGGACCGGTTTCGGTGAACCACTTTTGCTACCTCATAGATGTTACACTGGTTTAAAAAAACAAAAGTCTAGCGTAATCACTGTTTTTTTTATCAGAAATCCTGGAGCATGGAACAGTTTACAGTCAGTGGCAGTGCAGAATATTCACTTTTTATGAGAAATCCTATAATCGTTTACAATCAGTGACATTGCTGAATATTTTTTATGAGAAATCCTGAAAAAGTTTACGATCAGTGACCTTGCCGAATATTTTTATGAGAAATCCTAGAATAGTTTACAATCGGTGGCATTGCTGAATATTCACTTTTTATGAGAAATCCTGCAACAGTTTACAGTCAATGACATTGCCAAATATTCACTTGTGTATAATCATGGATCATTTTACACTTGCTGACAATGTAATAAAGTAAAAAAAGAAAGTCTGGCCATGCTGTAAAATGAAACGTTCCCATTATATTCACTTTTGCGTGGCATCAGAAGAACGTCAATACAATCTCAGTCACTTGACAGTTTGAGTTAATACCTCTTTTCCTGCAACTGTTGAAGTAGCGCATCAGAAACTAGACTTTGGGAGCCCAGTAGTCTGTAGCAGACATCAAGAATGAACATGCGGCAGCTCAATGGTTCAAACATGAAGTTGATTGCGGGCAATTTGGCCAACGTTCCACCAGTCTCAATCGTATGTAAGGAGTGGGAATAAACTGGGCCTCTTACCGGGGACAGTTCATCAAGCTAATCTCCGTCGGCATGTCTTTGGTGTGCTGTACACAGTCACGTTCTGCAGCTCTGCCCCCGACACGAGGAAGCGCGGACACAGCAGCACTGGCCCCAAGGAGCCAGGCCCGCAGACACGCTGTGGAAGGGCGTGTGCTGCAGACAGCTAGCAACATCAACACCGTCAAGCTGAACAGGATGGTCCTGGAACGCCGCAGAAGAAGAGAAGAAAGTCCTTGTGGAGTGGCCGTGATTGCAGCGTTAAAGATTCACAAACGTGCACTCACTTCGTCGCTTGGTCCAATATATCGCTGACGTCAATGGCTCGCCGTCATGACGCGGTTCTGACTGTCCACGTTCGCTCAACGCTCCATGACGTTGCTGACGTCATCACTCCATTGGTCTTGGAATTACAATCTGAACCCTTTGCGGCGTCATCACATGCGTCATGGAGAGAACAGGCAGTGAGGAAAAATACACATTTAACTGTTGAGCTCTCGTGTGATGTGTTCACACAGTTTGGGTAGCCTCGGTGTTATATAACAAACAAACAACACGTTGGTTGAATTCTGGTGTGACGTTTCTGGCGTGACGTCAGTCACCCACTGAGTCAAGTCTACCTGACTGACTTGACCCATCACAACTTCATGACTTGGTCTCGCAAGCCGTGTCTCAAAAACTCCTGACACACTTGTTCGGCACAGCGAGACTTGTAGGACAGCGTGGACAGAATGGCGTGTTCCGAGTTGCACACCGCCGCCCTGTCGATGAAGTCGGGTAGAGACTGAAGACCCTGCACCCCGACGTTCACGTCCCTGCCTGAAGCACAAAAATAAAAATCAGTATCGCACACCATACATATCAGTAGTGATCAGACAGTGATCCTGGATATTATCGGAAGAAGAAAAAAAGCACACGACGATGTGTACTAAAGATTAAAGTCTGTTAGCTCTGCCAATGGCAAATTTATCGGCGTTACCATGGAGGCGTGAATTTTCTGCCGCAAGATTATCTGAGGCTACAAGAAAGCAAAAGCAGTTTGGGTCAAACAAATCCATGACCGTCTGTTTGACCCAAACTGCTTTTGCTTTCTTGTAGCCTCAGATAATCTTGCGGCAGAAAATTCACGTCTGCTGACTGTCAATGGTAAAGTTGTAACAGGTTTGTCAACTATTAAGCGTTATATCAAGACTACCTGTCATCTTGATACTGATATGGCAACGCCCACTTCTGGTACAAACATCAACGGAAAAACGGAGAGAACGCTTAAAGAAGCAAACAAAACAGCTCTTAGACTGGAGAGGGCCGGAGAGATCTAAATGACTCAACTGCCTCGGCGCAGACTGCTGTCTACTAGCTTGTTCCAGTCTACGACTGTCCGTGAAAAATGGCAGTTTCTGAACATGGCTGTCTTGGTGGTTTCTACACCATAGCAGCGGGTGTTCTTTCTTGCTGATCGGTTTACGATATTTACTGTCCTGCAGTATTTGATCTTTCTGGCCTTTAAAAGAAAATGCCAATGGTACATTCATGGCCACGGAGGCATTCTCTGTAGGATTATGTGAGACTATTATTCTAATAGAATAAGCAGTGCCATCAGACCTAAAAATTAGGATCCAGACACATAAAAGGTTCAAAAGAACGTTTATTTATTAGGACACAAACACACACTGACAAATCCCCTCTGTCAAGCTACAAAACGACTCGTAAACAACAGTTAAACGGTGAAAAACGATGAAAAATGAGATAAGATGCGAAATAACTTGTCTTTTTAGGTTGAACTGTTGTTTTCCTGTCCAGTGCTTGGAAGAATGTTGGCATGACAAAGCCGTGACATAATATTCATGACATCACACCTATTACACGTCATTGTGATGCCAACATTCTTCCAAGCACTGGACGGGAAAACAACAGCTCAGCCAAAACAGAAAGTTATGTCGCTTCCCATCTCATTTCATCGTTTTTGACCGTTTAACTGTTAGGTGTCGTTTTGTAGCTGGACAAAGGGGATTACCCCCAAAAAGTGCAGATTGTGGGTCTGTGTCCTAATGAATAATTGTTCTTTTAAACCTTTTATGTACTTGGATCTTGTTTTAGATTTCTTTTCTTTTCTTTTAGAGTTGTTGTTGAGCTATGTTGTTTTCTTGTCCTGTGCTTGGCAGAGGGTTGGCATCAGTTAGGAGCCTACTCGATCAGGTTTTATTATCCCAGAGAAATGAACGTCAGCATGTAATACGCTATGAGCGTTACTGATACCAACATAGTTCTCGTCTATGGTAATATCCAAGGAAACGCCACTACCAAAGGTTCGAAAACAGGGACTGGTCAAAGTCGTCTAAAGAGGGTTTGTGTGTGTGTGTGTGTGTGTGTGTGTGTGTGTGTGTGTGTGTGTGTGTGTGTGTGTGTGTGTGTGTGTGTGTGTGTGTTTCAGTTTATCAATCCTTTGCGGGAAATTCGGGTCGTGTAATGCAAGGCGGGGCCATTGAGAATTCAGTCCTATCCAAGCCAGTTTAGTGTGAGCCATGTTACTCACTCTCTCTCTCTCTCTCCCTCCCCCCCCCCCCCCCCCCCCCTCCGAAAATTTGTTTTGAAGTTGTCTTACTTTGCTTTATTATTGCTCTGTTCGTATGTTCTGACGCTTTAGACAGAAATTAGTTTTCGTTTTGTTTTTAAGTCGTTTTTTGCCGCATAATTAATTGTATTCTTGTTTGATGTATTGAGTGTTGCTGTTTGTCATCAGGGACAGATATGCAAAAAAGCCGAATCGTGCTTAAATCTTCCTTGTGTAATAAAGTATTATCTTATCTCTCATCTTCTCTCTCCCTCTCTCTCTCACACACACACACACCACCACACCAATCCATGCAAACAAACGTACACTTTCTCCCCCCCCCCCCCCCCCCATTTCCGTTCTCTGAGTGTGAGTAATTTGGCGTTGCCAACTGTAATGCAATGAAACAGCAACAATGTCTACTGATTTTTCCCAGACAGCAGCCAGGGACGGTCAGGCCAACGCTTTTTAATTTCCAAGCGGCTTCGGGTTATATATAACATATTACTGGCCACATGGTTCACAGAAGGGCGTACATCGTTACACACACACACACACACGCCGCACGCACGCACGCACGCACGCACGCACGCACGCACGCACACGCACACACACACACACACACACACACACACACACACACACACACACACACACATTAGTCCAATCTATTGTGTGTGATAATAATTATAGATATCTATTTCCCGATCAAGCGTCAGAGGTGAAAGCTTGATAAGAATAAAGTCATCGTGGGAAAATTATGTCAGTTGGACTCATTGTCATTTGTAGGTTGTGGTGGGGGTGGTTTGTTGTTGTTTTGTGTTGAGAGAGAGAGAGACAGAGAGAGAGAGAGAGTGTGTAATGTTTTTTTTTCTCTGTGTACTTTGCTGTAGTTAAGCAAATGACAGAGAAACTGTACTGGATGCTTGTTAATGAATAAGCGCCCCACAGTAATGTGCTTGGGAAAAAATCGTGGGAATTTTTGACAAGTCTCTCTCTCTCTCTCTCTCTCTCTCTCTCTCTCTCTCTCTCTCTCTCTCTATATATATATATATATATATATATATATATATAAAGATCTTTTACAGAGGCAGCAATAAGCACACTGGACACCGAGAAACATGTGATAGCCTGGAGGACAAGACATTGATGGACAGTCCATTCTTAGTTCTTTTTGTTCTTAGTTGGTTTTGTTCCTGGCTGGTTTTGCGTCTCCCCTCTCCAAACACGCCCCGTTATCAAAAAGAGCCAGCAGCAAATCCGATAGCCCGTCCCTAATAAGCCTTATGGCTTCTGTGGACGTTAAGCACCATGTTTACTTAAATCCGATAGGGCTTGTCCGCAGTCTCAAGGAGTCTCGGTGTCAGGCGCATCAAAGGCACCCCACTCGGCTTCCTTGCAGTCTCGCCGGCAGGCAGACGGACATCAAAGGTGGAATGAAGCGGTCCAAGAGCGGCGCGGAGCCAGGAGGACGGTGCGCTATCAACACCTGATTGCTCGGCGTGGGGCGGGAGACGGGGGCAGTCCCGGGCAGTCCCCGCTCACTGCTCACCGCTCCCAGCACCGCAGGAGCCTGACTGCTAACTCGGTGTTTTACGCCCAGTCAACCGGTACGCCCAGTCAACCAGGACGGTTCTATCGGGGCGAACTAAAGACTGAAGTCTACATAACACAAACACGGCTTGAACACACAAGTGCATTCCAATTAAACTGGGGCGTGGCAACGTCTTTGTGCGCAATCAGTTGATGTGCACGTGCATGCACCCCAACCTACCCTCTTTCCCACTAAACTGAAGACACCGATTCCACCGTCAGTCCTACGTTTGGATTACCTCACCGTCAGTCCCCACTCTTTGGATTACCTCACCGTCAGTCCTACTCTTTGGATTACCTCACCGTCAGTCCCATTCTTTGGATTACCTCACCGTCAGTCCCATTCTTTGGATTACTCACCGTCAGTCCCATTCTTTGGATTACCTCACCGTCAGTCCCATTCTTTGGATTATCTCCCCGTCAGTCCCACTCTTTGGATTACCTCACCGTCAGTCCCATTCTTTGGATTACCTCCCCCGTCAGTCCCACTCTTTGGATTACCTCATCGTCAGTCCCCACTCTTTGGATTAGTTCACTGTCAGTCCCCACTCTTTGGATTACTTCACTGTCAGTCCCACTCTTTGGATTACCTCATCGTCAGTCCCCACTCTTTGGATTACTTCACCGTCAGTCCCACTCTTTGGATTACTTCACTGTCAGTCCCCACTCTTTGGATTACTTCACTGTCAGTCCCACTCTTTGGATTACCTCACCGTCAGTCCCCACTCTTTGGATTACTTCAGTGTCAGTCCGCACTCTTTGGATTACTTCACTGTCAGTCCCACTCTTTCGATTACCTCCCCGTCAGTCCCCACTCTTTGGATTACTTCACCGTCAGTCCCCACTCTTTGGATTACTTCACCGTCAGTCCCCACTCTTTGGATTACTTCACTGTCATTCCCCACTCTTTGGATTACTTCACTGTCATTCCCAGTTTTGGTTATCTCATTTCCAGCCCCACTGGTTTGGCCACCTCACTGCCACTCCCAGCTTTGGTTAATGCATGCCATTCCCACTGTTTGGGTTACATCACTGACATTCCCTGTTTTGGTTGCCCCAATTCCAATCTCAGTAAAATGCACATTTAATAAACTAGTCTCCTAATAATCATAAGGACACCTTTTTTCAAATCAAATCGACTAAATCAGTCCATACATAAATAAAAAACCAAACATACACATTGCCATAGAAACACCAAACACCATTTTTCGAAGACGGTTAGAGACGGTGAATTTGGTTTAACCAGACGGAGAGACGGAGACGTCGGCTTCTGTCAGTCTGGACTCTCCACTTCCCTCCCGCCACTGTGCCCCAGATGAAAACTAGGCCAACAAAACACGCATGTTAGAGTGACAGTCTCGTTTGTGTGTGGTGTCGTGACAGCTCAATGGTCGCCTAGTCTTTTGGGTCACTGCAACTTTCAGCGCCTTGGCCTCAGGTGATGAACTACAGCTGCGCAATGAGATCAGTCACCCGCTGTCAGTCTCATTTCTCCCACATGGCGAGAGAGGGAGGCCCCGTACGTAGGTTCCGCCGAACCACGTGTTTGTCGTGAACTGAAGTGGTTACGATCCGAGTCCAGCACAGCATGGGATCTCGCTACCAGCCAGCCATTTCCCGCACGCCGGGCGGAAGAGGTTACCGGCCAAACTATTCAGCTCCGGTGAGGATGGTTGCAATGTACGACTCGGTTGGATTTATCCGTCAGAAATCCACTGCATATTAAGTAAAAGGTAGCGTAGCCGGCGACCCAATGTCTCCTAGTTCTACACATGGTGCTTAACGTCCACAGAAACCATAGGGCTTAGTCTCCTAGTTGTTGTTGATCGCTTTTTATATAGCGCATTTCTCCGCTCTCGGGCAAGCTCACTGCGCTCTTGTATGTGATTTGGAATACGATCTCAGTGTTGCTTTACATCCACGGAGACCGTAGGGACTATTTGGGACGGGGAGCCCAGGACGGCCACCTCCACGTTCACACACGGCCTGAGTTTTGGGATTCTCAATAAGTGACTGTAGCCTTTCATAGTGCATTTAAAATAAAATAAAATAACCGAAATGGTGTACTTACAGCGCTGTTTGATTGTTAGGCCACATGGCCGGAGCTACGTGAAGCTGCTGCCGTTTCGGCGCTTGTTCTGTGTACACCATTCAATCATGCACCCGTTTACAGTGTCACTGCAAAGCCACACAGGCAGGATGCATGCGTCTTTAGCTGTAACCTGCCACCGGCACGTTTGGCAGAATGACCGGGATCTTTTACGTGCTACTGCGGTAATACCTTCTTTCTTTTTTTAAGCTCTGCTCTTTTGCAGACACCCGAGTGTTCTGAACACCCATTTGATTCTGCACAATGTCCAGTGGTCAGCGCTCCTTTTCTTATCATGCTCCAACTATCAGCAACTAACTCACTGTTTCTCCCTGTTTGCTATGATCTTTCAAACCCTGAAAACCGTTCTCTATTCAGAATCTTTTCTTCAGTCCAATTGCTCTGACATACGAGTGTGTGTGTGTGTGTGTGTGTGTGTGTGTGTGTGTGTGTGTGTGTGTGTGTGTGTGTGTATGTGTGTGCGAGCGTGTTGTATGCATTGAATCTTGAAAACGTGTAAATTGAATGAGTAAGCGATTAGGGCCTGTGCGGGTTAGGCGCTCTAAGTATACCCAGTAGTAGTAGTAGTAGTAGTAGTAGTAGTAGTAGTAGTAGTAGTAGTAGTATTTTAACGCGGGGGTAGAACGGATACCGAAATGAGTCAGCACAGAAAATTGGCTTATTCTTTATTTTGAGATGGATGTTTCTTAAGACAGTCAGCCTTTAATTATTATTTCTTTTATTCTGAGAGTTAAAATTTTAGACTAGTTTTAATTATGAATGACCCAAACTGCCCCAGGCCTTGACTCAATCTACCATGGGCATAGGGCAGCTTGGGTCTCACAGGGATGCTTTTTTAAACGTTAACTGTACACAGCTGCCCAAAAGACACCGTCCCCCCTTTATGTTGAGTGTTATTACACGATTCAAGTTGATGTTGAGTGTTATTACACGATTCAAGTTGATGTTGAGTGTTATTACACGATTCAAGTTTATGTTGAGTGTTGTTACACGATTCAAGTTGATGTTGAGTGTTATTACACGATTCAAGTTGATGTTGAGTGTTATTACACGATTCAAGTTGATGTTGAAGTTTATTTCAGATTTTCCGTGTCTGTTCATTGATGAATAAGGAAGAACATTGTAAAAAGCGGCCCAAGGTGCCCCGGTCTACCTTACGCGTGTGAAGGCTGAAACTCCTGGCCGCTCGTTTTCCCTTCACCACAACGACGTCCCGGGGAGAGTACACGGCCTCAACATGTCACCTGTCCCGTTGTTACCTGTGTGGTGGTTTAACCCCCTCCGTCCCCTTCCCGCCCATCAGCACAACTACGACCCGGGAAGAGTACACGGCCTAAACATGCCACCTGTCCCATCGTAATATATACCTGTGTGGTGGTCCGTGTTGGCTACCTCACCACCAGTCCTAGTGATCGGGTTACCTCACCGCCAGTCCTAGTGATCGGGTTACCTCATTGCCAGTCCTAGTGATCGGGTTACCTCCCCGCCAGTCCTAATGATCGGGTTACCTCACCGCCAGTCCTAGTGATCGGGTTACCTCACCGCCAGTCCTAGTGATCGGGTTACCTCATTGCCAGTCCTAGTGATCGGGTTACCTCCCCGCCAGTCCTAATGATCGGGTTACCTCACCGCCAGTCCTAGTGATCGGGTTACCTCATTGCCAGTCCTAGTGATCGGTTTACCTCATTGCCAGTCCTAGTGATCGGGTTACCTCACCGCCAGTCCTAGTGATCGGGTTACCTCATTGCCAATCCTAATGATCGGGTTACCTCACCGCCATTCCTAGTGATCGGGTTACCTCACCGCCAGTCCTAGTGATCGGGTTACCTCACCGCCAGTCCTAGTGATCGGGTTACCTCCCCGCCAGTCCTAGTGATCGGGTTACCTCACCGCCAGTCCTAGTGATCGGGTTACCTCCCCGCCAGTCCTAGTGATCGGGTTACCTCACCGCCAGTCCTAGTGATCGGGTTACCTCCCCGCCAGTCCTAGTGATCGGGTTACCTCCCCGCCAGTCCTAGTGATCGGGTTACCTCACCGCCAGTCCTAGTGATCGGGTTACCTCATTGTCAGTCGTAATGATCGGGTTACCTCATTGTCAGTCATAATGATCGGGCTACCTCATTGTCAGTCGTAATGATCGGGTTACCTCATTGTCAGTCATAATGATCGGGCTACCTCATTATCAGTCCTAATGACCGGGTTACCTCACCGCCAGTCCTAAAATTGGTTACTTCATTGCGAGTCCCACTGTTTTGGCTACCTCACCGCCAGTCCCACTGTTTGGTGACCTCACTACCGTTCCCAGTTTTGGTTACCCCAATGACATCACACAGTTTTGGTTACCCCAGGGACATCACACAGTTTTGGTTACCCCAGGGACACCCCACAGTTTTGGTTACCCCAGGGACACCACACAGCTTTGGTTACCCCAGGGACACCACACAGTTTTGGTTACCCCAGGGACACCCCACAGTTTTGGTTACCCCAGGGTCACCCCACAGCTTTGGTTACCCCAGGGACACCACACAGCTTTGGTTACCTCATTGCCAGTCCCAAAGTTTTGGTTACCGCATTGTCAGTCCCACTGTTTGGGTTACCTTGTTGTCAGTCCCAATGTTTTGGTTACCTCGATGCTGTCCCAATCTTTGGTTACGCATCCTAAAGCCTATGATCCAGTTTTGATCGCGGTCAGTTGCTGTGGGAAACCACAGACCGCAATGTCACCGTCCGGCGAGTGATGGCGTTATGAAGGTTCCAGACTTGGTCTGTTCTCATCTCTATGAAGGTTCCAGACTTGGTCTGTTCTCATCTCTATGAAAATTCCAGACTTGGTCTGTTCTCATATCTATGACGGTTCCAGACTGGGTCTGTTCTCATCTCTATGAAGGTTCCAGACTTGGTCTGTTCTCATCTCTATGACGGTTCCAGACTGGGTCTGTTCTCATCTCATTCTCATCTGGCACGAGCCGTCGAAAGCTCTTGAAAATGGTGTATCGTATAATTACTAGGCATTCCTAGTCAGCCGAGCCTAATACCACTGTCTAATGCAGTTCATCTACCAGCCCGAGGCAACGCCGTGAACGTGCTTATTTTAAGCGTATTATTTTGGTCATCGTTGTCAGTATCTCACGAATGGTGATGTAACAGCCTTCGTTCTGTCGGCCCCGTTTCCGACAGTGTAATAACAATGCTACCAACGCTGCGCTTCTTCGTCGCGCCGACAGTTGCCTTTCTGTCGATCAGCGCACGAACGCCCGGCACAGCACAGTGCACGAGGTCTGTTTGGTGACTGCTAGACCATGCACGTAGTCATCGAACGCGTGATTCAAGGTGGACCGTAGCCTTTAAAGTGAGTTTCAGACGCAATGCGGTGGATGTACCCAGCTTTGGCGGGCTTGGCGAGGACGGTCCGCTGGTGAGTTAATAATAATAATAATGTACTCTTTTTGTGTGCTATTTCTCCAAATTGGAGCACATAGCCCATTAACAAACATACACACACACACACACACACACACACACACACACACACACACACACACACACAGTCACACACAATCACTCACACACAATCACACACACACGCGCGCGCGCACGCAGAGTGGATAGGATAGCATGAAGCAGAGCGCTGGCTGGCCACAGGGAGCGTCCCACCGACAGCAGGCCAGACCGTCATTACCTGTGTGAATATTGTAACACCTGGCCGCCTCCCCCTCGGCCACAACGAAGGTGTCGGTGTCCTGGAAGTAGGCCGCCGTCTCCACGCGCTGCGACAGCTTGACCTCAAAGAGGCGTGGGCTGAACTTCATGTGCTTGAGGGCGAAGGAATCGCTCAGAGAGGACTCGCTGTCACTTTTGTACGTGTTGAAACATTTGAGGAAGATGTTGCGCATCATCTGAAAAACAGGGGGAAAACACACAAAAACGTAAGTTATCAGGCCTGTATATTCACAACCTTTTCATACGCCGTGTGTTGACGCACGGACACTGCCTATGTTTGGCCTTGACTGATTGTGATTGAGTGCAGTGGTGTTACGTTGAATTGTTTCACGCTTTCTCGCTTGAATATTGATCATAAACCCAGAGGACTCGTTCAACCCTTTGTTCAAGGCTGTCCTTTATTCAGCGTCGCCGGTCAAGAAACTGGTGAAAACCTGCCGCAGATTCGCCCTCGTATAACCTTACTGTTGACTTGGCGTAAAGCACCGAATTACTTCCTTACTCATCCGCCGCAAAAACGCTCAAACTCACCCGCCGCAAAAACGCTCAAACTCACCCGCCGCAAAAACGCTCAAACTCACCCGCTGCAAAAACACTCAAACTCACCCGCTGCAAAAACACTCAAACTCACCCGCTGCAAAAACACTCAAACTCACCCGCCGCAAAAACACTCAAACTCACCCGCTGCAAAAA
The DNA here is from genome assembly GCA_018857735.1 of Alviniconcha marisindica. NCBI lineage: Eukaryota > Metazoa > Mollusca > Gastropoda > Provannidae > Alviniconcha > Alviniconcha marisindica. The sequence continues at coordinate 591,793 of JABMCL010002377.1, forward strand.
CACTCAAACTCAGCCGCCGCAAAAACGCTCAAACTCAGCCGCCGCAAAAACGCTCAAACGCGCGAAAGCTCGAGCGGAGAAGAAGGACGGAAAGAGCCCAGAGACAGTACCAGTTCCAACAGCTGACACACTCTAATGAACCGTCCCCGAGGACTGTTCAGTTCAGTTCAGTTCGAGATGGTATCTCTGAGCTCGGGAAAAGCCCATATGCGCTCCACCTGGTCTCTCAGAAGTTTCCCCGACGTTGCCTCTGAAACAGTCGCAATGTTCGTGTGATTGACACAAAGACTGTTGATGGGGTGAGATCACCAACCAAGCCGGTAACCAAAATCTAAAGCGAGGCTTGGGAGTCCAGGCCGCGGTGCCGACGACCAAAACCTCTACACGCAATGCAATTTCTTGCACATCCCAGTCTCGCTTTCGATGTGATCTAGCTCGCTGAGAATGGTCCATGAAGTGTTGTACTCATCTCCGTTTCTTTCACCAAAGGGATTAATTCCTTGCTCGTCATAGACTGACGCTGTACTGCCCCCCAGAAGGGACCTGCTGTTCTAGCCAAACGGCCAGAAGTGATACGGTATAATTATGCCAGTGGAGCTGTTTATATTATGGGAGACTGCCCCTCATGCGACAGAGGACACGGGTCAATCCCCACGATGAGGATGCATCACGTGTACCCTACCCCACCGTCTGAATCAGGAGGCTGGA